>VUYV01000048.1:5037157-5118024 GCA_008711295.1 Anarhynchus alexandrinus
AAAAAAAAAAAAAAAAAAAAGAGAGAGAATTTTTCTTGAAATCCTTGTTGTAATTAAATAACTTTGTTTCCTAATGTTCTTCCTAATTTAAACTGTTGGATTTTATGTCTTGAATGCCACGTGGCCAGGACTACAGAAATGTGCTCTCAAGATTGGCAGACGCTTCTCATAATTAACCCACTTTTCAGCCACAGAAGGAAGCCAACATTTTTCAGACTTGTGCATCGAAGACCTATAAATACACACCACGTCGGGACAGTCTGTTTTCCAAAGGCACGAAGCAAACTCAGGATCTTTTAGCATGTGGGAAAATCAGCTCATTGGAACTCGGGAATCGGGTGTGGATTCGGGTGTTTAACTAGGCAAAGCAGCTTGACCAGCCGCTGTTTCAGGTGGTACCAAAGGAAAAGCAGAGGAAAAGCTAAAGCAGGAATAAAACCACCAGGGCACACGCTGCCGCAGCACTGGGGTCACTGGGAGCGCGGCCGTCCCCCCTGGCAAGGCCTGCTCGTGCTCTAATCGCTGTCAGGGCCGACAGTCCGGAGCTGTACAAAATTATGAAGGTCTTACAGGAGACCTTTGTTGAAATGAAAAGCAGCAGTTCTAAATACAGGGTTTTTTTCCTCCAAATTTTAAGCTCAGCAAATCACCATGCACTAGGAACTAATAAGCTGTTAGAAAGTTTATGCTTGATTTTGTTTAAAAATCACAACAACAAAAGAGCATTGTGCACCAGCTGTATTTCTATTAGCATATTAAAACAAACTCGATGAACTATAGCAATNCTTCTGCTGAAAAGTTATGAAGAACAACAAAAGAGCATTGTGCACCAGCTGTATTTCTATTAGCATATTAAAACAAACTCGATGAACTATAGCAATGTATTTTGATTTAGGTCAACTCAGTTTCTTAACCAAAACTCTGTATTCTACCAATGTCTCCACGAGGATTTTTACTGGGGGGATTGCAACTGGGAAGCAGCTACTCCTCAGGAATAGCGACAAATGCAAATGCAGTGCAAAACATCTCTGAGAATCTTGAAATGAGTGAAGTTTTCTGAGATGATTAAAATCTGCGGTAGGAATCTTGTTTTTATTTATTGTTTTGGAGGAGTTTCAGATCCTCAGCTGTAAGAGAAGCTTGCGAGGTTTTGGTGCTGGCTGCTGGCAGTTCTTACCACTTTCTATAATTTATTCCTCAATGTGATACGATTTCAGCAGTCTGAAGAGAGAACTGGGTTCTTGGAAGGAATCTGGGATGTTTTAACTGAATTTGCCAGACAGACACGTTGAGTTGGTTTTCAGCTCTGCGGTGAAAGCTAAAATATTTTGCGCAACATAAGTCAAGACAATGGCAGTGCTGCACTGGTGAGCAGACCTGCATGCCTTAGGAGAGCCTGTAAGGAAGGACATTTTAATAAACTAATTTGTAACTTACAGTAAACATCAGGATTTAGGTAAGGCTTATGTAAAATAAAATCCAATTGATGTCTCTCCTCTTTACGGGTGTTTAAAAAAATGCCAAATACAAACGTGAGTGCCAAGACTGCTATTTCACAGGGGATTCTTTGGGGCAAATAAGGGAATTTGGGAACGCTTGGAAAGCAGAAGGAACATTTCCATTCTGTCCCACTCAAGGGGTGAACGGTACAGGTTTCCGCTGTATCTCACAACAGTGGGAAATTCAGGTTTTCACCTGAAGGGGGTTAGAGGGTTGGCTGTAGTCCTCATTAGCACCATGAGCTCTGCCTGCAGAGGAGAAAAGGATGCAAGCAGCGAGGTTGTCTCACTGAGCAAACGTCCTTGAAAGGGATTTGCTTTCTAGGCCAAAAAAAAAAAAAGTGGGTTTTTTAAGATATCCTGAGCTTCCTAAGCTTGTATTTCTTACAGCTCTCCAGTAGTGCCTAGCGGTCCCTGACTGAGAAGGCTATAAACACTCCTACTTAAAGACCGTCTCAACCCCGAAAGTGCTATTTGCCCGGCGGAGTGAGGCATTTGCAGCCACTTTCTGAAGTGAAAACACGATGGGCAACTTCTGGGGAAATATACTGTAATTAATACTGGGGTCAGGTCTGGGGCAGCACCCTTCACTCTCCTCCTCACTCTGAGGAAATGATTTAACGTGATTTAGCAAGTGTCTTCATTCGTGTGAGGCATCAGTCAAGTTCACGGGGGGGCTGTGGTTAAGAAAGATTGGTTTTCGCTTGTTGCACATGCTGGAACCTTAAACTTAGCAGCCCTCAAATCTGAGCCATTTCTGTCTGCCCAAAATGCCGCTGTCGTTTCTCTTTTCCACTTTCACAATAATCAGTTAATTTACACTTCACATATGACTCAGCATAGCTGCATTCGTTTCAGCAGAGGAACATCATTTTACACTACGTAAGCATCGGTCCATCAAATTCTCTCTGGCTGAGAAGATTTATTATACATTATTATTACAACAGTAATATTAATAAAGAAATTGCAGGGTACCGTTACAGCGAGCTGCAGGTTGTTTCCTCTGCCTGAACATTTCGGGGAGAAGACAATAATTTCTTCCTACAGTTTCATTTCTTGCACCCTTTAGGGTCTGTGGAACTAAGGCATTTTCTTTTACTGACAGTAAGAATAAGGATGTTCTTTATTTTTTTTTTTTTTCATAATAGTATTATAATAAGTAATATGTTTTCCTCACTCACCTTAAAAACCAATCTTTTTTTTAGTCCAAACTGTGAGAGAACCAAACTACTTAGAAAACCTCTGGAGTTTGCAGTACATTACCCTCTGTCCTGTCTATGATCCCAAAGATCGATTACCCTTTGATTGCTTAATCCTATCAGTTATAGCTTTATACTGTTGATGGGTTTAGATGCATGTGCCGACTCCACAGTATCATTGATTCATTCCTTCTCAGGAGCTGCTCATGGAAATACTACCCCAGTATTAGGCAATAGGAGATAAATATATATATATATATGAATGGGCCAAGAAATGAATGCACATTTGCTGCGCTCTGGATCGGGAGCCTGAGCTCCTCTGTCAGACACTCGAGAACTGCCAGTGACCTGCCATTAGGCCATTGATTACCTTCCATTAGAAATTAGTAGGTCACGTTTTGGTTGTTATCTTTCATGCAACCAAATATATATATGAGATCACGCTGAGGCAAAAGAACATAAAGTCCTGCTGCACGCTGATTGCATCCTTCTTTTACAGCTAGACTAGAATTTTTTATTAAACCCACTGCTTTTGCATATATCTCAGATAATTGTCAGAAGTTTGAAATTGTTGGCGTAATTTCTGACTTTTGGGAAACTTGTGATAATGCTGAGCGTTAATCTAAACGTTATATTTTTCAGTGTAATGAAATTGATAAATGGGTTAAAATTAATCAAAGATAGACTTTAATCCAGAGGGGAGCCTTTACTGTTAGTGCTTTGGCCAATACTAGAATGGGACTTTCTAAATTAGTTTGTGCCCTGAAGGTTATCTTGGCTACTTTTCCATTATTTCAAAGAAAACCCTCTTCTCAGGTGCTAAGAAAAGAGATGTTTCGTTTGCATCCAAAACAAAGTTTGGAGGCTCCATCATTCTGACTTGTGACTATTCAGTCTTCAGCCTTAGGGCTGAGAAGTCCCGTGGCTTGAGATTGTGACGAAGCGGATCCCCTTCTCCCTCATGGGCCTTAAACATGAGCTAGAAGCAGGAGAAATTTGGGGAATCTGCTACTTGCTCTTTAAAAAAGCAACTATTTCTAAGAGCGAGTTAAAAAGGACATTACCAAAAATGTTATCTATGGAACATAGAAAATGAATTAAAAATAACGAATATAAAATTAGCGTTGTGCAGCATGTGATGCGAAATATATAAGTAGAATACATATTTAAACTCAAGAAAAAGAAGAGACTTCTAATATCCAAACTTTTTAACCCTAAGGTATGAAGGAATAGCAACAGATGGCTACTCCACAAAACAGGAATTTTACCCAAATGATTTACACTGATTAGACAGAAAAATAGTCAGCCACTTGCTGACTTTATGGGTAAAATACAGCAGGGGAAAACAACAGATATATTCAACCTAGCTTTTTAGAAACCTTTGATTTATCACTACTAGATGTGACTGAAATCTCATTCTTTAGTCCTTTCTCTGTTCTTTTTCTTTCCATTTCTACTTTGCTTCTCATTTCTGGTCTTTCTTTACCTATTCTGTGACTTTTGGAAAATACCTACTAGATAAAAACACGAGAGCAATAAAGCATAACAAAAACCAAGTCAAGCTAATTTCTAAATCTTTTTTTTTTTTCCTCAACCATGAGCTTGTGGGAATACATTTTAATATACTCGGAGCCGTTTGTTAATTAGAAGATGTCATTACCTTTGAGGACTCCAGGTGATACAATCAAAATTCCAAAAGTCTTTGCGTACTTCTAGACAGCTTTGAAAACGTGTCCCTACAGCGACCAAATGGATCAAAATATGTAAAAATAGAAAAGCTACAAGGGGGTTCAATTGTTTAATCAAAGAGATGGATCGGAATTGCAAATGCACGAGCAATTTCCTTTGGGAAAGGCTACAGTAAATATGGCAAAGTATTTATTGCATGCAAATATGCTGACAAAATCCACTTTCCTGTAAGAGACAGGGCATCTCACTGGTGCAATCAGTTATCTTTATAAATAAGGGCTGTAGGGTTGTTTGGGTTTTTTTTTAATATTGTTCTTTTCCAAAATTAAATCTACATTTTAAATCTTAACTCATGCCATCTTAGTAATTAGTTCCACCATCTATTTGTGCCAGTCGCTGCCACCGTAATTCTTGTTAATTAAAAGCAGTCATGGCAAGGAAAGATTAAAAATGTAAATGCCTCAAGTTTCATACCAATTGCTGCTGTGGAAATTTGGAGGCTTTGTTGAAAAGGCAAAAATTTTTCACTGAAACAATTAATTTGCTGCTGTTGTACTTTTTCAGCAGAATACCGAGGCTGAGGTTACTTAATATGAGAAATATCAACACGTAGGCTGCAGTTTGGTAAGCCACGAGCAAATGAATCAAATGCTGTTTCCAGGCAACATCCCTTTTGCCGAGAGCGCGATTGGCCGAACGTGGATGGCAGCGCGTTCCCATCCCGGTCTGTGCGCAGCATCGGCTCCGCTTCCACGGTCTGTGCAAAAAAAAACCCAGAAGAGCTCGAACACCTTGTTTGCTTTCATGTGTCTTTTGCAACTGTTTCTTCGCAGTGCACCCGCTTTCTTCATTGCTGTTAAGAGAGAATAGAAGGGATCGAATTCATCCTTGCAGTAACGCCACTGATGTGAGCTCACATTAGGAAACTTCATTCTTTTCAAAGGCAAAATTATCACAAGCGATGAGAAGGGGTTTTGTGTCACATTAAGGCTTTGTAAAAGAGCCAGAATTCTCATACTTTATTAATGAGGGTTTTCTTTTGACAGATGGGCTTTGTATGCCAGTAGCTGCAAGTGGTTTCAGTGTTACGAGTACTTTTCTGGGAAATGCCTGGGTTACTTACAGCTAAACACTGATTTTCAAAGAAGAGTTGATAGGAAATCCACAATGCCTCAGTTAATGAGGAGGTTTTGCTACACAGCCTCCTGCTGTTTGTGAATCCTTTTATTTGAAGGAACACGGATAGGGCATCAGTCCGGGACATGAGAGACTCGCATTTTTCCTAGCTGTGCCACCGGTTTGTCGGATGACCTGGATGAGCCTCTTCATCTTCCTGCGAGACAGTTTTTCCTACAGCGAAATAAGCATCGTGATACTTCTTTCTTTTAGGAGTATGGTGAGGAATGTTAAGCGCAGTACAACACATCAGTATTCTTATTTCATTTAGAAGATGATAAACTTTTTCCTTTTAAAGCAGATGTCCATTGTTGATCCCTCCCCGATCCACTAACACCGATGGACATCAGCAGTAACCAGTTAATAGGACTAATTGCTGCTGCAGTTACCACTTCATATCACGTGAGGAATCACAATTAACCAAAGGCCAACTTTTTCTATCTGGGGTACCGCTGAGTTGTGACCAGTAAAGGCTCCTTTATGTAAGTGGAAAACACAGTATATGGGTAGCACAGTTTTTCTATTCCTGCTTCAGACCTACTTACACAAAATCCCATCATTCTCCCCCCCCTGCATTTACCAGGATTTTGTGACCTATCTGCGATCTGACATTGCTTATTACTAAATCTTGTTGTAGACTGAGGTGTCTCAGACAGTGACTCACTCAACTGAAGAGAATAGATATTGAAAAATTGCAAATCAGAGTGGTATCAACCTAATCAAAGATGCAAGAACTCGGTTTGCCCAGTAACCCTTCTGAGGACTGAGAATATCAACACGAAAATTGGAAAAAAAAAAAAGGTTCCTGACTGTTAAGAATGATGCAGTTGTACTTTTCATTGAATTTTGTAATGAAACGAGGAATGCGCTTAATTATACGATCCCAATGGTAATATCTGACATAATCAGGTTTCTATTTGGTTCTCTTCTTATCCCTCCCTGCCACCATCCTTGTGTAGTTTCTAATCTTGCTAAAATAATTGCCAAATTACTGCCCAACACTTAATGCATAAATAAGGCTATGAAGAGCGCTAGAACAGTGCAAACATTCACAGCGGCAGCATGGTCTCATCTGTTGCAAGAATACTTTCTTGAGCCGCATAATTGGTTCTTCTAAGTTTTAAAAACATGAAAAATAAAGCATAAATTGAAGAAATGTGACATCATTTAGAGGGGAAAAACTGGCTAAGTTTTTTTTTTGTTTGTGGTTGGGTTTTTTCTTCCCTCTGTAAATGAGCAATTATCCCTTAGTAAATTGTAGCACAATGGATTAGACACACTTGTCGATAACACGCAAAAATCAAGCCCTGGAGATTACTGGTGTTTAAATTACTTCACAAAGGACTACAAAATACAAGATTATGTTTCAAAACATAATGGCTTTCTTCCTCAAAATTGTGCAAGAAGTCATGATTGTTGGCCATGCAAATCATCTGCATCTATCCAATTTCTTGATTTTCACATGCCAATTAGCAATTCTACACCCTGGAAGGTCAGGGGACTGAAAATCTTCTGGAATTTAAGACTTCATACTTAAAACAATTTTGACAAATACAAAACCCTTAAGGGTCTATGTCTGCTTTATGTCTATAGCACACTTTGTGTGCTCAACGATATTGTGTGTATAGTGTGCATGAAAGGTCAGGCCAAATAAGAGGAGGATGAACTTGTGATAGTACATTCTATCTTTCTGGAAGGTTTCTCCTCCTTTCCTGGAGATGGCAGACAACTTACCTTGACTGCCTTTCCTCTTGCAGAGCGAAGGCAACTCTCCTTCTACTGAAGAGACAGTGGAGCGAAAGGTTTTGCACCTGAGCTCTCTGAAGCCGAACCCTCAGCACGCACTGGTGGGTGAGTAAGCGTTGAGAGGTTGATCGTTAGGGACAGGAGGACTGTGGCTCCCACTAGGCTCAAAATGGCCCTGCAAGGGCTATCAGTGTTATTTCTGATACAACAAAAAAGGTTTATTATTAGAAAGCCTTAAAAAGTCAGGGTAGTCATATTTATGAGGCAAAAGAACCTTAAATGTAAAATGTGCTTTTCACCTGTCCAAATGCAAGTCAGAAGTTTTGAGTAGGACATATTAAAATTTCAGAGCTACATTCTACAAAAAGTTAGAAAGTTCGATATCGGAACTTCTGGTTTTATTTGAGAAATTTTTTGTTAACAGTTTAAACATTTTTTGGTATCAAAATCAAGAATGCTTTGTAAATACCACCACTCTGACTTCAAATCTCCTTTGGTTTTAATATTGTATTAATGCTAAATATTTAAATTTTTTATATATTTTCTGCTCTGAAGCTTGCACATCTGGGATGTGATTCAGATTGATCCTTCTGTCTTCAAATCAGGGATATTTTATTTAAAATTCTGTGGAGAATAGGGAGCTAGAGAACTGTTTTATCATGGAAAACTCATCTACAATAATGCACTACATGAAAAACATCTGCATTCCCCAGTATGTGCAAAACGTAGCAAAGAGGGACAAAGAGAAGGAACATGAAAATACAAGGATGAAGATGGAACAGAACTGATAAGCAGAGAAAAGGTGCCTTGGGCTCACTGTTTTAGATCTATTGATCTTGTCAGTGAAAAACTGGGTGTTTAATTTGTATTAAAACTGAATATCAGATCTCTTCTCATAGCAGAAATTCCAAAAGTGCTGGAAGAAACAGCTTGCAGGGGAATAGGAAATAAAATTAAGGAAGCCTTTCAAAAGTAGCTGAAGACAGCCTGTGAAAATGACGTTTCCCAGAGACTCGTGTTTCCCCTGGTTTGGGAGCAGCTGAGCTCTCAGTCAGCTCAGCATCGCTTCACTGTCTTCTTGTAGCCTTTCATCCCTTGAATGTCCCTGCTGTCTCTTCTCTGATACTTCACTAACTTCTTAGGAGCCTGGGTGTGGAGCTTGGCTTGTTGAGCTCCAAGTGCAAAGTCCTAACCATGGACCACGCCATCAGCCTCTTCTGGCAATGCAATGATGATGGAAGGGAAACGTTAGGCTGTAGTGAACTAGCTCCCTATTGAAATGAGAATGATAACTTCCTTGGAGAGAGCATGAGCGTCTCCCCAGACTAGGAAATCATATCCTCATTCCGATACTGCCATAATCTTTTTACTTTGTAAAAAAAAAAAAAAATATCATAAAACTGATCTTTGTTTAAAACAGGGTTGATGCCACTTGTGTGGCCAGGAGTACGTTCAGAGAGAAATGCAGGCCTCCGACGTTGGAGAGTTAAGGCACTCCACGAACCCCAAACCACATCATGTGAACAAACATCATCCCGGGACGGGAGAGAACCAATCATCCTCCCCCATTTGTAAGAGACACTAGCACTCTGACATGCACGTCGTTTACTCTAATTTATCAAATATTGCTAAGATTGGCGATAATGTGTGATAACGTGCGATAAAATGTGAGCAGATTTTTTTTTCATTTGACTGCTCTGCAGATTGGTGCTTCTCAAATCCATCGAGCTTCCTTTCTTTCGTGCTTTGTGCACGTTGTCAGAGAGGAGAAGGGATCGAGGTAGTCTCTGCTTCTTAAAACCGTGTGAGAAGGACTCCCTGTGTAAAGCACTGCATCCCAGGCAGCAGGCAGAAACGTAATTCTCTCCATTGCTACCACAAGCAGCCACCTGTTGTTTACATCGGCTGCACGTTAAATTCTTGAAGATGGGAACTTTGGTGCCATCAGATATGGTGCTTCTGGTAGAGACGTATAAGCCTTGAAACTCACTGTTTTTTTCCCAAAGTGAATTCAAGAAATATTCTTCTTCCAACAACCATCAAGAGCACTTACAGTCTTAGAAAACTCATTTCTCCTGTACTAAAAGCCTCAAGTGATGCCACATGGTCATCAGTACAGATACATACTTTAAGAATTAAGGAATGGACAGTCCTTAAACTATGAATGTTTTGGCAGTAGTAATTTTTTCAATTACTTCCTTCTCAAGGGAAGGTGAACGAAGGTCATGTCCCTGCTACTACTCTTTTCCTACTCTGGAAAAATCTGACTTCTTAAATTACCTTACACAGTGTTGCTTTTAAAGGTTATTTCCACATAAGTTTTCCGTGAAAAAACAGTTGTCAGATGCTTCCATGTATTAGTTGTCTGAAAAAATCACTACACATTTGTGCATTCCTGTATAAATTGCCCTGTAAATTTAAGTTTCCACGTGCATTCCTTGTATCTCTATGACCCTACAATGAGTGGAGTTAAAAAAATACATAAATTCTCAAGCAGTTTATCTTTCCTGAACTTTTTCAACACTGATTGGGTCATTTCAGGCAAGCTTAATGAGGCATGGAAGAACACTGTGTATCCTTGCAGAAGTCCTAGATTTCAGAGATTTCTTAGTCCTGCATTTCATCATAATTCCCACTCGAACAGAGATCATACTTCTGAGGCAGAAGTCTTTAACTGATAAAACTCCTAAAAAGAATATCATGCCAACCCCTGAAGGTCCGGGGTTTTTTGTTTGGGTTTGGGGTTTTTTGGGGGCTGTGTGTGTGGTTTTGTTGTTTGTTTTTTGTTGGTTTTTTTTGTTTGTTTTGTGTTTAGGTGTTTTGGGTTTTTTTTAATCTGCCTTTGTTTTTCTTCTGTGCTGAAGAGAAAAAAGTCAGCAATGGAAAGGTAAACAAAATCAGGTAGGGGAATACTGCCACAGGATGGAGGGCCTTAAAGTCAATTTATCACATGGCTGAAGCCAGTCAAACTGCATCTGGCATATATGAGAATGAACTAAAACAACAGCTATTATTATTTCTCTGACATCCACCATGTGTTGGGAGAACAATTTTACTTTTTAAAGAATCTTCTTTAAAGAAGAGGATGTGACCATTTTAGAAAATCACCCTTAAAGCAAAGACACAACTCTTTCTCTTACTTTCACTGAAGGGGAAAAACAGATGAATGCTGCTGATGCCACAGAATATAAACCAACATATACAGCTCAAACAGGACTGGGAAGGAATACATTTTATTCATAGCTGGTGAGGCAGGGGTCTGATCTCTCCTACAATGGCAGTATTTTTCTTAAACGGACTCGTCAGAGGATGATTTTCATATGTATGGATACATGGTATTTGTCTGTTAATAGATACAGTATTTCAGCCAAGTCATTTCCTACCCTGCAGACATTTATAAGAACAGGACACTTTATATGTCAAATGTGATGGGTCTTGGGAGGATTTTTGCCTCTACATTACCTTTATCGGTGATCATAAAACTTGCTTTTTCAGAGCTAATTTCAAGTCAGATCAAATAATTATTGTACTTACGGGAAACATTTACATAAGCTCTTTAAAATCTGAATTCGGAACAGTAACACACCACCATAGAAAAAGTACTAAAAATCACTTGATTTTGTTCAGTAACATAATGCCCCGTGAGTAATCAGTTTCCCTTGTGAAAACCAGCCACGGCAGGACTCAGCCCTATTGCAGAAAAAGCCCTCGTGACCTGCCTTCACTCCTCTGACCATGTATTTTTCACTTTCTCGTGGTTCCCAGACTCTAATCTAAACTAATTGCCATCGACTTTCACTTCTTTCCGCTTCTCACACATGTGATGTTTCTGCAGAGCTGCCTTCTACCTGCTCTGGCCAGTCAGTCCCACAGACGGACACGCTCCCCTCTGCTGAGGTGGAGGCCATCCAAACTGCACGGCTTCCCGTAGCCAGCGACGTGCGCTTCTGGGCTGTTCACCACACTGGTTTGCTTTCTGAGCCTCTTCCAAAGTCCTCTTTTACCATTAAAGCAAACCTCAAAGGCTGTTCGCTATTCCTTCCTCTGGAATCCATCAGTGTCCTTCCCCTGCACGCCCCAGAGCCACAACCTGTGAAGTCGCCTGTAAAGCATCATCAGTGAACCAACTTCAGAAGCAGATTTTTTAATAATGTTTATTTAATATTTGGATTCCAGCAGCTGTGTAGAATTACTCTTTCTCTGACTGTCACAAATCTGGATATTTTTTTTTCTGCTGCCAATATACAGATTGCATAGAACATGATTTTCCTTCTGCTGCAAGATTTTGTGATTCTTCCAGACTGGTTCCTAGGTGACCATTCTTTGCATTATTTAAACTGGAAAAGTGATAAATCCCAAATCAAGTTGACCAGGAACTCTGGTGCACTTACACCTTGTGTTCCAAAAACTGCATCTTTTGTTCTTGCCTGTGATAAATTTATAATTACTCCAGAGGAAAAAGAAATCATGGTACAGCTAGAGGGAAGTCACAGGTCATCGCTGTGCTGAGTAAGAAGGAAAGCAAGCTTTGTGCATCATATTTCCAGAATTTTCCTGGAACTTCTATTTTTTGCTTCTGTTTACCCACAAGGCTTGGATCCTCCACCTAATATATATCAGTATATCAAAGAGATCAGAGCATTTTCCAGGATGCTTTTCAAAAAAAAGCAGTAAGGTTCACCAAAGAACACCAATCCCAAAGCAAAACATTGTGTAACGCACTTAAAAGTTATTTTATTAGAAAAAAATGAGCTATTACAAAGCTGCTACTGAGATTGAATATGTAATGCCTTATCAGAAACTATTACCTAAAGCCACTGACAGCTCTCAGAGGAATTGGTGGGAATACATCCATCACCTGGAGCAGCAGTGGTCATACAGTCATAGAATGGTTTAGGTTGGAAAGGACCTTGAAGATCATCGCGTTCCAACCCCCCTACCATAGGCAGGGACACCTCCCACTAGACCAGGTTGCCCAAGGCCACGTCCAGCCTGGCCTTGAACACCTCCAGGGATGGGGCCTCAACAACCTCTCTGGGCAACCTGTTCCAGTGCCTCACCACCCTCAAAGTGAAAAACTTCTTCCTAATGTTCAATCTAAACCTGCCCTCTTCCAGTTTGAAGCCATTCCCCCTCGTCCTATCACTACGTGCCCTAGTCATCCACGGTATCAACTGACAGCTGAGTAACTGCCACGAGGACTGGAGGCCCATCAAACGTGGTGAACAAAATCTTACTTTAAATAACGTCACTGTCTGCTTGCTAATCCTGTTTTTGTTTAAATGGGGACTTTATCTTTCTCAGGCCACCTTAGCCTTTCATTTGATTCTTTATATTACATTATCTTACCAAGCTTTAAGCACCTTCGGTTTCCCTTGATCTTCTAAGAGGTTCAGAGGCTCAAACTCTGCAGCACCCCTCAGTCATACACCGGGACAGACCACAGAACTCCCATCCTGGTTTGTGCAGGAGGGACAGTGCCGCAGGAAGCATCACGGTTCAAGTGGCTGATACGTTGGGCTGTTTGTTTCCTTGCCACGCACAGACTGCACTGCCACACGTTGAATTACCCACAGTTATTTTGCACCATAGTGAGATCTTCCCTGGATGTCTTCCATCTAAAGCCTTGAAGCGGGGCCATACTTTGACACCAACTGCTGAACTTCACTGGACACTGGAATCAGACAAGTCCTAAAATATAATTTTCCAAAGAATGTGAAGACCATTTAATGAAAATGTTATACATTATGAAATAAGAATAACTGAAGGTTTTTGCTCTCATAAGAATCATTTGTGGGCTGTATCCAACCTAAATATTGATGTGTAGGATATATTACACGCAGCAATTAATAACACTTTACAGGACACACATGGTTACTGTGGTTTCTGGACATTCGAATTTCTGAATTTAATTTAAAAAAACCTGCACAACCCCAAACATTAATAACATGGATTAAACCTGTTTCCATCCATTTAATATGCAATATACATGAGGACACTTTTATTTCTCAATATACACTTTATCCAATTCAATAAATTACCACGTTCACATTTTCATTAGCTGTAATCATGGAGTTGCAGATAGCTCTTAAGATCAGACTTTACTTCATTTTCCATGATTTTTTCATGAAGCATGTCTTGGAGATTTCTTCTTCCTTAAACATTTATGTCATGGAACACTGGCTTGTCAGACGCACTGATTGATTTATCAGTCTTGAGTACACTGCATTGTTTCACATAGATTTCAAATCCCAACTTCACATTGCTCAGCACTGTTACTCTTCTCTTGTATCTCAGAGTAAAATGCACCGATGCCGATAAGTTACTTATTAGCTACAAAAAAATACTACTTTATGTACATACCTAATAAAATAGTAAACAAATGCATTCTCAGATTGCTAGGACATTTCCAAAGCTCTGAAATACTCCAAGCTCCTCTCCTTTTGCCCATTTGCTGGACCACTTAGTGGCATGGCTATCCATTGCCCAGTGCCTTGCGTCTCAGGCACAAAACTCCCGTGCTTACCTGTGGCAGATACGCGGGCACTGTCTGAACGTTAGCAATAGTCACCACTAAAAAAGCTCAGGGTTATGTTAGTGGAAATTCTGATTTCCCTTCTTAGGAAAAAAACTAATTTTTGAAGTCCAAATCAATCAAATGGCATTGGATGTGGATATCTGGGATTAGAATTCTCATTCCCTCTTTCTGTGAGTGATTACACCCCTATTTCAGATCTATGTCTGTTTATCTCATGTATTTCTCAGGAGATTTTTCACATTGTCAGTGTACAGGATATTACAGGAATGATGGGCACAGTGTTATTCTTTTGCCTTACTATTTTCACATAGGGCCTCTAGGTTGCAATTTAACTTGGAACTTCCATGAGTTTTGAGCATACGAGACTGTAGAAATGCAGAGTGACAGACAAACCCTGTCTCAAGACTTTGTCAACTGAACAGACAAGAGAAAAGGGGAAGGAAAAAAGTGCTGCTTTATCTTGTACTGGGTGGGAAATGAGACAAAGATGTAGATTCTTATAAACTCACTCTCCCTGGGTACTGTTTAATGCCGAGGACTGCATCGGTCAGCATTAGATAAAGTGGTGTGATTTAGAGATTGGCGACTTTGCAGTAGAACTAGGGTGAGCTCTCTTTCCTATTCATTAGCCCTCTCTCTGTTTTATTTATGGCTTCTCTGATGTCGTGTTTCAAAGTATTTAACAAACTATTATGACACTCAAGGTTGATGCAGCAGTAATTTACCTGTTCAAGATTATTCCAGTTAATTGTTTCACAGCACCAATACTTGGAAGAGATGTTGCCTGGGTAACAGAATAATCCTCTCTTCTTTTTACAAAAGCTTTAAATCTTTTATGATTCATTTCATCCCTCATTCAGAGGATTAAGCAACCCCAATATTGTGGTCCAGCATCATTACACTGTATGGTTCCAACTCCTAAATAGTTTTTGAGTTTCCCTTTACAGAAGTCTACCAAAGGCAGACAGAAGAGGAATGCATTTAAAAGAGACCGAGGACAGAATCTGTTGCTTTTACGCAGAGGATCTCCAGCAACCAGAGGCAGCGTGAGTCACACAGCACCACCAGGGATGCTGCAGTAGGAAGCTCATCCTGTCCTCTGCTCAACATGCTCTTCTCATGTTGACGAGATGCCCGCTCTCGTTCCAGGTCTCCTCAGAAACATACTGAGCCGCACACTAAGAACAGACACCAGTGGGGTGAGATTTCTGCCCCCAAAAGGTCTAAAAGAAGCCTTGACAGATGCTGCCAGCATTGCTCTTACCAGACACAAGAGGAGCATCGCTGGCCAGAGGGCTGTTCTCTTAATAGCTGCCCCTAAATGAGATTTCCTGAAATCACACCACAAACCCAGTTAAATTTAATGAAAATTCTCTTTAACAATGGCAGACTGCAAATCTACCGCAGCTGTGAACTCCGTTACAGCAACATATTCCAGGGAGGTGGGAGAATGTTCATCAGCAGAAGTATTCAAAGAAAGGACACAAAAGGAAAGATAAGGGCCAGAGGCGCCGCAGTGCCTGCGTCAGAGCAGCCACGGACACTTGAGGCTAGGAAGAAATCAGAAAGGAATGGAATAAAACCAGCACCATAGAAATTAAGTTTCATTTGTGAATAAAACAATCATCTGTTCTACATTTCCTCCACTTTTTGGACCCTTAGAAAAAGAGAAACGCTTGCGGCTAAGGAAAATATTTTTGGGGAAAACCAGCAAACCACTTGGTAGGCTTTTCCTTTGATGATACTTAGTCAAAACCAAGTGAGACTGCAGGCAGTCATTAGAGCTCTCTTCATCATTTGCCCCACTACCTTTGAACGCTTACATTTACGTGTCCAGCAAGTTCAGTGGAACTGGATTAGACCACACACGCTCACTTGGTTTCTGGATAATTTTTGAGCTTTTGAGCTGAAAGCATTTGGTAAAGGAAAGAAGTATTTGAGCCTTTGATCAAAACCATATGGTTTTGCATAAAGCTGATAGGGTTCTAGGTGCCAATTATTTCACACTCTGAAATTCATATATTGATTTTATTTTTATGTTAATTTTAGCAGAACTCTGAAGTCCCAGAAATAGAATCTCTTTCATCAGTGCATTTTATTTAACTGTTTTCTGAAAATACAACATGAAATGCAAAGATCCTTATTAAGATTATAAAGTTAGGCTGTGATTAAATGAATCTTGACTCCAAATACATTCCCTTTGCAAAAAAAAAAAAAATCCCACTTGTTTGATTTTAAATATCAAAGCTATCCACACTAACACTCAAAACAAGGGAGGGCACATGGAATTCCACTGGTATTCAAGGATGCCTTGAGATGTTTCTACTCCCTTTCTTTAGTGCAGCTTTAGAAATACCTGAAGTGTTTCGTTGCACAGCATGCTTTGCTGAATAAGGACGTGATTGCTCACGCTTCTTTGTTGGAGAGGAGTGCTTTGCTGAAAGAGGACCTAATTCTCTGCTGATTCTGAATGCAGACCTCTCAGTTGCCTTCTTCAGAAAAGATGGTGTCGTGTCAGGTCAAGTGATGGGGAATATGTCTTCTCAAGGGAACTACCTTCCTGTATGGCTTTCGCAAACACGGAGTCTGTGATGAGACACAGCTGTACCACATCTGCCTTTACACTTGGTGATCTCAAGCTGCAGATGTGCAGGGGCAGCTTGTTTCTGATGAGCATCTGAGGAGGTTCCAGTCATGGGGGCAGAGGACATGACACGATACTGGGGACATGTGAGGTGTACACATCACTGTCGAACTGTACAGGCCAAAGGGCAACTGCACAAGTCTTGTGCTTTTTGGATAGAGAGAATAGCATCAGCTCCGTGCATAGTTTTCACTGTTGGCTCCCATTTAACAAGGGACACTTAATTAGGGGAGAACTTAAGAAGCCTTAAATGCATGGAGTAGAAATGATAACATTAAGGCAACAGCAATGTAATCTGTAAGGCAAATATAACCCTGCCCCATAGCATATATGAATTAGTTACATATCCTGATTTCAAACTGGGTTTTGTATAATGAAATGCAACAGCGCACAGTCGCTAATCATGGTTGTTCAATGGTAGTTCCTAAGAGCTCCTGGAGCTCTACCTTAAAGCCATGGAAATTAAAGAAGTCCCAGAAGCTTTCACAGGATTATTCCTGCAGTAATTATTACTATATAAAAGAGAAACCTGAAAGAGGGAGACTGTGCATATATCTTTACCTTGGTCCCACTTTTTCATGTTCAAACTCACAGAAATTATTTAGAATCTTGAGCCGAAAGCTATGTAAAATCATACTTCTCATTATTTAATCTGAAGGGTTTTTGCTCTATTGGTTTTTATGATCATCCACAACATCATTCTTGAGACATACTTTGTGAGGATAATTGGAGCTGAAGCTGCCTGGAATGAAGTCTCTCCCACTGGGTATTGTAACTTGGACATTTGCTAGTCCCATAGGGTTTAGCGGGTTTAATAGTATTATTGGCCATGCAGTTAAACAGCTTAAAGTTTGATATCTATTGTTTGCATAGCAATCAAAAGCATATCACCGTGTTTACAGATGAATGACAGGACTAAATGCATTGACCTGAGTATTTTGCATTCTTCCTTAGCAACAATTTAAATGAAAAATAAGATATTAAAGAGTGCATACAGTTAACCACCTCAAAGAAAAAGTTAGCGTCTCTGGTTTTAGTTCACATTCATTTGCAGTGCATCAGTCTCTGTGTTGATGAGTAGCTATGGATGCACCCCAGGAATCGCACATAGTTCACCTGGTGCACACCTCTTCCCCTCTGATCTCTCACCACATTCCCATTCCTTTCAGCTCTTCCAATGATCCTTACCATTGTTCACAAACTTCTTCCTCATCTCCCTCTGACAAATCTTCAGTACGTATTCATCTGACTGACACACCCTGATTTTTACCCCGCTGACCCTGAAAACCACTCTTAGATTCGTAATTTTTCAACCTGTCATTTGGTGACACAGCACTCACTTCCCCCTTTTTTTCCTTTCTTCTGGTACCTCTGTCCTTATCTTCAACTACCTTAAAGTATCTATTTCTTTTAAGCATTTCATTTATCCCTCGGTTTTCTGATGTCAAGAAAATGGATGGAAAATTGTCAAGAAGAGCCTCTGTATCTGTTGTGCCAAAAAAGTCCCAAAGCACCCTTCTCATAAAACCCCAATCCAACAAGCCAAGCAAACAACCAAAGCTATCTGAAAACATGAGTAGCAGCAGGATGTCCAAGAACAGAGACAAAAAACGAGAATTAGCAAAAAATACCTAAAATTAATAAGGCTAGTGGCTGCTCAGGCTCCCGCAAAATTGATCTCTGGAGGTGTAGGTCGTGTCGTCCTGAAATGGTAGGAAAGAAAAAGGAACAAAAAATTCCTCTAGTTCTCAAAAAAAAAATAAAAAATCAGCTTTTAAGGGTAAGGAGAGAGATTTTGGGAGAAGGAGGTTTTGAGAAATAGGTTACAGTATTAAAGTGACCTGAAAATGGTATTGAGCAATGTACTTTGTTTCATGAGCAGATTTCTTTGGAAGAGAGTTCGAAAGACATCAGCTGCAGGTTGTTTCTTGAGTTTCCACTTGCACAAATTCAATTGTGATTAAAAACAAAAGAAAAAAAAAAAGAGGAACAGCACTTATTGCATCTTCTGTGACAAAGTGACACTGCGGCATTGCAAAAACACGTGGCTGGCATTACAATCTTGCCAACTTTGGCCATCTAGTGGCACCTTTTTCACTACAAAAAATAACAAATAAACAATTACTGGCCATCTCTATTTTGAAGAGAAACAAACTCCCCCACAGTGCATGTATATCAAGTACCGTGCCTGGAGCTATGTGATTCTGGCCATTTTATTGATGTTGTGGCACAGAAGAAAGCTCTGGATGTCTCAAAGCTCTGCAGCCTGTGGTATGCTCCAGTGCAAATGCACAGCGTTCTTGCCCGTGCCTGTGTCAGCCCGGGTGGCTTTGCCCAGCATGGGCACAGGTTGGAGGATGGGTTGCAACAGGTAGAACTTGGTGCCGTATGGCACTGAGAAATGGCGAATGACTATGAAATGACTACAGTGGAAGAAATTTGCTGGATCTAGTCCTGCAGCATCCGTGCACATGGAGATCTGGCAGGGAGCCCTCTGCATGCTGAGGTGACTTCAGGTGCCCCGGTCATCACAGAATCATAGAATGGTTTAGGCTGGAAGAGACCTTAAAGACCATCTCATTCCACCCCCCTGCCCTGGGCAGGGACACCTCCCACCAGCCCAGGTTGCTCCAAGCCCCGTCCAACCTGGCCTTGAACACCTCCAGGGATGGGGCAGCCACAGCTTCTCTGGGCAACCTGGGCCAGGGGCTCACCACCCTCACAGGAAAGAATTTCTTCCTAATATCTAATCTAAATCTCCCCTCTTCCAGTTTAAAGCCATTACCCCTCTCCCTATGAAGTCCCAGACTTCCAACAACCACAAGCGTCCCTGGAGCCGTTCCGCCAAGGCGCTCGGGGCCTCCGGCACCCCCACGGCTCGTTTTCCTTCCAGGCCCTGTGGTTTAACGCCAGCGAGGCAACTCCCGCCTCCCCAGGCCCGGGTGACTGTTCCGGGGTTGCCCGGAGGCCCCGTGGGGGCTGGAAACCACACACCCCGGGCCGGTGCTGGGACGGCGGGTGGCGAGTAGCCGCCGCGCTGAGGGGCCCGGCCCGGGGCAGGACGGCCGCCGCGGCCCAGCGCGGCCCCTCCGAGTGGGCGTGTCCGGCCCCGGAACTGCCGTTCCTCAGCCGCGGGGCCCCGGCGGACCCCGGGCGGGACGGACCGGCGGTACCGTCGAGGCGGTGCTTCCTGGGCAGGGCCGCGGCGGGCTCGGCTACCGGCTACCCGGTCTTCGGGTGGCCCCGCCGCTCCCCGGCCTCGCCATGCAGCGCTTCACGGTGAACATCAAGCTGCCGGCGCGGACCCTGACGGGCGCCCTCAGCGCGCCGAACAGGGGGGCGGCGGACTGGTGAGGGGCCGGGCGGGCGGGCGGTCTGCCGGGGTCGGGGAGGGGAGAGGGGCGGCGGAGGTGTCCCGGGAATCTCCCTACGGAGCCCCCCCCAGGGCCGCCCCGCGGCTCCTTCGCCTCAGCCGCGGGTTGGGCCTCACTCCCCGCTGCCTGCCCCGGCTCTGTCTCCTCCCGCTCCCCCCCGAGGCCCGCGGTTTGAACGGGGAGGTTCGTACGCGTCCCGGTGCGGGGTGGGGGGTAAAGCGGGGGTGGCCGTCGCTGTGGAGAGCCGTTTGTGCCCTCCTGCGAGGGAATGGTGCCCTGCCGGCTTGCCCAGGGTGGTCACCGCAAATACCTGGGTCTTTTGTTACTGGAAGCGGGCGTGCTGTGCTGGTGTGCCCGCGGAGACCCTCCTTCTGCCGGGCGCTGTGCGAGCCGCCGGCCTCCCCGTCCTCTCCCCTTTCCCTCCACCTTTTTCTTCCACCGGGAGCCCGGTGGAGGTGCTGCGGGGACAGAGCCGTGGCCGTGGGTGGGTACGAGCGGTGCCGCCGGCGGTGACATGGGCCTCTCTGGGCAGAGGGCTCGTTGGCGCGACAAACGGCGGAGATCAGAGCAGCTGCTTCGGGGTCCCGTTTCCGTTCTGTTTTGAGAGTTGATGTCCAAAGGCAGCGCGTATGTTGGTTTTCGCATTCATTTTTCTGAGCAGTAACTTCACGCAGCTGTGCTGAAAAGCTTCAAGCTAACGCTGCTGAGTCCTAGGGAGAGGAGTTCAAACGAAGTAGGTGAACCGAGTAATTTTTGAAAACTGTGGCCTTTACGTTTGTCAGCTTGCAAAGCAGTGAACATTGAAGTTCTCTGAAGTTCTTAGTCTGAAACTTTGACTGGTCCCACTTGCTTGGTGTTCACCGTAGCTCTGTAATTGCCATCGGTGGCCTCATTAACCACTCCTGAAGTCAGACAGATCTCAGCAGATTTTCACTATTACTATAATCATTGTTCACGTGCTCATTTTTGTCTAAAAAACCCCCAAAGAGATGCAATTACCTATATAATTGCAAATATATTGCTTACCTGCATGCTTATATATGAACTTTCGGAATGCTTTTCATTAATTCCTATGTGATATCTTAAATTTACAAAAGAGGATTTTTATAGTTTAGACACACAGAGGTGCTTTGTGGTCGCTTGGGGTTCCATCAGCAAATGGTTCAGCGGACAGTGCAGCAACGGCATTTTATAATGCTTTTGAGTTTTATGTTATTAAATAGGTTTTACTGTTTGATGTTTGTGTCTAGTAGCATGCACTCAACTTACAAAAAATAGCCTCATTCTTGATGTGAAGTGCTTTTTGTTCTTTTTCTTTGTTTGATGATGATATATGCTTTTCTAGGGGCTGGCAAGGTTTGATTGCATATGGATGTCATTCTCTTGTACTGATAGTTGATGCCAATACTGCTCAGACTTTACAGGTTTTGGAAAGACACAAATCTAGTGTTGTCAAGGTGAGATGTACATGTTTTAAGGTATATTACTTGATTTCAGTGTATATATTATTTTTCTAAATCAGTGTAAATACTTGACATTACATTGCACTTGATTTTCACATAAAATCTGTTGTAAAATATGTGTATTTTACATTATCTCTTTTACAGGTAAATCAAACCATACATGCTGAAATTTGAGCTGAGGTTGATACCTTTATAGAAGGTATAAAATATATAGAAGGTATAGAATATATAGAAACATTTGGTAGTGTTATAGAGCACAGACAGAAATGTTTCTGAGAAAGCTCTTAACATGACAGAATTTCAAATGAATGTTACAAAATACCAAATGAATCCCTTTGTTGATGCCCTTGCTGAGCTTTCCTGTTGAGGGGGTAACCAGTGCACCATTCAACTAGAAAGTTACTTTTAAGTTTTCACTTCTGTTTTACTTATAGAGAAGGAACAATAGCCGACAAAACTGAACATTTATTTTAGCAACAAAAAATAGCTAAAATTTAAGTTTAAGTGTAGGGTACCTATACTTTCCTTTGAAGGTCCTTGACTTGAAATTGCAGAGTTTGACTTTGGGTCAAGTGTGGAACAGGATGTATTTCTTTGATACATCATTTCTTTGACTGTGGAGAATGACAAATTCAGTCAGGGTTTGGAGGAATGTTTGGCTGGCAGATGTAATGTTTGATAGTCCCTAGCTCAAATGCCATGCTAGAAGGCAGTCAGTAATTTATGAAGAAAAATAAATTTTATATAGGGGGATTTTGGTGGGTTTTGTAGTAAAAGAAAAAGGTTCAATTTGCCTTCTGGAAATTGCTCTCTATTTTTTTCCCCATGAGTGATTTTCTTTAAATAGACTATATTCATATAGATACACTAATAGTATATCAGATATGCCCACTCTCGTATTTTAAAATTAAACACAATTATTTTGTCTTTGGGTTTGATAATTTACTAACTTCTGAGGCATCATGTTCTGATGATGTCTTTCTGCACACTAAAAACACACTGCTTCAATTTTTTAGTGATTGATTTTTGAAATTTCAGTATATTCAGTAGTTATACAGGTGGTGGTGTTTATGTATCTTTATATAGGATGATGTATTTCATAGAATAATGGAAACGTTTAGGTTGGAAGGGACCTTAAAGATTATCTAGTTCCAACCCTCCTGCCATGGGCAGGGACACTTCCCACCAGCCCAGATTGCTCAAAGCCCCATCAAACCTGGCCTTGAACACCTCCAGGGATGGGGCAGCCACAACTTCCCTCGGCAATTTTTTCCAGTGCCTCACCACCCTCAGAGTGAAAAATTTCTTCCTAATATCTAATCGAAATCTACCCTCTTCCAGTTTGAAGCCATTATCCCTCATCCGATCACTACATGCCTTTGTAAAAAGTCCCTCTTCAGCTTTCTTGTAGGCGCCCTTCAGATACTGGAAGGGGCTCTAAGATCTCTCTGGGGCCTTCTGAACAACGCCAACTCTCTCAGCCTGTCTTCATAGGAGAGGTGCTCCAGCCCTCCGATTATTTTTGTGGCCCTCCTCTGGACCCTTGTTCCAACAGGTCCACGTCCTTCTTATGTTGGGGGCTCCAGAGCTGGATGCAATATTCCAGGGTGGGGTCTCACGAGAATGGAGTAGAGGGGCAGAATCCCCTCCCTCGCCCTGGTGGCCGTGCTGCTGTTGATGCAGCCCAGGATACGGTCAGCCTTCTGGGCTGCAAGCACACATTTCTGGGTCATGTTGAGCTTCATCAAGCTTCTGTGCTACGGAGTTCAATTAAGTGCGCTTTTTTAATAATAATAAATAAACTGTTCAAATCCTGGGTGAAAATATTGGGTAGGGTAAAAGTGATAGAGATCCATACAAGATCTTGACCAAAAGCCATACAGTTGATGACAGTGTGGCTTTTAAAAATGGTTGTAAAGTTTAGGAATTAGTTTTGCTTGATCACAGAGACATTTGAAACTGACTGGAAAAAATGAAGGTGGAAGGGCTATCTCAAAAGAGATACTTTACATTGTTTTTCGAGACTTGTGTGCTGTGACGTTTAAAAATACTGCTAAAGTGTTGCAAAGAACAGAAAACTGATTTCTTCCAGCACATTTGTATATTTGCCCAAATCTTTCAGTGAATTTTGAAGATTCTCAGGGTTGCCCAAACATTGCTGTCAACTTCGAGCTTGTGCCACTGTTATGAATAGTCTCCCTGGTGACAAATGTGAGGCAGCTTATCTGATTCTCAGTAAGGAGAGTTTATTTCTCAAGTTATCTCAGAGCAAACGTGTGTCCACAACAGCAACCACGGAGTTAATAGAACTTTCTGAATCAATATCTTTGCTTGCCTTTTGGCAACTTGTTTGAGTAAGCATACCCTTGGCATCAGTTGTCTTCAAGCTGCCCTTTAAAGTGAAGAAATTAATTCTAATGTCTATAATTGTATAAAAAGTAGAACATGTAAGTGGTGCAGAGGTAGCAGATACAATGATGACTCTGCTTTAAAGTTTCCGCTTAGCTTAGATAATAAGTTGTAGCAAAATTAGCTTTTGATCCCTGTAATGATAACATTTTAATGTGCTTCAGTTACATCACTAGCTTTGAGAAGTAACGTTATTTCAATAGGAAACCAAAGGCTGAAGTCCAAATAGTTTTTATATAATTTATAAGATAATTTTTCAAAACCACTAGCTGGTGCTTTGTTAACAGAAATAGACTGTAAGAAAATGACTAATTGATGAGGAGGAAGAATGAAGAGAAATTCTGTTCTGCTTTAAGAAGTAGACATTATATGAGAAATTGTTATGAGGCCATGATCATTGCTTTTACGTGCATTTGTAAGAAATTTTCTTCAATTGGTAACTGACTTCTATTTTTGTTTGTAAATGCTAAGGGCGTAAAAAAGCTGGAGGGGATCTCTAAGTAGTTTACTGTGTATGTCTGACTTAAACTCTTTGTAGTAGAGGATCACACCAGCAAACTCAGTCTACGGGGGATCTTCTCCCTCAAAACCCATGCTTCAGATTTGAAAAATTTCAAAACACAATGCTGTCTGCAATAAAAAAAGCAAAGAGAAAAGCGATTGTTTCATAATCCTTCTGCAGTCTATTTAACTGTTTTCCTTTAAATACTTCCTGGCCTTTGGCTGTCATAACTGTGTCTGAAATACGTAATGGTTTCAGTGAAAATGGATCCATGTTAGTTGTCTGTGTGTCCCCATGGTGTTTGTAGGATACTGGTAACTTTGTATGGAGTGGATTATATGCAATTTTTTTTGTACCTTTACAAAAAGTACTTGAAAGAGTAGATTTACAAAAGAAAATGTAATTACAGGAACAATTTTTTGATTGAGGATTGAAATTTCATTTGTGTCTGTTCTGATATGTTAATAAACAGTAAGGTTCTTTAAATCAGGGGAGATAGATTGTGGAAATGAAAAAAAACCCTTCACCTCTGGTTCCTGTTTCTGACCAATGCTGCTGTATTTTGAAGTCAGGGTAGAGAGGCAGTGACCAGTACAGTAAGAAGAGAATTTCTTTTAGCAGAGGGATCAGTCACATGTATGGACTTTGTTGGAGCAGAGCGACTACAATGAGAAAAGAGGGCTTATGCTGATAGAGCTGCATGAGCTCTGGTCGAGACTGATCGCGTTAAAGGTCTCCTTTTTGTTGTTCATAACTTGGTGACAGCTCCTCCCTTGGGAAATGAAGTTTTTCAGACAGAATTTGCTTCAAAGTAAAATATATATAACTGAGAAAGAAATAGCTTTGCAGGTTTCTATAATTACTTTTTTTTAATAGCTACATAGCTACATGCAGGTATCCTCATGGGTAATTTTTTTTGAACAGCAGGGAATCAGGAATTGCAAGACTGGAATTTGCAGGTAGAGGAGACTCTCCTAAGAATTCTTATTTATTATGGTAGAAACACACTTTGAGTTTATAGCTAGAGCTCTCTGAAGGTTGCTTGCTGTGCATGTTTAATTTATTCAGCTAGGCTTTTGAGATATATCCTGGTCACACCTCTGAGACGGGTAGCACAAGGGTGGCTGTGGTGCTCTGAGTGCCGTTATAAATCTAATTCATGTTGCAAAGTTAGTGGTGCCTAATGATAATTGTATTTCTATTTTTTTAATGTCATGTTTTCAATATCTGCAAAAAGCGTTGTGTTTGGCCTCACCCTTTCTCTGTCAGGTACTGTGACAGCACACAGCTGGTTAGCTACAGCATCATTTTTGTGGTAGGTAGACTCCTATTGGGTTAGCATTAAGATTTCTTTATTCTGTTCATGTCTTCAGTCTCTCTTAGGGACAGAAGTTTGCCTTTAAAGCAGGTAGCAAAACAAGTCTACGTTGAGTAGATAAGGAAGGAATCCGTGTTATCTCCTTATAATCTCAGGAGATTTGTAGACAGAATGTTTCAAATTTCAAGATGCATAATTTTCATAGGTACTGCCAACTCCCAAGCCACTGCAGCTTGAAATCCCAAACCAGAAAGTGGTATGTGGAAATCAATGGTGGCAACATACTGAAAAGGACCAAAAAGATAGCAAATGTCAGCGATAGCTTGACATGAGAAAACATACAGGTGAAAGCATACCTTAAATTTCCACAACAGATGGTAGCTTAAAGGTATGCTTACACAGATGCTATTAATGTTAACTATTACTATGCTTTTTTGTTGAATTGTTTATTATTTGTTTATTCATCTGAAAAATATGGAGTATGGTGTCTTTGTTATCAATGTTTGCCTCCTTTGACCAATTTTCATCTCTATCTTTAGGTTAAGTGGGCTAAAGAAAATTACCATCACAATATTGGCTCTCCATATTCTTTACGTTTAGCTTCTGCTGATGTTACTGGAAAAATAATTGTATGGGATGTGGCGACAGGAACAGCTCGTTGTGAAATACAAGAACATGCGAAACCAATTCAAGGTAATGCATGATGTTTGTGCGGAAGTTAGTTTATGGCGCGCTGTGTACAAATCCATCACCTAGCTTTTATAATCTGTGCTCAGTTCTGCCATTGAATTTTCCTGTTGGAATTACTGCGTTCTCTATGGTTGTCTACTCGTTCTCTGTGTAAACGTAAGACGTGCTGTCTCCCACAGGGATGCTATGAGATTGAATTCATTATGGTAATATTTTCCAAGATCTTCTGAAAAAAAAAAATTTTGTTAATATTATTGATTGAAATAATAATATTTACAGTCTCAAGTTCTTGCTTTTAAACTGGGGATGTAGTGCACTTTGCATTGCACCTGAATGTTAATGTCATCTGTAGCGGTGTACTGCTTCCACAGTATTACATTGCTGTAAGTTGAGTTTTGATTGTGCGCGTATACTTTGACAATCAATTCAATAGTTCATTTTATAGCTACTTCTGATCAAATATACCAGCACATAACATGAATTTGCAATGCAACTAGAGAGAGAAGTTTTTTTTGAGCATCTACAGAGTTGTCTGATTCATAAGAGCAGGGAGGCTTTTCTATGCATAGATAGTAATATTAAGATGTGAAAAGTGACATGGAGAAAGGACAAGATATTGTGTAAATTTTAGCATAGAAGACAGTTGTAAATGAGGTAAGTTTCAGATATAGTTGGAGTTAGGGGCAGGAAGTCTTGAAACTGAGTATGCGACATTTGAATTAGGTTTCAAGTCTAATTAAGTGGACATAAACAGTAAGAATTAACACGAACAGTCAAGAGAAAGAGGACATTTTGAGATGGTATAAATAACTGTGTTTGGCTTTCATTTCAGCAGACAGTTTAGCGGTGGTATTTGCTGCTTTTGATTCTGTTCTGGGGGTGGTAGCTCAGTGCAGCTGGGAAGGTCTGAAAAATACCTGATAAATTCTACTCAAATAGTTCTGGGATGTTTGAATATTCTTTATCCCATTACCAGAAAAAAAAAAAAATTATGATCTCGTTCGGGGATTTCACAAGTCTCTGTGAGAAGTGAAAAACAAAAGCAAAATCCAAGCAACCAACCAAAATTCCACAAAAAAAAACCCCAAAAAACCCCACCCAAAGAAACAAACAAAAATCCTGGAGAAAGGAGCTACGCATTTATGATGTTGTAAGCTATGGAAGTTCTATGTTTGCTTGTGCTGGAGGCAGAAATGTCTAGAAGTCTGGTCGGTACTATCTTGATTGGTCTGATGAAGGACAGAGGATAGAAAATGTAGCCACTGGCCAGGTATAACACAATTAAGAGGATATATTGGAAAGGAATATTTAAGTGTCTTTTTCCTTGCTTCTTTTTGTGCTCCTCTATTAGTAAGATGTCATCCATCGAATGCTCCCTTTCATTAGTTAGCATCTTGTACTTCATCAATGAAAAAGTTAAGGTAGTGGTTAGAACTCAGAAAAGGGAATCAAAAGATCTAAAGTTCATTCCTTGTTGCATCACACACTCAGTATCATTTTTAGTGTTACTTTCATTGGTCCAGTTTGTAGTTGATAGTAGTACTCTCCTGCTATTGTAAAACTTGGGGTTTTTGGTTCTGATTACTCGCGGTAGGCACTTTTCTGTCTATTGGAACTACTCCTAACAGAACTGAGCAGGAGCTGGCTGGAGCACTGGAATCTGGTTAGCTTTGTGGCTGTGCTACTGTGGGTGGTTGGCTTCCAGTACCTGAGCTGATGCTGCCAGTGGACCGCTTCCAGCATTGGACTGGCTCTTTCAGGGTTAGCTGGGAGGGATAACTCTGCAAGTACAGCAGCATCTACGTGTTCTGCTGCATGTTCTGGATTTCTGATTATTGCTACTGCAGTGCACGCTAGTAATATGTCTACAAATTATTTCTAAATTAAAATTTAGAACGCTTTATTTTCTTTTCCCCAGAGAAACTACCATAATGAGTTTCTAAGAATAATTTATAGTTTATTTTAAAAGCTTGTGATGATGCTTGTGTTGCACTTGCTTTTTATTTTGAATTCTATTATTTGAAAACCCACTTGTGAAGTTAGGTTGGTTGTTTTTTGTTATATTTCTGTTTTTATAAAGTCTATAAAAGCAAATACAATATCGTAAGTCTGATAGTGGGACACTGGAAATGTATTCTATTGACTGCAGTTAATTTTATTAGGGTTTTTTTTTATGTTATAAGTTACATTTTATTTACTCCTGGCACCTCTTCACTGAATGTTTGGTGAAGTTTTGACCATGCCATTTGAAGATTTCTCCAGGTTTTCAGACCCAATGAAGGCTTTCCGATCAGCTGGATGAGGAAAAAAACTTAATAAGCAACAGAATTAAAATTCTGTTCTTCCCTAAGTCCCTGATTTGATTCATCAATAGCCTCTAACAAAAGCAGCTTCTTTTCCTTTCCATCTCTTTCTGAGGCCTCTGGCTGTTTTTATGAGAATGTAGAAAATGGTACAAATACAGAGATGGAGCACCAGGGTGATTTACTGGTTCTCTGTGTGTTATCTGCAAGAGCTTTGTAGGATAACAGCTGGAGCCTCACTGTTTCAATGAGGAGAAAAGCGATGCATCCATGTAAGGCACTCCTCTTTATTTGATCCAAATTCTGCATTCAGCTGAGGAGTTAACTTTTTGTATACTTACAGTGTAACTGAATAGGACACACATGGCTGGATTATTTATTTTTTTTCTCTGAAATCCAGTGAGAAGCACTTACCAGCTCTTCTAAAAGTGTAGTCTTCCCAAGTATTATAAATTAGTACTGTGTCGGTCAAACCAGGACATGGCGTCATCCCAGATATTAATTGGGATGTTGTATGGTTCTTTTCATTTTGACCCTGCAGTGATTCTGTACCCCACAAGATGCTGTTTCAGGTAGGAATTCGTGGATGAAGAGATCTGAGTTCTTCAGATCAGATGTGGGTTGTGTGTATGTGTGTGGACATGTGTAACCCAGAGTACTGCTGCTTGTTAAAAACATACATTCAGGCTGTAAAAGGAACTTATTTTTAGAATTGTGAAATACAAAAATCTTGTTACTAACAAGTCACTACTCATTTCTTTAAAGATGGGGTATTGCAGAAGAAAAATAGTTTCTAAATAGAATAAACTTTTTTTAAAAAAAATTAATTTCACTGTTTGTTCCTTCTTTCTTTGACAGACATGCAGTGGTTGTGGAATCAAGATGCTTCTAGAGATTTACTGCTTGCCATTCATCCACCCAACTATATTGTACTGTGGAATGCAGACACAGGCACCAAACTTTGGAAGAAAAGTTATGCTGAAAATATTTTGTCTTTTTCGTTTGACCCCTTTGATCCATCACACTTAGCTTGTAAGTTTGCATGTATAAAACAGCATGATGGGAATATGTGTGACCAGGAAAAATGTTAAACTAAAATGTTAATATTGAGATTAAAGTCATAGATTGGAGACAATAATGTCATTAATGCCAAGAAGAAGTCTGAAAACAAAGACAGGGGAGTCTTTGGCCAAAAAGTAGAATCTTCTAAAATAAGATGCCACTGTGTGAGGGGAGGGGAAAAGTAGTCATGAGGACAGATGTTAGAGATCTGAAAATAAATGTTTGAGACTTTATAAGGAAGGTGGAAAGCATGTAGATAGGGAGCTGCAGAAAGCCAAGTATAGAGAGCCCTGTTAAACTGACATAAAAAGCTATAAAAGCATGGATGCTGAGGGAGAATCCAGTGAGATGAGTAGACCAAGAATAAATGGTATTTTCAACAGAAAGGTGTTTTTTTTTTAAAGGAATAGAGTGTAAGCATTAGTTTCAGAAGCAACTCAAATGTCAAGGGGGGATGCAGTACAGATTTATTGACAGTTTAGCAGAAAGAAACTAAGAGAAATAAGAGAGTCACCACCATTTTATTCTTTAATTTAGCTTGATCACTCCTGATCTATACTGAGACAGTGCAGTTTCCAGTCTTTTTATTTGTCTTATTTTTTGTCTGCCATTCAACCTAAAAACCCCCTTTTTTTTGTATAAACATGTAGTAAAATCTTAGCTGCATCTTTACAGCTTAACTGAACCTTTATGCTGCAACATAAATAATGCGAGTTAATGATTCTTTGAGCCGTGCTCTGCATGAGAACAAAAAATGCTGATATAGCCAATGTAGGCAACCCTGCCTTCTATTTGCATTGTGAAGCTTAAAGAAAAATCGTTGATGAGAGAGAATAACTGTACTGGAGAAACAAGAAGCTTCTGCCAGTAATCCCCACAGTATTTTTTTTAGTATAGACTTAGTTTTGAAAAATTGAGTTTTGTGGATCTAATTAATTGTAATGGACCATCTGCAGCTCTTTCAGTAGAAGATGCCTGTTGTCTAGAATTACGAGTTTTCTACCTGCAGTATTATTAAAGTTATTAGCATTTCTCCCCACCAAAATTTCATTAAAATGGAACACCAGAATAAAACTACAGATTGTATTTTGCTATAATAAAAATTGTTTTTCTTGGTACAGTGCTCACCAGCGAAGGAATAGTGTTCATCTCTGACTTCTCTCCTTCCAAAGCTCCTGCCAGCTCCGGGAAGAAAGTTTACATCTCTAGTCCCCATTCCAGTCCTTCTCATAACAAGCTGGCTGCTGCTACGGGGGCCAAAAAGGCCCTTGATAAAGTAAAAATCTTAATCAGTAATGAAAAACCAAGGTAGGTTGCGAATATTTCTTCTCAGGTAGTGTTTTGTATACCTGTATATTTTATAGATATAATTAATTATCTTACAGATTTTAATGTAGTTTTAAAAAAGAAAATTTATTGGGGTAGGCTGATTGTTGGATGTCCTGTATTGAGGACATTATGTAAGGATATAATATTGGCTGTCACTCAGCCAGTTCTGTTCATAAAAACAGCCATATCATCCCAGCATGTTTTCCATACGTTAATGACATAATGTTCTCCCTTCGCTACCAGATCTTCATGCAAGTGTAAATTCAGGAACATCTTTCTTGGGGGGAGGTGAAAATAGGCTAATGTAATTAATTTCAGTTGTGGAATAAGAAGGGATATAATAAGAGAATAAAAATTCTGTAAGTACTGATACCTGGGAAGAGTTGTCATTCTGATGTTATATGTGATACTGCAGTAGAAGGCATTTTTTAAGTTAATAGTGTATAAATAATATTAGAATTTATACATTTGTCTATTTTCTGACCTTTTAAAACTAAAGTTGTTGCATTGTGAGTTTTGGGTCTTTTTGCTAGAAATTCTCTAGACCACTTTCTTTTGTGTGGTGTAATTCCTTTTTTTCCTTTTGTACTTTCTATTTGAGTAATAAAAGTATTTCTTGAGCGTCTAGTGAATTTGAGGACAAGCTAATCAGACTGTATTATCAGGTAGCACTTGATATCAAAATTTCGTGCAGATATTAGTGCAGTTACATTAGTTTAGGGAAACTTTGAGGAAAGAGGAGCAGGAGATTGTCAGGAAAGTGATTGCAGAGAAAAGGTAAATATTAATCCTGAAGCAAGGAAGAAGATACAAGACAAGCGTAAGGAGGGTTTAGTGCGTGGTAGAATGAGGAGATTAAAACCAAACAAAACCCCTCAAAGGGATGATACGTTAAATCAGTTTAGAGACCTTCAAACCTGAGCACAGTATAAGGATGATTTTTCTCCGATGTGACTTAAATACAGTTCATTGGACTGCCCGTACCAAATGAACATCTTTACCTTGCAGCCAGTCTCCTGTTAACAATCAACAAAATGACAAACAATCCTGCTCTTTGCTGCTTTCTTTGAGTTTGAAGACTGATATTGTTGATAGCTGGTTCTGTTCATTTTGAAATAAAGTAATATGCATAATAGAAAAATTGAAGTAAGCCGTATATTTAAGGGTAATTTCCCGTGAATACCACTAAATGCCATGGCAGCTAGCACTGTTCATAATTGAATTGCTTTGTATTTGAGACATGCAAGAATTAAGCTTGTTCCATTTGAATTACATACTGTTTTAAAAATTACTCTGTAATCTTATTTAGACCAAAGTCAAAAGAATGTGTGTCTTTTAAAGGTCAGTGATGCTTTGCACTGCTGTAGCAATTAAATAGAAATCTTCAGTTCCTTAGCGATGAATATAGGGAATACTTGAAAAAATGCAGCTGCAGGAGAATTTATACTGTTAATCTCGTTCTGAACTTGAAGTATTTGTTGATATTGAACTTCATTAAAGTTTATATCTGATGTTTTACAGTGCTGAATCTGTAACGCTCAATGACTGTCTTCAGTTGTCATACTTGCCTTCCAAAAGAAACTACATGCTATTATTGTATCCCCGAGAAATTTTGATTCTTGACTTGGAAGTGAATCAGACCGTGGGTGTGATTGCAATTGAAAGAACAGGTGTGCCTTTCCTACAGGTAATGAAAATTTGATTGGTTTGTAACACTGTAATAGTTTATTAAGATCACATGTAAGTTTATGACTCAGTGATAGCTGTGTTTTGATTAGTTCAAGAGGATGAAAAGTTAGCTCATCAGGGGAAGAAAGTGTCCTCTGAATCAAACCTTGTTTAATTTAGTTTTCTGAAGTCTGCAGCAAACCCACCTCATTTTGTGGTGTTACAAAAATTACCACTATGGAAACAGTGCTGTGGAAAAAAGGATGTTTCGTTCTCTGGTAGTTAAGCTGCTTACACACAAGTTCATACTAGTTCTCTGAGCACCTGCCCTTGCTTAATTAGACAGCTAAGTCTAGTCCCAGGTCGTCTTAAAGCATCTTTATTCTCTTGGAATCATGAATACTGATACTAACAAAGAAAGCTTTTTTTAAAAAATAAAAAAAAAGTGATAGAATATATACGAGTACATCAGTTTTTTTAAAAAAAAACCCAAAACAACAAACCCAAACCAGCATACAATTCAAACAAAAACTTTAAATGAATGTCTCAAATTAATTGATTTCCTTAGTCACAAGTACAGTAGCTAAAGAAATTAATTGAAGTGTTACATTAATGGTAACATTTTTAGTGACTTGCTTATACATCAGGATACATCAGTATACTTTGCAAAGGATAAAATTTTGATAACCCAATATAATGTGGTATCTCTCTACCTAGGTAATTCCTTGTTTTCAGCGAGATGGGTTATTTTGCCTACATGAAAATGGTTGTATAACTTTAAGAGTTCGCAGACCTAACTGCAGCATAACTGGAACTCCAAATGAAGAGCCAGGTAAGTTTTGTGTCAAAAATGTCCAGAAATGAACTTTGAGGCATTTTAGTTATTACTTTAACACCAATATTAATCATCACGCCTCATACAGAATGGTGAATTACAGCCCTTCTAGTGTTTTTTTTCTCATATATTAAATTTAAATTTAATGTTGTACTGCATTCTCCCAAAATTGTTTTTGACTTCCCTGAAATTTAGTGCAAAATAAGGTATTAGTATCCTGAAAATCTTTTTATCACTAAATAATACTTTAATTATGAAGTGACTTAACAGTCACATATATAAGAAAGTTTCAGATAAAAGATGGTCAGTTTGTTCTTTTTATCTTTAAGAAAAAACGTATTTTTCAGGCAGAGACAAGGTTTTGGAAACCATTTGGTCAATTGGAAGAATTGATTTTAGAACTAAGACATGGGCTTAAATTTACATTAGAATCTAAATGGCTAAACCTTTGTCTCTTCTATGAAATATTAGTAAGTATGGCTTTTTAAATATAGTGGAGGAGAGTTGAAAAAAGAAGGGAAAACAGTTCTATAAATGTAAATAAGTGATTTTTTTTTTGTTAGATATTTGTTTGGTTTGATTTTGGCAATTTGGTAATTTCTGGTGAGCTACAACATTACTTTCTTCCAGGTTTACCAATAAACTAAATAAGTTTTGGATTGAACTTTCTCCCCAGATATGAAACAGTAATTTTTTTTAGATTTTGCAAGATTCAAGTGGAATAAGATATTTTAAAAACGAAGTTACATTTTTGGAGAACTGTTCAGAGCTGTGTTCAGAGCAAGTTCAATGGTTTATAGTTTTGGATAATTTTTCCTAATTGCTGCACAGGAAGCACGTGGATTTCAGCCAAAGAGCTCAGTCATTCTGCAAATTTACCTCAGTTGATTGATCACATCGTATGTTTTCTGTTCTAATTGTTTGTCCTCTGTGGGACATTGATATTACAGATCCAGACCCAGTTCAGGAGCTGATTTATGATTTAAGAAGTCAGTGCGATGCAATCAGAGTAACAAAAACAGTTCGACCCTTCAGTATGGTGTGTTGCCCAGTGAATGAGAATTCTGCAGCTCTCATAGTCAGTGATGGCAGGGTAATGATCTGGGAAGTAAAATCCAGTATTTCTGGCAGAAATGTGCGTAACAGGTAATGGGATTTATTTTTCTTATCAAAGCTTCCATCTGTTATGTTTACAAGTGGCGTGTAGTATTTAGTTATATTCCAAAAGCAACAGTGGTGTCCTTGTGTGTACGGTAGTGTGACGTGCTATACATGTGTATGAATGAAAGGAAGAGGAACAAAATATATCATCCACGTAGATTAGTTCCCTTGCTTGGGGGAAATGAAGGAACTGTATTTACTCTTCTTTCTTTAAAAAATAATTCCATACTAAGTGGTTGGAATAAGGAAACAAAAGATAGGAGTGAATATTCACATTATTTTGGGGGAACGTTTTCTTCTCATTTGGCTTTCTTCCGACTCTGTAATTTTCTTCAGTAATGAGTCTTGCTTTCAGTCACATGAAAGGACTGCAAAATGAGTCCAGAAAGGACTACATTTTTAGTAGGGGAAAAGTTTTCTGCTACATTTGTGTGAATTTGACACAGAGCATTATAAGGCTGCACAGCAGGTGGCTGGATTATGGTGGTATAAACAACATTTTTATATACAAAGCCTTTAGAGTTTTAGCTTTCAAATGGTCTCTAAAAATACTATATGAAGTAGTATAGTTCTTTAAACAGTCAGTGTATTAAGGTTGTTCTGCCACAATAAACTTTGAAGTCCTATTGAATAAAATAAATAACTTACTGCTATTAAAGAAATACAGAGTTCTTAGTACATTTCTAAACGTCAAAAATACCAGATTNCTTTGAAGTCCTATTGAATAAATAACTTACTGCTATTAAAGAAATACAGAGTTCTTACATTTCTAAACGTCAAAAATACCAGATTTTCAACATAGATCCTTTTGTTGCTTATCAGTGGTTTAGTATTTTTCAGAACACCAAGAATAAAAACATTGTTAGATGGATTCTTTGTGATGCATATCCAAGAGAGCTGTTTAGGATCCAGATGTTGTTGGGTTTTACTTCTTGGATTCTTAGGCTTATTTCTAAAACATTGATTTTTGTCATCATTATATAACCAGGAAAAATGTAATAATAATATAAGAACCACTGAGCCTTGAGGGTTCTGGATATGGTTGGATTGTTCTGGAAAGTAAAGCATATTTCTAGTTGGCGCAGAGTCTTTAATGCGTTTTGAAAGAGTCTTCCTCCATTAGCTCTTGATCTTGCTGGATTTGATGGTCTTAATTAAAATGTGCACTCAAAGTCTGTTAAAGCGAGATTTTAAAGAAAAAGGCTTTGTACATGCCTTAAACCACATTTTTGCGCACAGCTAGGTGCTGTCAGTAGTCTTTGGTCTTTGCTTATGATGTAGAGCTCTCATCAGCCTAGCAAGGTATGATTGGCAAGGATGCAGGGTCCCTTTTAGATGGAGATCGTGCTGCAACCCAGTCACAGTCCTCGGGGAAGAAATAACACAAAAACCTGATGGATAGGTATTTCACAAGACTGTAAACATGGGTATTACTCTGAGTTTCTTTTGTAGCTTTGTATATGCAGAGGCAATCCTGTTTCATACGTCTGTGCTTCAGTTATGGGTTTTGTCATCTGGAACCTATATAAAAAGTTTATAAAGGTTAACAAAAACCGTTCCCCAAGTTTGGGAATCTGTTCTTAAATGTCAAAGTATTCATGATTGCTCCTTAGCTGTATTCATTAACGTAGCTCTACATATTAATACACAATGTATTTAAAAGCTTACATTCAATGCTTCAGAACAAGGGATGCATCTGCCTCTTTTTCTGTTATGTACAAATATCTCCGTAAGGAAGATGAAAGTTATTTTTAATTTCATACATCTTTGTGTGCATTATCTCTTGGTAAAGTTGTTCATGGAAGTTGATGTTGGGAATAATCTTCTTAAAATATTCTGCAAGTAAAAAGTGGTAGGAATACTGAAACAACCACTTGGGGAAAAAGCAAAATCAAGGACCTAAGTCAGCAGGTGATGCAGTTTGTATTAGGAACTGGTTTTCATTTCTTTTACAGCAGTTCAAGTGCATCACCTTTGTATTCCCCAGTCTCATTCTGTGGAATTCCAGTAGGAGCATTTCAAAATAAACTTCCAGACCTGTCATTAGACAACATGATTGGTAAGAATTTCTTTGACTAATATTACTGCTACTCATTTCTAGAATATTTGAATCATTGTACATCTTAGCTTATTTGAGAACTACATGTGTTAGAATTATTTTCTGTGCCATTTAAATAGTAATGCTGAAAGAAAAGAATTCTTGTTTGCTAAAGAAATTATCAAATTGATCTTTTTGAGGATTTTTATATTGAGGACCAATGTTCAAAGTTCATTGTAACTGAGGAAAAAATGGAATTTGGGCAAAACTCCTTAATTTCCTAAAAGTAATCTTAAGCAGATGAAGACAATTTAAACTACCCTTGAATTCTGGAAGAAGACTGAGATGGTTGCACTTACTTTTTTTCCCTTCTTCCTTTTTTTTCCTTCTTAGCCTTAGCAAAGAAAGCCGCTGTTGGAGAAATTAGCTGAAGTGCAGCCTTCTAAAAAGTTTTATCATACGGAGTTCAACAGGAAGGAATGCCTCTTTAAATAAAAAATTGCTAATATATATGTTAGTTTATTTTATTTATAATTTATTTATTTATGATTTTTATTTTATAAAATCCTGTGTCTGATAACTTTCCGTAACATCTCAGATTAAAATTTAATATTAACAAGAGCTTTAATTTTTAAGCAGGGCAAGGCACAGTTGCTGGAGAAGAACAATTAAGAAGTTCCTTACTGCAAGAAGTGCACCTCAAATTTCTGCTGACTGGACTTCTTTCAGGACTTCCTTTGCCTCCGTTTGCTATCCGCATGTGCCCACCTCTTACAACAAAAAATATTAAACAGTATGAGCCAATCCTTGCCGTTGGTAAGTATCTTGAATAGTTTATTGGTTACTGTCCTGTGTAACTAATCAGAAATAGTGACCCTTGTTTGGGTCTATCTATGACAGTCTTCAGATTCCTTTTTTTCCTGCCTTGGGTTTAAGTAATTCTACCTGAAAAATTGCAATATATTAGCAAGTTTGTATTTATCTTTTCATTTACTATGATATTGGTCCATTGATACACTCAGCATTTTACGTTCTGCTCTCACTTAATTCTAAATATCAATAAATACGGACTTCTGCAGCACTGCATTTCTAGAATAAGTAAATGAACTTAACAGAGACTGTACTTTTGTTCTGGTGTAAGTACATAAAAATACACTTGAAGCACGTTATTTTTCCAGAATCTGTTCTGTCTTATTACAGATGTAGTTAAACTCATCTAGATATTAGAATAGTTGCCAGTGAGCACCTGAATTGTTAACTCTGAGTTCTCCCTATTTAAATCTGATTTTTCTGGCATGCTCTTTCAGACCGTATCAGGGATTTCACAGTGTATCCATACAGGCTGCAGTCTTCCTCTACAGTATGAAGACTGGAACAGCAGACACAGACGTGCTGTAATTTAAAGATTGTAGTATGTTGTAAAATCAGACCTCCAGATTTGGGTTGTTCAAACGTGCTATTGATATATCTAAGATACCAGTTGATTCTGGGCTGCCCTGTCAAGGCTGTGCCTGTCGCAAGTCAGACTCAGAAGATTTTTGTTATTCTCAAGGTTGTCTGTGCTATAGAGGTTTCTTAGGTTTTTGTGGCTGGGGCCGGGGGAGGGTGTTGTGAAGGTGAATGTTATGCAGGGAGAGCCTACAAAGAGGATCTCGCTCCAGTAATGAAAACGCCGTAATAATGCGTGTATGTATATGTGCAGTTCTCATAATACTTCTGTTATTGCTGAGCTAAAAGTACCATCCATAGTTGTGCTCTAAAATGTGGGTGAGCTATCATTACATGATGCGATGCTACTGAAATGTAACTTTTGATTTTTATATAATCTGTAGCTGTTAAAACGGGTGTAGTATAAAGACGAGGAAACTAGTAGGTAGGTATAAAGTGCATTTACAACAAGGTCTGCAGCATTCTAGACTTAAGGTACCTCAATGACGCTTTAGGTATCTGTTGTTGTATTTAATAAAGTTGATAATGAGTATAAAGAAAAAAGAGAAGGAAAAGTAAGTCTTCCCAGTGTCTAATAGACAACTGTAACCTTCAGTGTTTCAGAAGGTTTTTGAAGCTAATAGCTACTAAGTTATTGATTTGTAATTTGAAAGAAGTCATTATTTCAGGGATGAGAAAGCAGAATTGCTTTAATGATTTGTTAAAATCTACCCATGATTCTCCTGTGGGATTATTGGTGGATAACAGTTAATACTCTTCCTTGAGGCATTTACTCATCTTGAGTAGTCAAAACAAAAAGAAGCATTCCTTTCTTCTGCAACTGGGTGCGTTGTGGAAATGTAAGAAGAATGAACAGCTTTTCTGCAGGCTCTGCAGATAGATTCAGGAAAATGTCTTGATCCAAATGGATTTTGCTGGCTGCAGAGAACCTTGGAGGGTTTAATATTTGGGATTTGAGCACTAGAAATCAAAATACCTTTTCTAAAATTGTAAATATATTAGTTACAAGTGGAAAAAAAAAAAGAAAAAATAAATAGCTATAAATCCTGCATTTCCACCAAAGTATGGAAGAGAAGAATAAAACTGGTCTATATTTTTTTTTTTAATCACTCTTTATAGGTACAAGTAATGGCTCTGTCCTCGTGTTTCATCTTACAAGCGGACTCTTACACAAAGAGTTAAGCATCCATTCCTGTGAAGTCAAGTAAGATTTTAATTTTAATTCTTACTATAATCCTTCTGGGAGACAAATACTAAAACATCTAACGTACCAGCAATGTGGGTGTCCTGTTTCATTGTTAATGACACTCAAGAAAATTGCCCACTGAGTAGTCTACCCATACCACATCTTTGCTATGCGTAAGCAGCAACGCATTGACAAAATCAGGATGAAACTTACATTGAACTAAATATTTGAATTGTATCTGTGCCTGCTAATGTAGGATGCGTATCAGCTACTTCCAGTTTCTCTAGTATGTTATAGTACAGAGAAGTCTTTTTAGCTCAAGAAACTTTATTACAGTGTCTTATTTATATAACTGTCATGACTCGCAGATTGTGTTCTTTGAAATAATTCTGGTTGATATGCCAAGATTTATTTCCCTTGCTCCCTTGGGGCTGAAATTGCGATCAAGACAGTTCTAGCCCTAACTGAAGTTAAAATATTTTAATTTTATGTGTAAAAGATTTTAAAGGCTGAATACAGGACTCAGTATTTATCCATCCTAGGTAAGGAGTAGAGTGAGTTTTAAAGTTGTTACTGTGTGTCTGTGCGTACACAGTGGCATAACTTTTTGGATAACTAATGGCAAAGATATTCAAGATGGTGCTTGCTGGATACATAGTTCCAGACAGATGGAAGATAAAGCATGGAAAATGAAACATTTATTTTTAGCAGTAATAGTAGTGAAAATTTGTATCAGAGTTGTGGCATGAAGCCTTCATCAGGCTAAGGTCTTCATTTTACTGTTCATTCTACAAGAAGAGAAGAAAATACATGTGTCTGAGAATAGGTAGTTCTAAGAATTATGTAAACCTGCTTTGAATCTACCACCAAAATCATGTAAGTATATTTACACATGGTGTGAGTAGTGAGCACTGTAAGGATAGAATTTCCCTTTCTGTTCTAAACCATTTGAGGTTTTTGTTTCATACCATTAACTACTTACAAAATTATTTTCATTTTTTGTTCTATTATGCAGCACAAGAAAAGACTGGGTTTTTTTCTCATTAAGGTGGTTATAGAATTCAAAATGAAAGCCACTGCTAACATTTCACAAATTAAAGAAACAAAAAAAATATGAAGGTGGGGAGACAGGAGGAAATAGGCTTTTGAAAAAATATTTCTTTATCTTTTATTTAGGCTTCATGTGTTATTGGAAGTCTTGTTAGTTTGGGCTTTTCAGTTTGCAAAGATTTTGATGCTTTCTAAAAACTTTAAGAATACATTTTCTTTCTAGGAACTGTCCTTGCACAAATGGTACTTTTTAGAACAAAATTAAAATGATTGTGAATTTTATTTAGTCATGAGCTGTTATCTAGGCAAGTCTTTTAAATATTTGTTTTAATTTCCTCAATTCCACTCTTACTGGTCTGAGTGACTTTCTACATAATTTTTACAAGTTCAAGAGAATGCTTTAAGAAATGTAGAATAAGGCACCAGGATTTTTTTTTTTAATTAATATTCATGGCGTGTAACAGTTTTCCTTTCGGTGGGAATTCTTACTTTACCTCTAAAATGCAGATAGTTTGGATAATGCCTCTATTTCACTTTTAACTGAAAATACACCTTCACGGAACACCATTATTTAAGTATGTAATGGAGACTACCCTGAAATTGTAACTCAAGGCCAGCAGAGTTTTCAGTGCCTTGTAGTTTAAGAAGCAAATGTAATAAAACTAAGGTCTTTGGAATGGCAACTGTCCTTTACATATCAGCTGTGCTAAAATAATGGCCACTGCGTTGTCTAGTGCTAGCAATTGACTTTTTTTGTTGTTGTTGAGATTGAAGTGTTCTTTTTTAGAAGCTACGTATGTAGTCACATGCTGATTTTTTTATATATTATTTTCAAACTGTGCAGTTCTGTATTGTGATTAGGAGTGGGTAAATTACTTTTATGTCCTCCATTTAAGATAGTTCATATTTGTGAGTAACCTTGAATATTAATTTTGTCTGTGATTATTACTTAGCTATTTCACTATTTGTTTAGAATTATGTGAGTAAATATTTTTCCCTTGAGTTTAATTTGGTTTTTATTAGGAGACTGAGGCAAGAAGCAGCAGAAATGCTTCAGATCACACAGAGAGGAGAAGTCAGTCAGGCTACTGGTAGGAGCGTAAGTGAGGGGAAAAAACAGAGGGAGACTATATAGCATGTGTGCTGGCTGAAAGAAGCTGTGAGCAGGAGGTCAGTCTTTCTTCCTTCAGGATACAGAGAAATGCAATTAATTCTTATTACTAAAAGGAATTAGGTGAACCATGAAATAATTAAGTCTGATACCTGTTTTGTTTCCTAAGTGGAGTAATCTAAGCTGTTATGGTAAGATAGGAAATGATAATATATGTTCAATGCAGAGGAGAATATATTCGAGACGTAAATAAAATGCCTGCGATGTACTTTGTAGTTCAGTGAAAGTGGTGCAATGCCTTTCACTGCTACTTTTGCTTATTCTCATAGTAGGGAACTATAGCTAAAGCAGTGCTTCTCATTCTTTCTCGCTGAAGTTCAGCAAGTTCAAGGTTGCAACAGCTTTAATTTTTAAAATGAAAATCTCACTGATTGTAACAAGAATGTGTATGGCCTGCAGGCAAAACTGGGAAATTACTGCGTTACATCCCCAGTTTTAGCAGCTGAATTTAAGCTGACTCCCCTTTGGGAAACTGCTTTGCAAACATTCATCTTCTCCTTAAAAAAAAAACTTTCCTCATGTAGAGAAAGGTGAATGAAAAATATGTACCACTTCTGTCACGCAGGTGTTGGTGTGATAGATTTATTTCTGTGCATTAGTAAATACGTGTTGCCTGACAAGCTTAAGCAGTGTTGCGATGAAATCCTGTGTATTCGAAATTGAACTCTGAAGTCTCCATTACAGGATATACAATTATCTCAGACGTACCATGTTCAGCACTTAATTGTGATTTCTTTTTCTTAACCTTCCTCTTCTTAAAAAGGAAAAACCTGTTCCATTGCTGTCATTCACTTTTGGACATATAGACCATACAAATACTTTTTGAAGTACAAGGAAAATTCTTTTTAAATATTAAATTTTTAAATTTTAAAATTTAAGGCTGAGAGTATTTTCTGATTTTTATGAGATTTTAATAGTTTTCTTTAAGATATGGTTTTATTTCCAATTCTACCTTTCTCCTTTTCTTATAATTCTTATAATTAATTTGAGTAGCAGCTGCCTTGTCAGAAAGTCACAACAATCCATTCCCACTGGAAAAGTAATTTGGTTTTTTATCTGCCTCAGTACTCTCTGTAATTTGTTTGCATTGGAAACATTAATCAGAACAACTGAATCTTACCCCTGAAATAACTGCGACAAGTTGGATGTATAGAATCTCTGAATTTCATATTTCAAAAGAGTGGATCCAGTCTGAGGAATAGTTTACAGATGAATGTAACCCTTAATTCTGGTAGACAAAGATGTCTTTTATTAGGAAATTTTGCAGATGGAGCAATTTCAGTAGGGAAGACATTACTTGTTTCCTTCATTAAAACTTGAACCACTGTCTTCAGATTCTCAATTTACATGTGTGACAATAACAAAAACTATATTGTTTCAGGTGCAAGCAGTTAGTTAAGCTAAGGTTTCCTTTTGGTTATGAGTGCCTTGGGTTTCTGTAGATTTTTATTGGTATTGACAGATGGCCAGCTGGCAGCGACGCAAACGGACTTGTCCTGTTAAATCTGAGCTGATGAAAGAAGTATAGAAAGTGCCTCAGGTCTTTGAATGAGAATGGTGAATAACTACTGGCAATAACAATGCATTACGAGTATTCTGTACTTTTTCCAAAACACATAGTAGAATAATAGATAAAAATTAGAAAGGTGCCAGAATTCATGTTTCTTCCATTTCAGAAAGCTCCCTGTATTTACGACCCTTCGGAGACTTGCAATGGCACACGTTACTGCAACTGTAGATTTCTATTCAATCATTCCTGTAATGTTTCAATTAATAATTGAATACTACACATTTTGATTGAAGTTATTGGTTGAACTTTCATAGGTCCTGGTGGGAAAAGGACCGGGTCCTAAATTTCTAACTTTACTCGAGGACTTAGGAATAAAGCTTCCCTTTTTTTTTCTAAAGCTTGACTTAAAAAAAAAAAAAAGTGTGGTAGTAACTTATATGGGCAAAATATTATAGGAGTGCTTTTTGCTTTCACCCATCTACATTGCATTTAGGAAACTTCTACTTAATACAATGTGAGTTGGGTTTACAGTAAATCCTACTGTTATTTATCTTTCTCATATTTTGCATATATCCTTGCAAAACAGACCGTGGTTTTACAGTTGATGTAGCAGAAGACTTAGTTGTACTGGACATAGTTCTTAAGTAATCTGTGTTTGAAGGATTTGAGGAAAACCTAAATCCTTTTATTTGTATTAAAATGAATTTGGGCATATGTATGTATTAGAATAGTCTCAATTTTCTTTTAGATTAGTTCCTTGACTTATTTCACAGATAAAGCACTCCACTATTTTTGCTGGCAAATATGTGCTGCCTAGGTGTTATGTACAGTGTAACTTTATGTCCTTGCAGCATTTCATGGTAGTTTGATTTGTGGCTGCCTTGGCATCATCTAAAAGAGCCAAAAAAAAAAAGAAATCAGGTTTTCAGTTCTTTTGTGGTAGCCTTTGGAATCTGTTCAGGGCTTCTCTTATTTTATCATCTTCATTTCTCCTTTCTCGGGACTGAAAGAATCACATCTTCCCACCCTCCTATCCATATGAATATTTTTGTCTTTCTGTATGTTGGCAAATTTCAGTTACTTGATAGTTCTTCCCATCTGGTAAATCACCAATTTAATGAAAGCAGTGATTTTAGTCCACTCTAGTGCTGAATAATTGTGAGCAATTTTCGCAGAAGTTACCAGTGTTTCCAACTGAAATTTTTGTTTTAACCAAGCAAGACCCGGTGTAGTCTGAAAAGAAAGCTCTTCTTTAATTTAATTTGGTAACTTTATATTTACATCATAGTTGTAAATGCGTAGCTTCTTTTTATGTGTAAATATAGTGTTTCTGTAAGATGTAGAAAATTAGTTCTGTGTTGTTTTCAAATTGAAGAATACGCATGAAAAGAAACTATTGTACATCAGTCCAGGCTATTTTCTAGCCATTTGAGTATTTCAGCCTAATATGCTCCATGTACTCTCTTCTGATGACAGGGGAATTGAGTGGATAAGCTTGACTGGGTTTATTTCCTTTGCCACATCAACACCTAACAATCTGGGGCTGGTAAGGAATGAGCTGCAGCTGGTGGACCTACCAACAGGTTAGTATTTCCTGAGAAACCTGTACAAGAGGCTGACAGATTTGCTGGGGAGTGACAAACATAAGTTCATACTACTTCTTTTTTTTTCCTTCCGTTATCATGACAAAATAAAACACTACAGAGTTTTAACTGGTTCTCCTCTCCTGTCCATGTGAAGCCACGTAATGTTTTCCATCTGGTGCTCTACAGACAGACTCGAAACAACACCTTTGCAAAGATGTCTGTGGCTTGGACTTATTAAAAGAATGAATATGTGTCAGCGGGAGGTTTAGAAGCATTCATGCAGCATAGGTATTAGGGGTGTATTTTGTTCACAAAGTGAATATATTTCCAAATGTGTTTGTCACTGTCTACACCCATTGTTTCATGTGCACCTGAAACAGTGTTGAACCATTTACAGTGGTTTCTATCAGCAACAGACAATCTTTCAAGGCAGGACAGGCGCGTGGCCAGGATTTGCGTGTATGAATGTAAAATGGGTATTTTAATAATAAAAGTGGACACTTCTGTGAAGAACTGGAAGGGTTAAAAAGTAAATAACTTTTTAAAAGATATAGTTGATAGCAAACCAGTCAGATTGTGTGTGTTTTTCAACCGCTCTGGCCTTATTATGGATGACAAATATATTTGTGATTGAGTTCAATATTTGCACAATACCAGGAGGTATAATTTGGAAGACTAGATAACCCAAAATAGGAACCACTTCAATAATTTTAAATTATTTTTGAATGGGAAAACCTGGAGCCATTTTATTTCTAACTGATGAGCCTAAATCTTTTAACACATGGCTAATTCTGAATTGATTTATGTAGCATAAAGTGATTTTATTTTTTTTAAGCTTATGGAAAAGGCTCAATTTTTGTATTTACAGGTGCTGCACAAAGAGGATCTTTTAACATAACAATATTGTACTTTTTTTCCTTTTGTTCATTTGTTTAAAATCAAAACAGAAAAGATGCATACTTCATAAAATTAATTTTATGTAAAAAGGGGCTTTCACTTTTCACTCAGCTTGTAAATCAGTGTTGAAACATTTATAAATGTAAGTGATAAAAGGCTTAATATTTCTGCAGCCAACCAAGTTCTAAGTAAATGTGAATATCTGACACCTTAGCATATGTTTTGCTTAAAATAAAAAACGTTACTTTTCCTCTTTTAAAACTTACAAGAAAGGCACAACTACTTAACTATTTGGTCGTAGGGTTGTCCATCGCTGATTAGCCCAACTTTCTATTTTAGTTCTAGGAAAGCTGTTCATGAACTATTTACTTCATGAACAATTTGACAAAATTCTCATTTATGTTGCTGAACAACAGTAAGGAAGAAAATTCCTATGGTGTTTGATCACTACTGAAGAAAATAGAGCTGGAAGGTTTCCTGCAGTCTGGCCTCTGACATGAGAGCTCTAAATAGTATTGCTGATAATTAGATTTATTCACATAATTGGCATAAGTGATTTAGCTATGAGTAGCCACGAGAGGGGCTAAAGCTTGAAAACTTTGAATTTTCCTTGTAAGTTAGGAGGATGAAACTTGCAGAGGAGATGTTGTTATACCCTGATGTTTGTCATTATTTTAGTCATATGTATAACACCAATTCCTACAGGTGCGTCAAAATTTTGTTGGGGATAAGATTGTAAGTTCTTGCGACTTTTCAACTGTGTTCATTCTTTTAGCTAGAGAGAAAGAATGGTTCTGCAAAGTGTAGAATGAGTTAGTACTTCAGCATGGAAATACATTCAGACTTCTAAATACAATATTAGTTTATGACAGAGTTAATTTATCTTACAAAACCTGAAATCTACTAGTGAATTTTCTCTTTGGGGAATTGAGTATATCTCATTGGCTGTGTGTGGAAAATAATAATTCGTTGAACTCTCTCTATATGTTTACATAATGCTGATTATTTATCAATTTCAGTAGTTGTGCTCTGGAAGCCAGTCAGCTATTAGACAGTAAAGTTCACGTTATATTTAGTCCTTTGAAATGCATTAAAACTTCGACAATGACAAAAAGTGGTGTAAGATAGGGCGAGTTACTTGGAGATGTTGTAGTTTAGTTTGTAAACTATTTCTGTTAATAAGCAGAATAGTGTATACACTATTTCTATATTTATACTTAATATAGTGCCTATTTCTGTTTTCCCCAATGTCGTTTTTGTGTTCCAGGCAGGAGCATTGCATTTCGTGGGGAGCGAGGCAATGATGAGCCAGCTATTGAAATGATAAAGGTGTCTCATTTGAAGTAAGTAGATTAGCCATGTGAAGTTTATAAATTTTACTGTACTGCATGAAGGTCCTCATGACTTAATAGCAATAATAGAAATTCCAGGAAAAAACACTCTGGAGAACATAGAAAAATGTGCAACAGCATCAAGAGAAAAATACTGTAGAATGTTAGTTCAAAGTACAAAAGCTGTGAATGTTTCTGTGATTGACTTTGTCACATTGCAAGGTCAGTCATGAATATTTTAGTTCTTTTAAGAATTATGTTCACTGAACAGACGTTTTGATAATATTGGGGAGAACAAAAGTGGTGAACAATTTTTGTCATGTGTTATGTTATGAGTTAACTCCTTTTTCTATAACTTAAGCCTTACTTAAAACTAGAAGATTGGCATTAAAGATGGGATGATTTTTCATGTGTTTATTTATTTTTCTAAGTATGTATTTCACACCTTTATAATAATTGTCTACTGGAAAACCAGATATGAGGTATAGTTGTTTGAGAAGTCAGCTGATAAACTACCAAATTGTTTACCATCAATCAAATCCTCCTTACTTTGAGATCAGGTCTGTGACAGGAGGCTCTGATCTTTATAGTACCAAAAATAATAACAGTAGTACTCTGTGAGATTACTTTACTTTCCTGTGTAAATGAAATTAATGTAGTGTTGAATTTAATAAGGCATTGTCTCTAAATTGTAGAAGTTTTTTTTCTTTACGGTGGAGGATAAAAATTAATGTTCTCTAGCTTACGTAGGAATATTTTTGGAAGTATGTATGTGTTCCAGAGAATTTGGAAGAGTTCAACCGTATAATGGTCTTATTAATACATTAAAAATTAAGAACAGCCGTGGGCTTAGATGAAGAGACTAGAATGTTAAGTGAGAACAAGAAAGGATAGTTCATTTGAATAGAGATTAATGTGGTTGAGAAGAGTACATAGCTGCAGAGCCTCTCCTATTTTCAAGTAACGTGTGAAAAGTGGTAGATTGAAGGTGTTTTACTCATGTAGCTCCATAGATGAAAGGTCTGAAGACATGACTGACAAGTGGTTTAGTGTAAGAGGATTTTATGTTCATTTATCACTGGATTAGGGAAGTGGCATGTGTCTGGAGTAGAGGAAAAAAAAAATCTATCCAACCTCCAGTCTTGGTGTGTCTTTCTGATATCTTGTGCATTCATCAACACAGGCTGAGTATGGCTGATTAGGGGTGCTGCTGCTTTCTCTGAATTCCTTCCCTTGTCTCCTTTACAACCATTGAGCAGTACCACCTGTCAGAAATTTCTAATTCTTGTAGCTTTAAAGGAGGACTCTTTTTCAGACCCTCTTTTGCACCTCAGTAACTCAAGGAAATCACAAGCTTCAGAGTGGGATTTGAGCCAAGTTAATTTACTCTGCTTCCTCTTAGTTTTTGACGGTTCCCAGAGTGCTGATACGAACAACACGTGTGAAGTAAAATGCTCAAATTAAAATGGAGTGATTACTTTTGATGTAGTAAATTCTTATTTGTTTTAGGCAGTATCTAGCTGTAGTGTTTAAAGACAAACCACTGGAGATCTGGGATGTTAGAACATGCACTCTGCTCAGAGAAATGTCTAAAAACTTCCCTACGGCGACTGCTTTGGTAAGGAATAAAATCTGTTACTTGCTGTTTATTAGGTGTAATATGTTGAGATAGTATAAAAATCTATGGACAGTTTTGCAGCAAAACGTTACTGTATCTGTAGCGTACAGCTAAGTGCTTTCACCCTTCTGTTTTCATCTCTCATCAAATAGAGGCAAGAAAGAAGGAGGTACTGGTGGGAAAATCTGGTCTGCTCCTTGGGTGATGGAGGGAGGTGTCATAGGAAGCAATCTTCGTTGAAATCATTGTAATTAACAGCAAAGTCCCCAGTAAATCCAGGGAGTAAACATCTGTCTTTTCCATTTTTCCTGGATAATTTTTCACAGGAGTGGTCGCCTTCTCATAACTTAAAAAGCCTGAGGAAGAAGCAGTTAGCAGCCCGGGAGGCCATGGCCCGACAGACGGTTGCATCAGATACTGAAGTTAGCAGCGTAGAATCTTCCGTTATCAGGTATTTCTCATTCTGCTTTAATGCTATTCTGCATCAGTTGTTTTTCCACCATTTTGGAACGTATTTTGGAACTGATTCTTGAATATATACCAGGAAAACAACTTTATGGGCCTCCCTTTAGCTTTTAGATATGGAACTTTGATTTACTGCTGAAGGAGAGAATGAGCGTACCTCTTTCTCTCAGTGTGTCTGTAGCAGTCCATTAGTTACCTGGTTCTTGAAGTAAAACTCTTATTTGACCCTGTATGTTTCCACAAGTGTATAAATGATTTAAACGTTGCTTCTGGTAAACTGTTTTGAAGGAAATACATATTTTTGTGCTGCCTCTGTGCATTAGTTAGGGAGAATTTGCCTTGCAATTCTAATTTCAAGAAAGAAATACTTGCGTCTCACTGTGTTTTCTTTAAAGCTTGTTACAGGAAGCTGAAAGCAAATCAGAGCTGAGCCAGAACATTTCCGCCAGAGAGCACTTTGTGTTTACAGGTGCTGATGGGCAGGTTTATCATCTCACAGTAGAAGGAAACTCAGTAAAAGACAGCGCAAGAATTCCTCCTGATGTGAGTTCCAATGTTCTATATCATTGATGCTTTAATATTTTTCTTAGCCAGAAAAAAACTCAGGGATATGCACTGTAGTGGCAAGTGGTCATTGATGTGGTAGTTTGAAATATGAAATATAAGTTCCAACTTCAAAAACAATAGCAATTCTCTTTTCACATCCGTATAGTTTTTCTACTGAAAACAATGTTGAAATAAATGACTTTTTTACAAGTTAGAATCTTCATAGGCCCTGACTCACTTTCTGAATAAATTACATGACGTATTTTAAAGAATTTTTGTAAAGCACATACAAAAAGCTTGAATAACAGAGCGGGTGTTATTGAAACAAGTTTATCCACTGTTAATTGATTTTTATCTTACATCATAAGGAGGACTTAAGTGGGCCAGAGCACTCTTCTATGAGTTTTAAGTTTGGTTTTTTTTTCCAGTTACTCTGAAGAACAATCTTTCTTTTTTAAGTTGTTCTTGAAGGCTTTGATAAATTGAACTTACAAATAGGAATTCTTTTATTTTTGTTTCCTACTTTAGTGTATGCTAGTGTTATGTTTAATGAGGTCTTTCATGTTGGTGTTTCCTTGCAACAAGAGACAGAGAAGTGATTTCCATCACTTTAAACCCAAAATTTCTTACAAGGAAATGTCTTTTGAAGCATATTGAAGCAAATATGACTGACTTGTTAAAACGTTCTGTTTCAACTGAACAGAATTTGGTCTGTCATGTCATATAATAGTTTAAAAAAATGAAATACTAATGTTGAAATGCTTGTTCCTGTGTTTGGCTCTGTTAATCACAAGATTTTATTCTGCTGCTTAAATATTTCCAGGGAAGTATGGGTAGCATTACATGTATTGCTTGGAAAGGGGATATCCTGGTTCTTGGAGATGTTGATGGAAACTTAAACTTCTGGGATTTGAAAGCCAGAGTATCCAGGTATGAATGAAAATTGAGTCTAATAAACATGAAATAATGAGTGTTAGAATGTTTTTCCCCTTTCATTTTTGTTCTTGTTTGTAGGAGGCCATCTTTGGTGTTTGAGGAGGAAAAATGCAAGTGTTCTGAAAGAAAATTTCAGAAAGTGCCTACTGTGTTACAGTTGTCTACATTTCATCTTGTGTGTTTTATCATAGAATGGTTAGAGTTGGAAGGGACCTTAAAGACCATCTAGTTCCAACCCCCCTGCCACGGGCAGGGACACCTCCCACCAGACCAGGTTGCTCCAAGCCCCATCCAGCCTGGCCTTGAACACTTCCAGGGATGGGGCCTCCAGAACTCTGGGCAACCTGGGCCAGTGTCTCAACACCCTCACAGTAAAGAATTTCTTCCTGATATCTAATCTAAATCTCCCCTTTTTCAGTTTAAAACCATTATCCCTTGTCCTATTGCTACACTCCCTGATAGAAGGTCCCTCCCCACCTTTCCTGTAGGCTAAGTATTGGAAGGCCACTATAAGGTCTCCCTGGAGCCTTCTCTTCTCCAGGCTGAACAGCCACAGCTCTCTCAGCCTGTCCTCATAAGAGAGGTGCTCCAGCCCTCTGATCATCTTTGTGGCCTTCTCTGGACTCACCCACCTCTCAAGCCTGTCCAGGTCCCTCTGGATAGCATCCCTTCCCTCCAGTGTGTTGACTGCACCACACAGCTTGATTTTGTCACCAAATTTGCTGAGGGTGCACTTGATCCCACTGTCCATGTTGCCAACAAAGATGTTAAATAGCACCAGACCCATTACTGACCCCTGAGAAACGCCACTTGTCGCTGGTCACCACTTGGACATCCTGCTGTTGACCCCAACTCTTTGAGTGCTGCCACCCAGCCAATTCATTATCTACCAAGTAGAAGTCCATGTCTCTCCAATTTAGAGACAAGGATGTCATGTGGGACAGTGTCAAAATGGAGTAGCATTTCATCAAAGATTTTAAAACAGCTGGATAGCTTTCTTATGTTAAATCTGCAACGGCTTCTGACAAAACGTTAAGTATTATAGTATCTATTTCAAGCATTTAATCTTTCTAGTTTTCATGATAATTTGGATAGCCATTTGTGTGTGTATATATATCTTGTTCTCCTCAATCTGTAACATATCAGGATCTGTAACGTTCATGGAAAAGATTTAACTACCCACAATATTAAGTATAAAATGATTGATGCTAATCTTGTGCTTTTCTTTTCTTAGGGGCATTCCTACGCACCGAAGCTGGGTGAAAAAGATACGTTTTGCCCCAGGGAAAGGAAATCAAAAGCTTCTTGCAATGTACAACGATGGAGCAGAAATTTGGGATTCAAAAGAGGTAAGCGTCTGTTGTTTTGATATGTGCTTCTTTGCAAAATACACATATTACTGCTGAAAATCAGGACAAGTCAGGCATTACGTTTTACTTAGTCATGATTTCTTGCTGACAGTTGTATAATAAAGTTATATGGCTTTTCTCAGAAGACTTTTAGTTCCCATAAAGCATTTTTAAGCTGTCATCAGTGAAAAGTACCTTTTACTCATATAGCTGACAATGTCTGTGAGGTACTCTTTGTCATTCTCTTGTAATGTTTTTGAGGCAGATGTTAAAAATTTAAGGAGGAGTCTTCAATCTTAGAATTTAATCTGTGGACAAGAAAGTATTGTTACTACAAGTTGCTTAACATCTGTGCATATCATGGATTTAATTTGTTAGGGAATACCAGAAAGCTAGACACTTGTTAATTAATGTTATCTAGCTTCTCATCTTATTCAAAAATTCTATAGTAATGTTCACAAATCTTCTGGGGTTTGCTTCATAGGCCTTTCAGGGGATTATAGTACCATGGGGAAGGAAAGATAATTGTACTGTTTTAACTTAGCCCCCAGAGTAAGTTCAGGTTATGAGGGTATGAAACAGGAATTCTAATTTTTTTCCTGTTTACTTTGTAGTGAGCACCAGCTCCAAACTCAGACACTTGGTTTGAGCAAATATGAAACTCTTCGTTCATGATAAGAGTTGGGCAGCAGATACCACCAACAACCATGAATTACATAGGCGGAGTAGAATAAAATATTATCCCATAAGTCTCTCCTTGAAGAACATTTGAATACTGTTGATGCCGTGGGATACTCCTCCTGTAGCTGTTCCCTGTCTTGTTCTGGGACAAGGGAAGGAGTTTCCTAAATGAAAGCATTTAAAACTAATTTACATTGTCAGCCGAGAATATTTCAGAATATCTGTAGTAATATGTTATGAAATATTTTATAGTCTCAGCCCTATTATCCATATAATCCTCTCCTTAACTTCACCTTTGCCTACAACCAGTTACCAATGTTTCCACGTTTTTCTCTGATTCTCTCAGTGCTAAGAGTAATCATGCTCTGGAGCTGATGTACCTTACATCCCTCTGACTCCATGCTTTGCTCTAGAAAAAGTGAAAGGAAACAGCAGAATGTTGATTGCAATGGAGCCTTTGTTAATATTTCCTTATATTAACAATTGTGATGTTCTGTGATGCTACAGAAGGGTTACAAAATGTCGAACTACTGACCTGCGGTGAAAAGTGCAGTTTAGAAGGTTTTGTTTATCTGTGTTTTGTTTGTGGACAATATATCATCCTATTGCCATAATGTTATGCTAATAGTATGTCTAAATGTATTTCTAGACAAGTTCAGGATTTATCAAGAAAGTATGCGTTTATGAAGAGCATGAGTTAATTAATGAGAACCTCACTTCTGCCTTCAGGCACGTATGCTAGATCAGGGACTGGAATTAAAGAGGGAATGCAAATTTCCACCAGTTTACCATGGAAACTTTATGTCAGAAAAGATAACAAAAAGGCACCGTACGGCTGTGTTCAAAAGGATCTTTTCTCAGCTCTCAGTTGAGAAAAAGTATTGTTTCGGGGCAGCCATGTGCCCTACTCCAAGGTGTCTAAATTCCCTACTCTCCAGGAGAGACCATCATTAAAATGATTTATGATTAACTTCACCTTTTATTGCAAATTTTCTGGTATGCCTCATGGGCATGTGACAGAGTCTTACACTGTGTGATGGAGTGCTTACTAAAAATGAAAAATAACTCAACTTTTTAAGGTACAAATGGTGAGCAGTTTAAGAAGTGGAAGAAACGTCAATTTCCGAATCCTGGATGTGGACTGGTGCACTTCAGACAAAGTGGTCTTGGCATCGGATGATGGGTGCATTAGAGTTTTAGACTTGTCCATGAAACCGTCGTGTTTCAGAATGGATGAACAGGACTTAATAGGTACGTTGATTTCCTTTTTGCTATTGACTGTTAGATATATCATTTTGAAAGTGGACCATAAAAATGTTCAGCGCTTCCATTAGGACAGAGAATTGTCTTACGTAGAGGATTTGGTGTCCCTTTAGTGGTTTTCATAGATGCAGATAAATTTTCTAGGCTTAGGGCATATGGATGTTTTTTTGTACATGTTTAACCTCGTAAATAAATTACACTTTTTAATATCTTAATCAGAATATAAATTAACAAAATAAGACCTTTTTGTACAGATATCTAGCAAGTTGGCCTAAAAAGCATCGGTACATCAATTGGGTATCAGTACCTATATCATTGAAATTCATTACATGATTTTGAAACATTTTTTAATGCATGAAAATATCTTTTCTGGTATTTCCAGATATCAAAGGCAGTTTGTAGAGTGATTCATTGCTTTTCAAAGTAGATTTTCCCACTGAACTCTAAAATAGCAATGTTAGTGCTCTTTGACTTTTTTTGCCATATGCTTAAGAAGAGAATTTAAATATTTAACTATTTAAATAGTTAACTGAGCTACATTAGTTTGGTTTTATTACTGGTGTTCCAAAAAACTGCTTTTGTTGTGTTTTTTCTGGTCAATCCTGCCTTTACTCATGCAATTTCCTTAAAAAAATGTAGATTCTGACTAAGACATATGTAAAAAACAAAATTGGGAGCTGTGGTGTGGGATGTTTGAGGAAAAACATAATTTATCACAGCTGTTTTTACTGTCAAATGAATGTTCTAAAACCAAGCACGCTGAAATTAGTATACATCAGCGTTAGGGTGCTTTCGATTTAGCTGTCCTTCTGCCTCTACACTGTGATAATCTTTTAATTATAAAATCACATTTACAAGATTCTTTTATCATTCAGTGCATATGAAGTACACGGAATTGCTGAATATTTAAGGATGTAGCTGGTTGGTACTTGTTCTACTCCTAAGTCACTGGGTAGCATTTACGGTGTATCATCCAAACCTTGTACTGAATGCAGACTTACTGACTTTTAAATTTGTATGACAACAGGTAGTACTATAATTTTCATCTTATTTCTTTGCTAATGTAGACATGTTTTAAACTTCACCACATCCTTTTGGGATGGTGGGTATTAATCCTTGTATTATACTGTAGAAACTATGATTGCAAAGTAAAACTAAACCATACATTGTGGTAGGTTTTGGTATAGAAGTACTTATTTTCCAGCATGTCCTTGTAGTAGCAATAATCATCATATAATGCTCTACTTAATGCCAGTATAATGTACTCCAGGAGTCTATGGCTAAATTTAATATGGAATGTCCCGAAATTCTCATTTGGGCATGGTTGATAACCCTGTACCTTCTAGGAAATGTTTTTGCTTGAGTGTAAAGATAAGCTTTTATGTCTAGTAACCCATGCTGTGTATATGAAAAGACTGTGATTTATGATTTTCTTCTGGTGCTTGCAAACAAGGTGATACATTTTATGGTTACTGAACAGAGTATTATTGCACATTAGCCACTCAACAATGAATCTTTTCCTTTTGTTTTAGAACCTGCATGGTGTCCCTATCTGCTTGTTCCAAGGGCTTCATTAGCTTTAAAAGCATTCTTGTTGCATCAGCCGTGGAATGAGAAATACTCTCTAGATATTATAAACATGTAAGGAGAAACATATATCTATATATAAAATACATATTTTTTTACAAAACCTACATCTTCTATTAGTCTTTCTGTGCAAATAACTGCTAGACGTATAAGTTTACTCACTCTCTGGGAGAGTCAAAAAGGTAATAGCTTCACATTTATTACTAAAAGTAATAAATAGAAAAGGCTTTAAGGTGTCAAGTATTTTATTTCTTTTGACTTTCGGTAGCCCTTGGCTATCGAAAACTGCTGTTTGCTTTAAGGTACTGGCAATATTTTTTATGTCATTTACAGGTTATATTACTTCAGAGAACAACTGTGTGTTCTTTTTGATCAAGAAATTAATGTAAGAATAGGCAGAGTTGGTTCCTAAAGTGTAATTGAAAGTGATACTGTAACTGATAGTCTAATAGGCATGTCTTTACTTCTAGTGAGTCATGCTTCACATCATAGTAGGAGCACCTTTCTGTACTTTATTGTGTTTGTGTACTGTTGGTGGTCACATAATAATGGGCTAGGCATTGTCTTTTTCATTAATTTCAAGGTTAATGAATAAAAGAAAAATGCGATGAGATAGGTTGGTGGCACTGACTGAGGCTGAGAGAAAGCAAAACCAGTCTTTCCTTACTATTTTGGGACTAGTAACTAGACAAAGAATCTTGCACGGATGGCTTACCATAAGAATGTGAAAGATTGTTTCCATATATGTTTTTGAGGTTTTTCTACTACCAGTAATACTCTTCCTTTTCAGATAATTCGGTCATTTTGGTAATATAAGAAACCATTCACTTTTTTTTTTTTAATCCAGTGATTATCCAGAGAATGAAAATATTAAAAACCTTCTTCAAGAGCAGTTGAATTCATTGTCCAAGTAAGAATTTTCCTATTAATATTTAAATAAGCTAGTGGGTTCAGAGAAAGCAAAGAACCTGAAATTTGTGGCAATTCACAACTTAATGAAGAAAGAATGCTTTTTGCCTCTGTAAAGATAAGCCTCAGTAATGACAGCTTTTGTTTTAAACACACTTAATTTTTATTTTTATGTAATTCCTAAGGGTGGTGCTTTATTCATTTTATTGAAGATTTTACATTTTTATTTCTATTTTTCCTAATTAAAAATAAACCATAATACAATCTCAAAAGTATTTTTTTAAATCAGCAAACTATCTCAAAGTAACTTGTTAAATATTGACTCAACAGTCAAAATGTACTGTTCTGAATATATAAATTGTGATGGAAGTCAGTATTGAATTTTTGACATTGACTTATTGTAGTAGTGGCTGACAAGTAGAGATTTAAAGATACTGATTAGGGTTAGTATATAATTTTTAATTGACCAGTGAGTATTCAAAATTTTTTAGGCAATACTTTTCGGTGATGTATGGTTCTTTGATGTTGGTCCAGACTGTATTGGACACTGCTACTTAAATACTCCAAGGTTTGTTAAGATATTTCAAGCTCCGAGGAAAACAAGACAGAGAATTCTAAAAATGTTTTATTGATGATACACTTCCAGAGTAATGTTATGCACATTGCTAGGCTTATGCAGAAAACAGAATTTGACATTCCGTTTAAACTATGAAAGTAACATTTGAAGCTAGTAAACAGAAGCTTTTCCATTTTCCTTTTGTCCTTTCATTTGGTAGGATGGAAAAGATAACGACGTATTTTTATCCAGTCTGAAACATATGTAGAAAACCTAAATTCATGCATGTGGGTCTCTTATGCTATGGCACTACATAGTTGCAAAATTGTTTGTAACTGAATTAATCTTGTAATTTGTAGAATCACTACAGTCTAATTTATAGCTTTGTCTACACCCTTGTGGTTGTTCCCTTTATTGCAAGAGTAAGGGGTTCCTGACAGACTCACTATTTGTATTTAAACTGGTAGAGTGACTTGCTCCTTGAGATCAATTGTATGTGAAATTATGTGTACTTCCTGTTGTAATTGTTTTGATAGATGCATTTTTTCAGTTCAGAACAGAGATTGTGTATTTTTTGTTTTGATTTTTTTTTCAATTTGTAGGTGATAGAGCCTATTTGTGTTTAGAAACAAATTCACACAACATTTTACAGATTCTTATGACTTTCTCCTTTTGCAGTGACATAAAGAAACTTTTGCTTGATCCGGATTTTACGCTCTTGCAAAGATGTCTCCTCGTTGCCAGGTAGTGGAGATTCAGATAACTATATCAAACGTTTCCTAATAAAATCTTGACCCTATTAATGCATATGAATGTGCTGAAATTTAAGTACTCAACTAATTCTCCTTTAACTCAGCGCAGTTCCTTAAAGTACTTTGTTACCCACGTACTAGAGTGTTTTCAGGGCTGAGAATGGAAATGTTACCTTACTGAAATAGTTTTATTTGCTTGCTGGATGTAGAGCACTTCCTTCAGTCTTGGTGGTGCTTTCAGAAACGCAGTTCTGCTAACTACATTGCATTTAGTTGGACAATGCCCAAAAATGTAATTCAGAGCTTCACAGCACACAATAGATCGTATGCAAACAAGGGAAGGCCTGTGTTATGTTTCAAAAGTATTTGGTCTGTGTTGTACTTTACCTAAACTGGAGAAAATTTTAGTCTGTCTATATTCAGAGATGTTTTTCAGACTTAGTAACTTTCTTGTAGTTGAAAGAGGATATTAGTGATTAAGTGTAAAATAACAATAAAATACCAATTTCCACACATTTATATGCTGAACATTCACTGAGTTTAATTGCTGTTGTAACAGACTTCTGACCAACCTCTTATCTAGCTTGCTGAATGCCGTTCCTAAATCTTTTCTTGTAGTTTTTCCCACTGATAATGCAAAGTACGTGTGGTGCCCACAATAACGCATGGTCTTTGTAAAAAGGTATTCTAAATGTGTAATGTTTTTATGTGACATGAAAAAATACAAAGATGTTTCACGTCCTGGTTTATATCTTCTCAGACTGTACGGGGATGAATCTGAACTGCATTTCTGGACTATTGCTGCTCACTATTTGCACAGCTTATCCCAGGAAAAGCCTGCGAAACCAACAGACACAGCTATCCTTCAAGAACAGTTGGTTAATCCCTTGGATATATGCTATGACATCCTGTGTGAAAATTACTACTTCCAGGTATTTCAAGGAGATCAAAAATATATTTAATAAGAATATCATCAGTACAATAAACGCTCAGTGTTGTAACCTTCTTCTATTATCTTACGGCTTTTCCATATACATATTTCACTTTTATTAGTAACGTAACACACTGGATTAAATCACTCCCTATTATTTAAAAATAGGGGGTGTTCCAAAAACTCTCAAAATACTTCCATATCTTTAAAATACTTGTTTTTATTTCATATGGTGCTCTTACATTTAAAATATTTTTTCCTTCTTCATGCAGAAATTCCAACTTGAAAGGGTAAATCTCCAGGAAGTGAAGAGATCAACATATGATCATACCAGGAAATGTGCTGATCAGCTACTTCTCTTGGGCCAGGTTTGTGGGTAATATTTGAATTTTTTATTCTTCTTCCCTGTCCATTTTATGTATATATCCTATTCAAGTAAAGTTTTGTCTAACTCATAGGTGTTGCTTGATGCTTTTATTCACCCAGTGCATAGTTTTTGCTGTGTTAGTATGTTATTACAACTGCAGACTCTGTGTAGTGACATAGTATATGGTAATGTTTGGTGTTACTGCTTCAGACTGTTTCATTTTAGTGGAAACCCTGTAAAAATCTTTCTTTCCATCTTGTGACTAGAAAAGAAAAATTACATTTTGAGTTTCCCAGAAATAACTGAAACTTAACATTTTTGGGATAACTCAGTCTGCACTTCGTACTCTCATTTTAGATAACAAAAGATGTACCAAAGCTTCTGGCAGATCTGTACTGAGCAGCGAGACTGTACAGAGCTGCTCAGTAAGACCCTGATAAGAATGTTGTTGTATTTGTACAGTTTGTATCGTGAGCTGTACCCTACTAATGCAGTTGTGCTGCATCCATTTCCAAAAATAGCTTTGGTGTTACTAGCTCGAACTTCAGTGATTTCTATGCCACTGTGAATTTGAGCATGTCAACAAATGTTACTAGTAAAAGATGCCAGAAATACTTAGTCTTTAGATAATCTGTTTAAAATGCCAGTTTGTAGAAGTTAAAAAATGACAGTTTATTGAATCATTGTATTTTAATATGTATTTAATGTGGCTTTCCCTTATTTCTGTAATTATCTAAGCCATCAGCTTGACTGACCTCACCAAATTGACCTCTCTAAAAGTTAGGCATCTCATTTTAGTAACAGGCAGACATGACATGCCTGCAGTGATTCATTCGATTCGGAGACAGGTGTCTGCAGCCAATTTAATGAGCCCCACTGGTGAGGTGCTCAGCCTTTGTTTTAAAATAAATATCAAGTATTGAATCAGTCCTTGAGATCCTGGCCAGTTTGCGCATCTTCACAATTTTGTTTCTTCTCTGCTTATTTTAAATCATCATAGAATCATAGAAATGCTTCTCTTCTTTTTGTAACTCTTCAAAAGATTATGTAAATAGAGAAATAAATATCCTGAATTAAATTTTTCTTTGGTCATTTCTAGAAATGTTAGTCTGTGATTAAACATTATATTCATCATGGGAGTTTAAATGCTACCCTTACTAAGGATGCTGTATTGAAATAGAATCTTAATTATTACTATGCTGGTATATATTTTTGTGGTCTGTTTCAGAATAACTTTCATTGTTATTTGTTCTATGTCTTAAAAACAGTATAATATAAAGACTTTTGATGAAAAGTGAGTATGTTGTGGTCAAAGTTGTTTTGTTTTTTTTTCCTCTTGCCAGACTGACAGAGCAGTGCAACTATTGTTAGAAACAAGTTCAGAGAATGCACATTATTACTGCGATTCACTCAAAGCTTGCTTGGTCACAACTGTCACCTCATCAGGTCCATCTCAAAGTACCATTAAACTGGTAGCAACCAACATGATAGCCAATGGAAAGCTTGCAGGTAAAATGCGATGTGAATTTTCTGTTTGCTTATAAACTAGTAATTCTGATCATTATTAAATGGAATGGAGATGGGAGAGGAGAAAGACCTGTTGTAATAATCTTACACGTTGCGTACGTTATAGTATGCACTACCTCGAGTACTTAACACAAAAATGATCAGTAACTCAGTTATAAAGTTCAATTTGTTTTGACTCATTTTCACTGGAAAACATATTTCTGGAGTAATTCTCCAGACATGGAGGGACGTGGTTTAGTGGTGGTTTTGGCAGTGTTAGGTTGATGGTTGGACTTGACGATCTTAAGGGTCCGTTCCAACCTACATGATTCTATTATTCTGTGTTTCTTAGCAATTGTTTGCATGAAAAGAGGTTGAGCACAAAGCTACATATTTTCCACTTTCCTAATTACAGAATTAATTCAAAAATTGTCTCATTACTGAAGATGAAATACAGACTTAGTTTCGTTTTCAGTTCAGAACACGTTTCGAAAAGTGTGTTTTCTTACATGTACTGGTTAGTTTGGCTTAATGCAAGGGATTTTCACAATATGATGAATGACTGAGATATTCAAAGACATGAAAGAAAGACAGAGAAAGTACAAATGTCTTTCCTTGCCTGGAAAAAATACTTTCCACTCTGTGGACAGTTAACACTTCACTGTTAATAATTGCACTATGGACAGCATTAAATTAAAATAAAGGCTTATATATGAAATCTGTGTATTTGATTACAAAGATCATTATCTCTTTAATGATGGGAAGTCTAGTGAACTCCATGTCATTTATATTTAGGACAAAGATAAACGAGAGCTTTGTGAGGTCCGTCTAAGCTCTCTAGCCCAGGTAAAAGGTACGATAACTGACACCCAGGTTATATGGAGAGTCAGGTGGTAGAAATTAAGGTTTTTCAACATCTTCATATGCTAAGAAGGATATAGAGATCCTTTTTCTGGGGATGAATGATCTGCTCTCACTTATATATCAACTCTTTTTTCCCTTAACTTACTATATAGTGTGCTTTCTCTTTTCCAGAAGGTGTACAGTTACTGTGTCTGATTGATAAGGCTGCTGATGCCTGTCGTTACTTGCAAACTTACGGTGAATGGAATCGTGCGGCATGGCTTGCAAAGGTACGTAATTTTTCAATTTTCAGTTTCCTAACATAAATGACTGACTTAGTATATGTAGGTGTGAAGGCTGATGAGGGTACTGAAGTTCTCCAAAGTTAAAAAACTGAAACGTCAGTTTGAGATATCATCATCAGTTCATCGTCAAGTCTGCCCCGGTGATCCAAATGGCAAGCTTGGGGCCTAAAAATGGTCGGAATACTCAATTTTCTAACTTTTGAGCAGTGGTTTGAGAAGTCGCATATAGCTGCAACAGTAGAGAGTTCATAATAAACTACAAAAAAACCACTCCTGGAAGTGGATAAGTAATTAGGCAGTGACTTTGTGCTGAGCTCCATGTAGCATGTGTGCTGATTTTAAAGTTAGCACCAACCACATAAATTTGCATCAACTTTCTGTTTTGGTATGCAGATGTAATTACAGTAAAAGTACCTAGACACAGCATTAATTTTCCAAATTATAATGGACTGGAGTCAGTAAGGATGATCTTGCAGTGTCTCTAAGTTTCTGTTATGCTTCCTGCAGAAAGTATGGAAAGTGTCATACTTGTTTCTAAATGGATGAATCCCACTCTTAAGAAAAATAAAGATGTTTTGTCCTTAAGTTTTCAAGTAAAGGGTAAAGATTTCTAACATCTGGATACTTGAAGTTTTAATAAAGCCATATGGTAAAAATAATGTTAATCACATGTAAATATCGAGTGACCAGAGTGGAGTTTTTTATATTTATGTATCTTTTTCTTTTTCTTTATATTCTATTTGTTCATCGAACTAGTGTACTTTTTATAAAAACTTGGTAATTTGAGATGCTTTTACTGCTGCCCAAAGTGTTTCACTGAAAAAAATGAACCAGGAGCTGAATGCTTTCTTTAGTTAGCAGCTGAGAATTCATAACTGGCTTTCCTACCTCTTAAAGGTTCGTTTGAACTCGGAGGAGTGTGCTGATGTGTTAAAGCGTTGGGTAGATCATCTTTGCTCTCCACAAGTCAACCAGAAGTCCAAAGCCATTCTTGTCCTCTTGTCACTTGGGTGCTTTACGAAAGTTGCAGAGATGTTGCACAGGTAAAGATGAAACAGCAGAGTCTGTATTTTTGTCTTGTTATTTAAGCATTTGTGGCTTAGAAGTCAAGAGGGAAGGAGGGGGCCTGCAGTTTGATTTCTGACATTTGTTTCTATTTTAGCATTTTTTCTTTAATTAACTTTACCCTCAACAATGCGTCATTTCTGTGTGCTGGAATTGATGTGTTTTTTTGCAATTTCAGGAAATACACTGGCATTTAAATTTACTGTAGGCTTTAAGATTGCTGTCACCCATTGACCAGGCAGTAACAATTTGTAGTAGCTATGATTATTTCTGAGTAAGTTGAGCCTTGATCTGCCTAAAATTTTGCATCAAATGTCAGTTCCTTGAGTGCAAGGAGGAAGGGAGGATGGAAGAAGCTTGGGGAGAGGCCAGTGGCAGCCGAACGGGTGCAAGAAGAGCACGAGGCAGTATGTGGGAAGCGTATGACATGCGCTGCCTGGGAGCAGGGAAGCAGCGTTGGAGAAGGCACTCAGTGCTGTCGTGATGTAGTGAATCCTCAAGGCCTATGAAGCATGAAGGTGCAGAGAGCAAAGTAGAGCAACAGTGGAAACCGAGAGCGGTGTGTGAATATGTGCCATAGTGGCAGTGAAATGGTGGCACCGTATAACCTTGGCAATGATCAGAAGCCCGATTCAGCCCTCAGTGTCGAAGAGATTTGCCCCTCCAGACCTAGAAAGCAAGTGTTTTGATGCGATGTCCTGGCATACTTTTCTGTTTTCCTGTCCTAACAAATTATTATCTTTTTTTTTCCATTTAACAGTATGAGGTACTTCGATAGAGCGGCTTTGTTTGTTGAAGCTTGTCTGAAGTATGGGGCATTTGAAGTTAATGATGATACAAATATCCTTTTCCTGAAATCCTGTTTTTGCATCTGTGTACTCATAACACAGTGAGTATGCTTGAGCCAATGAACTAGTCTGCACGGGAACAGGAGTTCCTATTTTTATTTTCCATGTTGTGTAGTTTGAAGGAAATAGAAGGAAACAAGTGAAAAGGAGCCATTTGCATAAATCCATAGCATTACCTCCTCCTGATCCTCTGCGAGGCCAGTGGCACTGGAAAACAAACTAAAAGTGAAAAAAAAAAAAACGCAGTAGAGAAAAGAACAGATGATAAAATGTTCTTTGCAGAACTTGGAAATTATTACTGCAGACTGTGTAATGAAATCGGTGGTTTAGTTATTTTTTTAAACACTATCTCAGGGAAAAAAATCCCTGTGTTGAACCCCTCTATACACCAACATATTGCTTTAGTGATTGAAGTCCTTTATGAAGGAGTCAGTTCTGAGACAGTGGAAACAAAGAAAATTAAAGGTCAAGATCAGATGAGCTGAAAACATAGTCAGTGTTTTAAAAGGTGTCTAAAGTATTGCTCAGTACAGACTGCGCATCTAACCCGGTGTTCTGGAAACTCTGAAGAGTTGCTCTAACGTTTGTATTTAGGTATATGCAATAAATAATAATGCATATGTGAATAATATCTGATTGTTTTTTATGGAGTCATCACTGATGTCACATTGTAATTAAAAAAAAAAAACACTAGTAAGTCATAAAGATAACTCCAGATACATCAAATTGACAAAAAAATCTTGTAGTATGACCTTACAGTTTCTCAATTTGTTTTACAAGTTATGACGTGGTAGGTACTTATGCTTCTCCGAAACGTATCTGGTTTAGTTCATAGCACTCTGCATATTGCTCAAGAAATGCTAATGTGCATTCAGTAGTAGAATTTAAAGCAACTATTTTGTCTTTCTTTGTGCTGAAAAATACTGGATTAGCACAGTTGGCAGCACTGTTCAGCATTTGCAGCTTGTGAGAGCTAAGGAGTGAGGAGGGAAAAAAAAGTATTCTGAGTTTTTTCATTTTTCTATTCATTTCTGTTTTCCTTAATGCTTCGTTTACATAAACTGATCCATGCTGTATATGCAGATTATGCCAGAAGCTTGAAGCTCCTGGGCTTTAAACAGGGAGCTATTCTCTTTGCCTCAAAAGCAGGAGAAACTGGTAAAGAGTTACTGATGGAGCTCAAACAGCCTAAAGAGGAAGTGACACAAGAGTAAGAATTTTACATTTATGAGGAGATTTGGGTTGTTTGTCAGACTGAGATTCCACTGTGTGAAAACACATTTTTCTCTTGAATCACTGTAATAGCTCATATGTGTGATTTGAGCAAATGTTGTTAAGTGTGTCTGGAGGCAAGATTAAGAACTGGTTTATGTTTATTTTTATGTTTAAAATGTCTTCACTTTCACAAGAGGGGAAAGAAGCCTGTGATAAAACTGTACCAGAATATTTCCAACTTTTTTAACTATAGCAGAAATCAAATTTAAAAATGCGCTGAAAGAGTTCTATACCTGTGTAAAAGTCTACTCCATTTACTTCTGGAAATCAAATCTTTATAGTTCTTCACTACTGTTGTATTTATATGTATAAATGATTCAACCTGTACTATAAAATATAAATATATTTAAAGAATAAATATAGATGACAAAACACACGGTTCTTTCCTGGAACATCATGTTTTCTCAATCCAATTTTTCTGTTTAAAATTACTGTTATTTTAAATCAGTTCACTGTATTGTTATTTTCATAACTGTCTGGAATGGAATCTTTAACAGGTTTACTTACGAAAGTATCCTAACATTCCAAAAATCCACTAAATGTCCTTTTTTTCAATTAAGGTATTGTTATATTCTGTGTTATTCTTAGGTGTGCAGGGAGTGCACACTTTAGGGACTAAATTCTGCCTTGTGTTGACTGGTTCATGGGATCAAAGGGTGGGGGAAGATCCTACCTCCAGAGCAGCAAGGTGGGCTCCTGCAGAACACTCAGGAGACTGTCCGCTGTCTCCACAGTTATTGTTTTGTTTGGTATTTGAATGTGAGATTAACAATAGGTAAAAAAAGCATTGTGCAAAGCCAAAATGCTGGCTTTTTAATCAGATACTTTTTATGCTAACACATCTTATATTCCAGATACTTAAGGATGCCATCAATAACATCTTTTCTCATTTTTGTGCCAGTATTTCAGTATTTACGTACTTGTTTTCATTATTGTTTCTTATGGTAGATGTATCTTTTCTATTTATTACTGATTGAGAAATTTTACAGCTGAGGAGTGGATGCTGATGCTAAATTGCCTTTGCTAATTGAAGGCTGTGGCATGTGAATATTAGTTTTGGCTAAAAAATAAAAATATTCTTTTTACCAAGTTGTTGGAGCTACTGAAGTTTAGTACAAAGTAGTGAAAAGAATCATATCATGGAAAAGGTTTTTCATTTGAATGTAATTCAGGGCTTGTCTACTTCAACTAATAGTGCATTGGATTCTCCTTAAGTCCAAGTATTTGTGGATATGTATACTACACTCCTTCCTAGAGGAGCACGAGCTTCGAGACATCTCTTTAACTCCATAAACTTTTTAGTTCAAATCTAAAATAGCATTTCTGATAAAACTTGAAAGTTTAGGCTTTTCAATAATGATGGTTTTTATACAAATCGAAAATGTGAGTTTCATTGCTCTAAATAGAAAAGTAAGTGTTTAACTGCAATGTATTTTATTTCTTCTTGCCATGTCTTACATACACCATAAAATACATTCTGTTCAATGTATTATGAACAATGCCTGTATAGTTAGTTCAGTTTGGGAAAATAAATATACAATGGAACTTGCCTTAGGTATTGACTGGTGAGCAACAGAGTTGAGCAAAATTAATGGTCGTTAACAGTGGGCTAAATTCTGGCTCACATTGATGACTACAGCACTCCTCAATTGCTACTCTTTTTTTGGGAGCAGTACTCACGGACAAGGTTACTGCAGAGTCAATGTAAGCACACGCAAACTCGTTCTTTGACAGCTCACATAGAATTGTTTGTCAATGGGTCTCTGGAAAAAAAATCTGCTTTAATATACACTTGGATTTATAAATCTAATGTTTTTAAAAGAAACACATCGCAAAGGCCTTTTAATACTGAATGTTTCTATGTACTTTTAAGTGTGAAGGTTGCAGAATACTGTGTGGCATTCCCTATTGAAACCTTTACAACGAAAGTAGAGTGTAAAAGTGATTGAAAAGTTTATTTAGATAAGAATGCAGTCACACTACAGTAATAAAACCAAACTTTTAAAATCTCTGTGTATCTTTCTTTAATACAAAAATGTCATCTGTTGCACTGGGATTGAATGCTGATTGTGTAATTGTTGTCTTTTTTTTATTCTGGAGCGGCACAATGCTCAGGGCTGGTTTTAGTCGAGGTTATCCTTTGTACATATTAGTCACATTTTCCATACTAGTACTAATGAAATGTTGGGTTTGAGTAGTATTAATTCCCAACATTTACTAGCAAACACAAAATTTGTACAGATTAAATTAGAGCAGGATGTTGTTGTCTGTGCTTTCTGATTTTTGGAATCACAGAAATGAGTGATGAAAGAAAACCACTTCCTTTCAGTTTTCATGCTGCCCCGCAGACTGCTAATAGGCTTCTCGACTTTTCCTTGCTTCTCAGCTGATGCCAGTCAGCATTGCACATCTTGGTTTTGTCTCGGAGGCCCGTAGGCTTACAGCAGTGTAGATAATCAACTTAATATGTGAAATGCATTCAGCAGTGCTGAGATCCATGTCAGTGAAGTCTCGATTTCTCCTTCCTAGTTGACGTGCCTTTCCTCTTGGCTCTTGGGCTGCTTTTGTTACATTGGCTTACAAGTTGTTTAAAAAAATACAGATCAACATCTGATGTATAATTGGCTTGTACAGAATGAAATGTGAGAAGCTTCTCATTTGTATGTTTGAAGGACAAGCCTGAGAGTTTGGAACATACAAAGAAAGTGAACTGAATGAATTTCAAAAAGTTTCCAATAGATATGATTTTAACTCCTTTAAATCTCTTTGAGAATTCCTCCTCAAACCACTGTGAATAGTTCAAGCAGCAGCTGAAGTTTATAACCTGTATTTTCCAGGTTTTGCATTTTAAAGCTTCTGTCAACAGTGAAATCTGCAACGCAGCCATAATTCTGGAACCTGTGTTTGAGTGTTCTTGGCAATGAAGAAAGGGTAGAGGAATTGTGTAGAGGTTCTTTATTCATCTGTCTTTGAACAGGAGTCGTATATTAATTAGGCATGATGTTTGATTATCAGAAGAGATTATTCAGTGTTTTAAGATTAATTTGCAAAAGGCCAGAACCTTTGTCCATCAATAAGGAGTTTTTTGGACGTTTGGGTTGTCTAGATGGAGAACTTCTAGATGGAGAACATGCTGTAAGCATTATCTAGTCATGGTTACCCTGTCATAATATTATATGACTCATTTTGGACTTGTATGACCAACAAAAAACCATGCGTATGATTGAGTCTGCTGGGGTGCATTAAGCTGTCTTCATTTCAGCAAAGCATTCTGAAATTTGTACATCTGCTGTGTGAAGTTCATTCAGTCCTGCAACATGTTCTTTCTAGATCTGTGCGCTCAACTCGTGGGTTTACAACCTGAGAGAAGCTTATGGTAAATACTCTCATGGGACTCTTGTGGTAGTATTTAATGATAAAAATAGGGTAATTTTTTTTCAATTCCTGATGAGATCCTTAAAGAAAGTAAGTCCAAATTAGTTCAGCTTTCTGATAATGGATGTACTTGTTCTAGCTGTACATAAAGTCTATAAAATAGTCTAGCTGCTTAGTTTCAGTGTTAGAAAACCCTAATTAGAGTTTTAATTGGAGCATGGTGTGCCTCACAATAAAGACAGTCTCTGTAAATGAATCATATTGATTGACAGTGTATAAAATTGCCTAATTTGGATCAGTTTCTGAAGTACTTCTCCAAAAATTTAGTGTTATATTGTGTGTGTGTATAAATATACAGACACACGTATATACACACACATATACATATATTAGATTTGGGGGGAATAATCTATGGAAAATGACAAAATGAATCATTTTATTGCAGTGTAAAAATGATTAGTACTATATTGCAAATTATTTATAATTTACTTTCATTAAAATGCAAACAGTCTGCCAATAGAGAGACTTTGCAGCCAGATAGAGCCATATATTATACATCAAGGAAACCTGGTCCAGAATGTTGATGTGTTCAGTGTCTGAGTACACAGTCTGAGAGATGATGTTTTGCAGCAGTTGGCCCTAGAGACAGAAAACCAGGACGATCACAGATTCTTTAATGGGAGATGGGTTTGGTTTGTAAACCCAAAGCTGCCCAAAATTGTATTCTAAAAGCTCAACTAAAAATTTAATTGCTGGTGAGCGGCGAATAACAGCTTGGCAAAGAGTAATGGCTTTTTTATTTTTTCTTTTTTTTTTTAAATAATTATTTTATTTATTACTTTCTCGGAAGAATTAACTCTGATATTAATGTGAAGCTGGTAAGAGAATTAATGAGTTCAGGCTAAAAACTTTGTATCCATAGATCTAAGTAGTGGCATAAAATTCTTTAACGAGGCTGATTCTGACTCATATTACTATTTTTGAATTGGGACTTCTTGATAGGAAGTTGTTCAGGTTCTACTTAAACACTGACGATAAGAGCCAAAGCTGTGATGGTTACTGAGTATCTCATCTGATTCTGTTGGAAGGCAGCAATGATAAGCAGAATTAAAAAGGAAGGAGCCAAGATTAGAAAGTCTTGGCGTGGTGCGTAGTTTCCTTAAGGTGGCATGTCTTACTGTTTCGTCATTCCGCTGTATGAGGACTAGGGAAAAGTAGCACTGGAAATTCCTGTATTGAGTCAGAAAAAACAGAGGAGAAAAATAATTAGGCTTGAATTGGTTGTGCTTAGGCCTTATCACAATTTTTCACGCATTGAGCTATATTCGCTAGTGAGAGAATATCGCAGCAATTTAGTGCGCAGAGACGAAAGAACAGTCTCTGCCTCCTTGTTCAGGAAAGGCAGGTGGCGACAGATGTCAAAGCTCAGCAAAAGCTTCCAAGAATAATGAGAAAGAGTACCAGAAGCTGGGAAGGGAGGAGAACTTGGTAGTTCTTAAATTGAACTGGAGAGGAAAAGTCTTTGAAAGTCCTTTTGCTTAATGGCTGAGGAAAAGAGTGTTTTAAAAATCTTCTATTAAAATGTAGGACTGGGAGACTGGCAAAACAAAATCAGGGGATGGACGCTGGTGATGTATTTGCAGATACTCGAGGCATAAACGTTTTGCTTAAAAGTGACAGATTTAATACGGGATTATTCATAAAGGGATTCAGTGGAACTGTGCGCTCACCACTCCAGAGGTTGTAGTACTGAAAAATTAAATAGCAAAGTCAGTATGTGTTCATTTCCCAAAAGAAGCTGCAAAAATAATTCAGAATAATTTCCAACTTCGTACCCAGTTGCAGGAGTTGCTGGCATGTCCCGTGGTGCTTTGTGGAGGCAGGATCTCGTAGAAATAGTAAGTTACCCCACAGGCAAAATGTATTTTGTCCACAGCTGCTGATTCGAAGGGAGAAGAGGGATCATGATCATAGAATTGTACTATGGTTTAGGTTGGAAGGGACCTTGAAGATCATCTAGTCCCAACCCCCCTGCCATGGGCAGGGACACCTCCCACCAGCCCAGGTTGCTCCAAGCCCCGTCCAACCTGGCCTTGAACACCTCCAGGGATGGGGCAGCCACAGCTTCTCTGGGCAACCTGGGCCAGTGCCTCACCACCTTCAGAGTGAAACATTTCTTCCTGATATCTAACCTAAATCTCCCCTCTTCCAGTTTGAAGCCATTCCCCCTCGTCCTATCACTACATGCCCTTGTAAAGAGTCCCTCTCCAGCTTTCTTGTAGGTGCTTTTTAGGTACTGGAAGGGGCTATTGGATCTCCCCAGAGCCTTCTCTCCTCCAGGCTGAACAGGCCCAACTCCCTCAGCCTGTCCTCACAGCAGAGGGGCTCTGGCCCCCAGATCATCTTCACGGCCTCCTCTGGACCCTCTCCAACAGGTCCATGTCCTTCTTAACTTGAAGGCTCCAGAGCTGGACGCAGTACTTCAGGTGGGGTCTCATGAGAGCAGAGTAGAGCAGATGATGAGATCTGAAATTATTTTTTTTATTTTAAGCAGACTGTTGGATTTGAACACACTGAAGTTACTTTCTGTGGAACCCATATACAAACTTTCTCTGCAAGTCTGAAACCTGGCTTCCCTGAAAGCTGGGCAGATGGTGGCAGTTCATAGAGTTAAACTTTGCTCTCCACGTGCAAAGTATTTTATTTTTGTCCTTTGATCAAAAGACAAGGTCTGCCTTTTTACAAAAGCCTGGCTTCAGACAAGAATTTATTCTGTGTAGTGGATTAAGAGATCCTACAAAGTACACGCTGACAATTTAAATGGAAGACAGTCATTGACTTCCTGCAAATTTTAACAATATCAAACTATCAAGAGAGACTGGAAATGCACCGATATGGTCTATTTTAAAGAATCATCTACCAGAAGGCTTCCAACCCCCTGTAATGGAGAACATTGACCTTTTCAGAGCTCTCTGTTATTTTGCTGTCTCCTCAGTCCAGCTGAACAAATTAAGTGGTAATGAGTTGGGAGTGGAATGACCAGACAACAAAAATGTGAAAGACTTGAAAAGGGTAAAACGTAACGTATTGGCAGAGGTTGTAGGTACACCTTATGAGGGATTACCACTGGTACCCGTAATCCATCTGATTCCATCTGCTGAGGCAGAATAATAGAAAACACACAAATATGTCCGAATTGGAGCATCTAGGGTTTTTTTAATTTTTTTGAAAATTCTAGAATTTCTTTTTGGTTAACTTACTATTAACTTGTTTGTTTGTTTGTTTTAAAATTTAAGTGGCTTTCTAGCTTGGACATAACAATTGGGGAGGAAAAGGAAAAACTTGTGTACTGGGAGAAAGAAACGAACCGAATTCAAAATGCAATTGCGGCAGGTAAGTGGTGCCCCCCTATGCCTGCTGGAGAAAGGGAAGTTTAACTTTGATTTCAGGCTTGAAAATCTTAGATAAGCAATTACATGATACTAAGTTTCTTCCCATGAGCATTCGTTGAAATTGTTTGTCCCCTTTCATCGGTTAAACTTCCCCCTTCCCCTCCCTAACATCTCCTCCTTCCCTGTTGTCCTGGTTTGAGGTAAAACAGAACCAATTTTGTTGGGTAACTTCGCTTCTTAGCTGGGCATCTTCTAACTACTGAAATTAACAGCATATTGTGCAGACACTGTTCGCTCTCTCAGAGTGGTCAGACCAATGTTTATAGCTGATGCCCAGGCATGGGATGCAGAGAGGCTCCTGCTTATGCTCATTGCTATAACCCCCAAGGCCAACCAACTTTGTTATGTGCCCCGTTGGAGGGTCGGAAGTGGAAAAGCGCAGTGGGGTCCCACCTGCAGGGAGGAGCGGACAGGACAGGTGACCCAAAACTGACCAACAGGGTATTCCATCCCATCTGCATCATGCTCAGTGTAAAAGCTGAGGGATCAAAGGGTCAGTTCTTTCTTCGATGGCCAACGTCTGAGGAGGACTCTGTCTGTTCATCTGCCTGTGATCCCGATCCTGACTGCAGATCCGGAATCCAGTTCCCGTCCGTCACTGAGTCCAGCCTGGGACTGGCCCAGTGCCAGCCGGTGTCGTGATTGTCATCTCGGGAGCTTGATACGGCTTTGTATATATTTCATTATTTCTTTTTATTTTATTATTAATATTTCATCGAAGTAGTTTAGTTCCTTCTAAACTCATAAGTCTCTTTTTCCCTCCTCTGCTTCTCTCTTTGAAGAGGGGTAGAGGGGAGCATCTGTCGGTCCCATCCGGGGTCCCCCAGGTCCCCAGTAGCCGATTTGGCCTAAACCACGAAACCTGTTAATGCAGGAGCAGAAGGAGAAATCGTGGATGGCGGGAGGGGAGCGTAATCCCCGTGGTACGGAGCGGCTCACGAGCGGGGCAGCAAATGCCGCTGGCAAAGCAAGGGTTGGTTAGACTCCAAACTCAGCAGGTGGTAAAGGCAACGATATTTAAGTACTAATTCAGAGTGACTATATTGGCCCAACTCGATGCTCTTCTTTCTGGGATTCAGCTCCATAAGCTGAAAGTACTTTTTTTCCGTGTCATTGTCACCACTGCTTCATTTGGCAATTAATGACTGTAGTTCCGTGCCGTTCCCCCTGACAAACTCCATGTCGGTGGCTGCTTTCCAGAGGGTTATTGAGTGATAGCATTATATATCGTTCAAATCAGATGCCAACAGGTGCTTTAAAAAAAAAGGCTGTGTTTTGTCATTACTTTTCAGTAGCAGGAGATACTTACAGTAGCAGGAGATAATAGAGTTATATTAGACTTGTCTGGCTCCTCTTTCACATGCTGTAGCTAATAAAAAGCTATGGGCAACATATTTCAGTTACAAAAAGGTCATCTCTGTGCTTTTTTTTTGTGAGTGGTCATTCTTTTTCAGGCGCTCGTTTCATAGTTATGGCCCTGGTGAGTCAGTCCCTCGTTGCCGTGGGACTGCTTTCGGAATCCAGCCATAGGCTCATGAATAACGGTATTTTGATGTCCCTTGGAAAATATTTTTTCCAGCGTTGTTTGTGAACGAAACTTTACGGTTGCCTGCAACAAGCAGTCACAGGTCTTCACTCAAAAAATCACGCACAGCGTATGTCTTCATGGATCACTGTTCATTGGTAGCATAACGCATAGTATTCATAATCCCCTCTTGGCGAAGCTGCTCGCCTTTTCACGGCGATGCTCTCTCATCGCGGATGACCGCAGGATCTGGAGGCTCACTGACACAAAGGCAAAGGTTCCCACGTTTCTACGTACCGGTCTCAGAATTCTGAGTGTGTTTTTCAGTTTTTGGCTTCAAGGTTGTTCCAGTACACCGGGCTATTAAGACTTTCAGGTTCTCTTCTTCCCTCTGGTATGGCATCTCAAATTGCAGAAGGTGGGAGATGTCTTGACTCTTGGGGAATCCGTATACCACGATCACTGCATCACCTGTTAGTCAAAAGACATTTTCAAACGTATTTTCACTGCATAGTGCAGTACCACACATGCAGGTTTGGAGACCTAATACTTAAATAGAAATAAAATATTAACTCATTTTAGTACATTTCCAGATACTTGGGGTTTTCTACAGCTGAGACAGACTTTATTCTTTTTTAATATGCCAGATAACAGTGATTCTCAGGTACCTGTGCTCTCTTTTTCTAAGTTTCTACATCTGCCGCTTATTTAGACATAACTCATTTTACCCAGTTTGCTTTGTAACGTCTGTAGTAACGCTTTGTATAAGCAGTAAATTAATGCGCTGGTTTATGTTACTTGCAGGACTGGTATATAGTCTTTATATCCAAGCTGTGTCAGGAAGTTTTGGTGGTGGTTTCCACATAATGCATCTTCTCCAGGCTCTGTGTCTCTTGGCTGCATTCACTGTGTAATTCTTATCTCTTGCCTCAGCCTGAGCGTTATCCTGTGTTACGGGAATCGGGCAGGATTGCTGCCGCAGGTGTCATCTTCCAAGACCACAGCTTTGATCACTTCACTGTGCTCTTCTGCTCCTTATTCACCAGGTCAAAAAGTTGGTCTTATCTTCCAGTCTCAGTTCGCAGGACTCCACCTCTGAAGACTTGTTTTGATTTTTGTGGGGTTTGGTGGTGTTTTGTTATGTTTGGGAGAAAGACTTACCCCCCTCCCTCTCCCTTCTCCCTCTCCCCCCTACCTTTTTTTTTTTTTTTTNAGCAAAGTACAAAGTTATGGACAGCCAAATGGCAGCAAAACGACCCTGCGAATAGGCTGTTCTCTCTCAGCTCTTCCTCTGTGCTCCCCTCCCATTCCTACTTTCTTTCCTACCACTAAGCCATAATAGAGAAGCAGAGAAATGGCAGAAGTAAACAAAACAAAGCAAGCACCTCCTAAGCCAAGCTGGAGCCATGGCATGACACTGAAAGCTCCAGTCTCCTGCTGGGGAAGTGAAGGGGAAGAGGAGGAGGAGACGCAGAGCTGGCTCTGCCCAGGAGCACCACTGCCGCCTTCGTCTTTCTCCCCGCTTTGGCTTGCTCTGTTTCTGCTGAGGAAGCTGCTCTGCCATTATCGGTGTTTAATTTTGTAACACAGGAGAGGGTGGTTCAGGATTCTACCCTCCAGCTATGACATACAAGACTTCTAAAAATACATTGACTCGCTCCATCAGGAAAGTTCCACTCTGCCGATTGCACTGTAGATTTGCAAGTTTTCATAAAACTCATCATCTGGGCTAAAAGCAACTCTTTTCATCTTTTTTTTTTTGGTCAGAGCAGATTTTATGCAACCTTGAAAAATTTCTTTTCCTGTGGCTCCTAGATGAACTTTTCCCCCACCTACTCGGTGGTTTGGTAGTTGCAAAAGAAAGAAATGTTGCAGAAGAACATGGCCCTGGGAATGAGAGGACACATAACATTTGGAGGACAGCGAAGGATGGAAAGTACAGTTTATTAAATAATAAGCTATTTGTCCACTTTAATAGAATGCCATTTGCCTGAGAAAATAATGGTGGGGAAGCTGTTTTGAATTCATTTCTGGGGGATAAGGGCATCCGGGGCACTGGTACGCCGCTGCGAATACAGCAGCTTTACGCTCCCTTCTGCATCTCCGGGATTTTCGCTCCTTATCCTGCCAGAAGAAGCAGCTTTGAAACCAGAGAATTATACATATCGAGAGTCATATGAACGTAAGTTCCTATTTTAAGAATAATTTGATCTTTACCCATCATCGAAGGACCCTTACAACTTCTGAATTATTTTTGGCCTTTGCTGACTGAAAACAAAACCGGCGAGACTTTTCGTGGCCTCTCGGGAGAAGGCGGGAGAAGGGGGTTTCTAATTCAAGAGGTCGGTGGCTTTTGACGCTCCTCTTGCTACGTACCTGTTGCTCTGCTCCTGAGTTCGGGGTTGCAGGCGGAGGGCTGAGCTGTGAGCCGCCCTGTTAGCACACGCTTTTTGGCTGGAGAGACAGACTTGGCAGAACCTCCTTCCTTGGCTGGAAGGGTTTCAACCCCGCGCCGGAGCCACGGCCTCAAGAACGGTTCCTCTGAGCATCCGCATCTCCGCGGAGCCAAGAACACCCCGTCATTACTCCGCAGTTTCTCCTGAACGAGTTGAGATAAGCCGCTGCTCTTGAATATAAATAATATTAATTCATTTTTTTACCCTTGAATGATAGGAGAATTCCCCCAAATGCCTTTTCTGTTCTGTTCTTAACTCTTGGAATAATCTAGCGTATCTTTACAGCGTTTTGGCTATATCTAATGTCTTTTTCAGGAATGAAGGAGCGTGCACTGTCCATCCTCTCAGCTGGGAGCTTCGTAGTCACACCAGCACCGGGCTAAGTCAGCCCCCGGTGAGCTGGATCAGTAAACGATGTGCTCTCGTGCCCCATGTCCACTTCCCTCTCACCCACGCTCCTCTCCGCGTCTTCTCCCTCGCGTTGCGCTGGTGCTTGCGTGGCAGTGAGAGGTCCAGAGGCTGAACTGGCTGGCAAATAATGGGGTTTGCTTTTTTTAAAGCCTTTGTGGAGTTTTTTTTAGCTTAACGTTTTGCTGGATGGCTTCCCTGGCCGGGTTCACCGTGTGCTTACTAATGCCCAGAGAGGTGGAGGCAGATGTGAGGGTTTGGGGTTAGGGCAGCCTGGCTTCAGGTTGGCTGTGCAGACTTGAAACCGTGCTCTTGATTGAAACCTCTGGGGAGAGAGAGAAATGTGACGGGTTTGGTTTTTATTTTGAATTACAAAATCTGACTTGCGACGTCTGTGTTTGAAGATACCAACGCGATCATTTGCATTGGAGGTACCATACACCCGACGTTCATGGTGTGTACTATCAGTAGCTGAAAATTTTTAAGGGGGAAAAAACCAAACCCAAAACGCAAACAAAAACACAAGGTATGAAGTTGTAAATATCTGAGTCTCTTTTACCTTACCATGTTATTATTTCAGTAATTTCTTGCATCTGAAATGTTAACTGGTACCTACAGTAGCTGAAGTATTGTATCGTGACTTCAGGTTTCTTGCATACAATTCCTCTCTAGCACAAGAACAACCCATTAATTTGGAGTATTTATTTGGTTGGTTTTTTAATTCATGACAACCCAAAAATTTTATTTCCACAATCCGAGAGGACTGTTTTGCAGATTATCAACATAGGTTTTTTTGCTTTTTGAATGTTACACAATTAAATAGGAGTTGCCACATGCAAAATACTGTATAAACCATTCTTCCTACATTTGGGAAAAGAAGGGAGGCATAGCCATTTTTCCAAACTGGAACAAAATGGAGTATTTTCTTTCTCCCTTCCCTCCAGAAAAATAGTTCTTAAATACTTATCAAGCCAAAATGGCTTTTCTTTCTGACTGTTTCTTCCAGTTCTAGTCTGTGGTTTACCTCAGCATCTGCTTTCTTTTTCCACTCTGCAGAGTTAAGCCTGGTTTTGATTAAAAGCAAGCTGAAAGGCAGATTAATGCATTGCGAGAAAATGCAGCCTTGCTAATATGAAAAGAGAGCAGGAAGGTAATCTGTCAGAGATCGCCTGGTCCTGGATGTGGTGTTTTCTGGTAGCAGCTTTTTCTCCCAGTAGGACTAAGCCAATGTGTAGGGGGTTTGTTATTATTTTATGCCACAACTATCTCATCAAAAAGCCAAGACTTTGTCTTTGAACTTGAACTGAAATAATCTGTTTGTCCTTTCTGACTGCTTTGCAGGCAAATTCCTCAGCCACAAAATTATTTGTGAAGTACATTTTTCTCTTTCCCCTTCCACCACATTTTCATTTTTTGATGAACTTTTACAATATTTGTATTTCTGTGAAATTCCAGTGCTTTGTGATAATATCTTATGTGACTTCAGCTTTCAAACCCAAAAGGTAGTATGAAATCAGTGTCTTACAGATTATTATCCCAGGTAGATTCCATAGGCAATCTAGTTCTTAGTGTTCCTCAGCTTTTATTCAAAGAAATGATGAATGAGTTAGTTAAATAATAACAGAAAAGGCAGAGAGAATGAGGAAAAAAACCCCCAAAACTACAGTGTGCAGAGTGCAAGTTGGTGAATGATGAAATGCTGAGGCCGGAGGGGAGAAATAAAGGAGATCAGACTCCGCAGGAGAGGATAGAGATGTACGAAGATTCTGTGTGCAGAATAAGATGAACATTTTTTCTGTAAACTGAAGGAGCCCCAGAACTGGTCCTCCACCACCCAAAGGTGGTGTGAAGACTGGGCTGCTTCATTTCTAAGCCGTAGCTGGAGAAGGGCCAAGGCAGTGACTGCCCAACTGGGAGTGTAGCAGAGCGGAGCATCCCTCTCCCAATACACCGGGACGGCCTTGGCACGGCCACTGACCGGCACCGGTCTGTGCTGCGGCCCAACTCTGTGGCTACAGGAGAAGGTCGAAGCAGAAAACCAGCTACTCTGCTTCTCGTGCGAGCAGCAAAGTGTTTACCTGCTTATACACACATAATAAATAGTTTTACGACTTTTACATTTTGTGTTCTCTTGCTGGGTATCTCCCGAGCAAAGCAGAGCCTTCAAATACACACCAATAAGTAGGTGTATTTCTTCTTATTATTTCATTTATTATTATTATTTTATGTATATATTTACATATACTCCATTCAGTAAGCTGTCATGAGCAATTTCCCTTTTCAGCTTCAGTTTTCCCTAATCCCAAAACTCCTGCCCCATCCCCTGGGGCTTTAAACAAGTGCCCACTAACAGCCTTAATAATGTGTTCTTTCATGAAAATCCTCGCAGGAGAGTTTCCAGCTCCTGCAGGAGAGGGCAGCAGAGATCAGCAAATGCAGAGGCTGTGGGGGACGAGTCACTGTCAGTGCAACAACGGGAACCGGAGGGTCGGGGGGTTCTCTTTCCTTATATTCGGTTTTCAAGAGCGGCAGCTCCCGGGCACCAGCCAGGCAGCCGCAATCTCAGTTACGGACTTGAGTGTCATTTATAAATAGCCGCAGGCTGCTTGCGAAGGGAAGAAGGACATCGAGAGCATCCAGTTTTCTTATAAGGCGATAAGAAGTAGGAGCTGGGCTTGTTTATTTTACACGACGCCACACCTCACCCGAAATCTGTTTTGATTTGGCAAGCAAGTGCTTGAAAATGCATCAATGAGTACGATTTAAAACTTTATTGCACATCTAATGCAGGAAGGGTAGGGTTTGCTTTAAAACTTGGTGGCTGGTTGTGGTCAAGTTTAGTTCATTTTATTTCTGTGTTGAAGGATTGACTGCTGTCGGTCTGAGCTGGCTCCCAGCTAGACCTGCAAGGGAAAGATTCGGCAACACTCATTACTCAGAATTATTTACAATAAAGAGGAGATTTGCTTGCTGGAAAATACTGAGAGCAGACCTGATGCACACAGAAATCGCAGCAAGTGTATCCTGTGCTTCAGTGACAAAAGTAAACTGGTTCTGTATTTACCTGGAGGAACAGAGGATGCTTGTGCCAATAATCCACAGAAAATTGCTGGCAGCCTTCCTGCGTACCAGCAGAGATCACAGTAGCTTATTTTTTGTGTGGATGTATAGGAAGCAGAATGGAGCAGAGAAAATTTATGAGAGAAGAAGTTCTCTGTGATCGTTTTCAAAGAGACACACCTCAGCACTTGCTGGTGTGGGTGTTTCTGGTGAGCAGCGAATTGTTTGTGAATTTTAGTATGATTTTAGCATATTTAAGTAAACTAAAAAGTAATGGGAGCACAACTGACCAGAGACACTGGTGTGTTTTGGACAACAGATATGCTGAAATGATCCTTTATTATTGTTATTAAAGTTTATGAACTCTTGCATCGTGCACTGAATGCTCCTATGGGCTTCACAGCATCCCCTTCGAAGGGAAACCGAACCAAACTATTTCTCTTTCAACGTGCAGAGGTGTCATGGTGCTCAAAGCTCTGCGTGAGATAGTTCTGAGCCCAGAGTGGTTTTAGTTCAGCAGGAGGCAATCCCTGCACTTTCAGCTGGAAAACCAACACAGGAACGGGTTTATTATTTGGTAGAAGCACCTAATATTCATAACTAGTGATGAGAGTCCATAGTGGTGCTGATTGTTGAAGCCCAGCTCCGTGAAGGACGTGGTTTTGTTCGAACCGTGTGCGTATCCCCGTGGAGCTTTAGGTGGATGACAGGTACAGGGAGGTTTGCTCTTGTGCTTAAAGCAAAGCAGCTCAACTCCTAGGTACAGTTCTCCAGGTAACGTCGTCAAAGGTGGTAGGAAAACAAGGGCAGCGATGAATCTGATACTGAAAGGACTGAGAGCATCTCCGAGGAGCTTGTGCCATCCTCCAACCTCTCCAGAACCCCTTCATTTCCTTCCCCTTTTTGTATTGCAGGCTCATGAATTGTCTGCGTTGGGGACCAAGGGAGGTCTATTTGTACCTTGTGTGTCATTCACACCATTTCTCAGAAAAAAAGCATAACTTATCAGGAAGAAAACGCACCAAAAAGCCTGAAGACGCCTACTGTGCAATGTCTTTATATGAGAAGGGTTTGTGATGAACGTGAAGGTAAGCATTGGCTAACGCTTTCTTTGAATACAGATGATTTATTTTATGAAGTAAGTAAAGTAATTCTATTTTAAATCACGGACCTGCTCATGCTCACACCATGATTATATATACGGAGCTCATAGTCCTTATTGAATTGGCCTCCTCCCAGCTTCTAATTCACTCTGGGGTGCCCTTTGGTGTCCGCCCGAGGGACTGGGGGGAAGGCGGTGTGTGAGAGCATCATTTGTCTGCGGGAGGCCGGTTTCTGCGGCTGTGGGCTGGAGCTTACCCCACCACGGCACAGGGAGGGAGGTAAGGTGCCCCCTTCGCCCCACGGGTTTGGGAGCTGCTTTCTCTTGGCTCTTAGGAGCTGTGCTCGCTTTGGGCTCCTTCGCCCAAGAGGCTGAGGAGGTAGTGAGATGCTCTGAGTAATGAGTGTTGCCGAATCTTTCCCTTGCGGGTCTAGCTGGGAGCCAGCTCAGACTGACAGCAGTCGCACCCCAGGAGAGGGATAAATTACCGACATAAATAAAGATGATGTAAACACTGGCGGTGTCAGGGGAACTCCCTCCCAAAAGCAATTCTGGGTTCACTGATGCGGTCTGTGCTTAGCTGTCCTGTTGTGAGAGATCTAAGAAATGAATTCCCCTCTCTCAGCCCGGCAGCAAAGTTGGGGCACAGCTGGCAGAGCAGCGTCCGTTCATAGAATCATAGAATGGTTTAGAGTTGGAGAGGACCTTGAAGATTATTGAGTTCCAACCCCCCTGCCATAGGCAGGGACACCTCCCACCAGACCAGGCTGCCCAAGGCCACGTCCAGCCTGGCCTTGAACACCTCCAGGGATGGGGCCTCAACAACCTCTCTGGGCAACCTGTTCCAGTGCCTCACCACCCTCA
>VUYV01000048.1:5118074-5294493 GCA_008711295.1 Anarhynchus alexandrinus
TTCCAGTTTGAAGCCATTCCCCCTCATCCTATCACTACATGCCCTTGTAAAAAGTCCTTCCCCAGCTCTCCTGTAGCCCCTTTAGGTACTGGAAGGCCGCAATAAGATCTCCCTGGAGCCTTCTCTTCTCCAGACTGAACAGCCCCAACTCTTTCAGCCTCTCGTCATAGGAGAGGTGCTCCAGCCCTCCTCTACAGCCATTTCCCCTGGTCTGTGCTTACAGGTCTGGCTCTTTCTGGGGTCTTGTTATTTATCTTCATATGGATGAGGAATATCTGGTCTGAAAGAGTGTGCTTCATTTTCTTTTTAAAATGTATATTTCTGATGGCTTCTTGCTCTGTTGGTGAGAACTTCCAAAGAGGCCTTTTTGTAGATTTATTCACACCAAAGTATAAATGTCACAATTCATCCTTGACTGCTGGGAAGGCCGTGATGCTCATGAAGACAAGCAGCCTGATTAAAAACCAGTTTACTCAGACTTCCACAAAACTAATTAAACCAAGCCTGAGCACCGTATCTAATGCTTGATGCATGGACGCTTGAAGTCTGTGTCTAATACGTGCACGCGTTGAATGGGACTGCAACTTGTGTCTCTGCAGAACGGCCCGGACAGAGAAGCACCTGGGGAGCTGTGGTTGGCAGAAGCAGCACTGTCTGTAGAGTGGGAATTGGGGCAATTCCCCAGCACCAGCGGTAGTGAGAAGTGGAATTAAGGGAATGGTTTTCCTCCTCGTTTTGCCTGCTTGGTCCCTCCATCTCTAAGCTGGTGGCAGACAAAGCTGAAGCAATTCTCTCTAGGGCTCAAAGAAACTTCTGGTTTTGTTCTCCAACCCTGATCATGATGGATATTCAGCGCAACGCTGGTAGTTCATAGAATCATCATCATAGAATCATAGAATGGTTTAGGTTGGAAAGGACCTTGAAGATCATTGAGTTCCAACCCCCCTGCCATAGGCCAAGACACCTCNCAGTGAGAAAAGGAAGTTAGAGAATGGTTTTCCTCCTGATTTTACCTGCTCGGTCCATGTGTCTCGAAGCCGGTGGCAGAGGATGCTGAAGCAATTCTCTCTAGGGCTCAAAGTAACTTTTGGTTTTGTTCTCCAACCCTGATCATGATGGATATTCAGTGTAACGCTGGTCGTTCATAGAATCGTCATCATAGAATCATAGAATGGGTTAGGTTGGAAAGGACCTTGAAGATCATCGAGTTCCAAACCCCCTGCCATAGGCAGGGATACCTCCCACTAGAAGTTGTTGACAATCCACTAGTTGACGATCTTGTCTCTCCAGGTAGACTTCTGAAAGGGTCTATGCGTGTAAGAAGTATGCAATTTTTTTTGTTATAATATGCAATGCAACTATGTGATGCTTTGCATTAGATTTGTGGGAATGACTACCAAATTCTGGAGCCACCCATATAACGTGGCGTAATATTCAGAATACTGAGAGTCAGCAAAATGAAAAAAAGAAAAAAATCATCTGCTAATGTTTCATATATTGTATGTATTTTTGGCCTTCTAAGAGTAAGAATGTTTTTCACAGTAACTGAATATAACTTTTTGAGGGCTATCTCTCTGTACGTCATGTATAGAGCTATCTTCCAAAGTCTAAAATTAGAAAAAAAGGAAAATAGCCCAAATTGTTTTGTTTTAAAATTTCAATAATTGCATCTGCTTATAGAGGTGTTTGAGTAGCTATGCAACTGTTAAAATCATTTAAAAATATATCAACAAAACTATCCATGATGAGTAAAGCCCTTTGTCATATAGAATTTTCAGCAAAACCTTATGTCAAAGCCATCTTTATCTGAACATATATAGGAGTAAGTAATCAGTAGGGAAGAACCATAGTGCGTGGATTGGAGCGTTTTCCTGGGACAGCTGTTGGCACAACATACGGTACCGGTGGACACCGCTCTTCGGGGGCTTGTAGCAATGTTGCTATTGGGGAAAAGAGCACTTTGGAAATCTTTGCAAGTGTATTTATTTGTCAGACTAAAGCTTCTTAGTGCAGAGAGAGTGAGCGAGTGATTTAAGATATTGGCCAATCTTGTGTGTATTAAAAAGCATGTGTCATTGTCCCTCTAATCCAAACCAAACCCAACATTTATGAAGCACAGCTATGGCAGGGACTGAACGTGGCTTTGCTCCAAGAGTTGCTATCATCCTTGGGTAAGTGCCAAAACAAGCGCGACTGGGGCAAAGGACAGTGACAGTTTTAGTGTTGTGCATCTCAGAAACTGTTGTATCTGGAAAGAATGGAGGAGGAATCCCAATAGCAGAAGGACTTCCTATTTTAAGATTATGGTGCTTCATGCCCCATGAGTAAGAGATCGTACAATTTCAGTTTTAATTGCTTGTTTCGCTCACAGTTGACTCAACCGTTTTTCAAGATCCAGTTTGTTGCTATTTGCTTTTGTTTACCCACTGGTTTCTTATGTATAAGTGGGACTGGCTTTCTGCTAGCAAATCTTCCTCATCCTTTTCCTGTCGCAGAGCCTTCTAAATGATAACATGTTTTCACAGAGGAATGACTTATGCCGAAAGGCTCGATTGCTTCCAAAATCCTTCCTTCTTTTCACGTCTCCGTAGGGTTTCATCCTTGCCAACTCTGTTCTCGAGTTCCATGCTGCTTACGTATGTACTTTTGAAGATGGTTTTCTTGTCAGTGTCTCTGTGGCAGAGGATTTTATGGCAGTAATTATCCCAGAATGAATACTTTGTTGGGATTAAAGGTTTCAATTAATGTCCTTTGGGTTTGCGTTTGTTTTGTTGTTTTTTTTTTTTAAATTTTCTACATGCAAATCATGGGCTACTGTTTAATTTTGTCTTCCAAACTTTTAATTATTTAAAATTTTGCTCTGTTTTCTTTGACTAACAGTGTTACAGGTTCTCTGTGGGAGTCCAGTTCAGAATTCAGTAATAAAAATGAGTGAAGTGTTAATTGCTTGGGCTCAATCCCATACTATTGTTCTGTCCTCCGACTCAGTAGCTAAAATCCTTAAAATGAGATAGCTGGTGGGAACACTTGCATTCACATGAGGTGAATAATCTCCAAGTGAGCTTTTCAAATTCACTGTGATGCATCCTCAGGATGTAACAGAGTGTAGCTTTTCTGAAGCCAATTGTATACCAGCTGAGGGTCTGCCCAAAGAGTTCTTCTTACGTACCACGCCTTCACGAAGTTCATTCATGCTAAGTTATTCAAAGAGAATCAAATGACAGTGCATGTAAAAAAAAGAAAAGAAAAAAAAAAGACCAGCAAAGCAAATTTATATTTGCTTTGAAAGTTTGTAGAAAAGGGTTGGATTCTTTTCTGCAACTTTGGCAGGTTCTGATTCAGCTCTGGCAGTAATTATTCAGAGCGAAGATGGATTTTGTGTGAGAGAGAGAAAGAGAAAATACACGTAATTCCCAGGGAGTCTTGACAGTCTATGCAATTAAACTGATTTCTGACATCTCTGGACAGTGGGAAAGGATAAAAATGAAGTTCATATTTGAAATACATGAATTCTTAAGGTAGCAAAGCCAGCTTGTCTGCCAAGCTGCCGCGTGAGTCTGCAGCTGCCCCACGGTCGCTGCTCAGGCAGGAGGTCACCTCTTAGATCCCCACTCCAGATTTAGAGTCTCATTTAAAATTACAGCTTCTGCTAAAAAAAAAAGAAAAATAATAATAATAAAAAAAAAACCCCACGTGCTGCATTTCCAGATTGAATTAGTCTAGCCCCAGCTCCTCGCCATTCATCACGAAGGGGGCGTTTCTGTGTGTCAAAGCGGGAGAGGTGCGGGACGGCAGCCAGCTCCGGCCCCCGAGCGGGGCGCTGCCGGGGTCACCCCGCTCCCGGCTCGGGGCGGGTTTGCCTTCTGCACGTGTACCTGCCCCAAGGTTTTCACCGCTCTCTCCCCCGGGTTCCGCGGTTTAGTCACTGCCCACTGCGGCTCTTTCCCCGGTACAAAGGCTGGTTTCTCAGACAGTGGGCGCAGTGAAGTTCAGCATCGGTGCTGCCTTTGTGTAACAGAGTTACCCTATGTCTTTGGGAGACCCCTGCTGAAACACCGCGTGTGAGTTTTGCCACATGTTTTTGCCGCTGTCTGTCCCAGAGCTGAACGCAGAATTTATAGTGATCAGATTTCAGTTTCTGAAAATCATCCCTGAACTTCCCAGCAGTAGTGATTCCGGCAGTAAAGACTTTCATCAAGCAGTCTTTTGTAATATCAGGCAAGTTACCTACCCAGAGCAGAAAAACCCAGACAGGGGTACACTAAAAATATTTCCCGTGCTGTTAACTGACAGAAAGCGATCGCTCTAATGTGTCCTTAGTTGCACATTCTGATGACATCTCTAGACATAAACAATAGCTTGATCTGCTTGGGTTTTGTTGGTGTTTTGGTTTTTTGATTTTTTTTTAAAGGCGATCAGTGGTTAACCCAAAAGCTAAATTCCTGTGCATAGCGATGCTCTCCACTTCTGCATGGTCTCCTGGCACGACGTTCAGGAGCAGGCCACCTTCACTGCCCCCTTCTACGGGGCAGCAAATTACTTGCAAGGACTGACTTTATCCCCTGCTATCAAGTGAAATCCAGAGCAGGAATTCAAACTGAATGGAAACATTGCAGAATCATCAGTGTTTGTTGGTGGATTTGGTTGTTTGTTTGTTTTGTTTTGTTTTTAAAGCAGAAGATGTCATCTCTTCTTGCTGGTAAATCAGCACCTTCTATTAGCTATCATATTTTCATATTACATAGCCGGCAGGATCCTTTTACCGGGACCGTCTTCCAAATTAAACTTTAAGTTTCCAGGAAAATTGTAACCGATGTTTTAAGTCAGTCAGACGTGAAGCTAAGGAAAGAGGCAGGAGGAGCGCTCCTGGTGCGGCTCCATGTTGCTGCCTACAGCCCAGCGCAATTCCATCCCAAAGGCTGGACTAACTCATCCAGGTTGCGTATAACAGGGTAAGAGTTTAAGTAAGGTAAAGTTGAGCAAATATCAACAAACAATTTACCGTAGGAAGGTTTCTCCTTAGGGTTGTTGACTGCGTAGTCTCAAAAGCGATGCCCCAGCCCCTCCTGGCAGGAGCAGGAGGAAGCAGAGGTTTGGGTTCTACACGTTGCTTTGCCTCTGAGCTGCAAGTCGCTTGCTTTTTTTCCTCCTGTGCTTGCCTGTCTGTAAAGGGAGGGCGATTTCTGTCTTCCTATAGAAAAGGTTAAAAAAATGTAACTTAACAGACGAGGAGTTTACGGGAGCCTAGTGGCAGATTCAGCACTGGAAAGACAAACAAAGTAGATGGAAAACCATAGAATGTGCTTTATTGTATAACTGGTTGTCACTACTACAAAATCATGAGATGATAAAATATTGCAGTGGTCATATTTACTGAACCTTTGCTGTATCCCTCAGTGGGCATCTCGTGTGAACGTGACGTGTTTGCCACCGTTGATTTGCACATGGGTCATGGCGCAGAAACCTAAATGCTACCTAAAACATCCCAGGGTGAAAAAATTAAGGTTCCATAATAAACTAGTAACGTAAGAAAGCAATGTCAACAGCCTCCAAACATATGAGCTGTTGCTGATCCGTTAGTGGCAGAGAAGCGTTCTTGTGACTCAAACACCCAAAGCTGCTCAGATGAGTTTTCCAAAGCAGGACAGGTCTTCTGAGAAGACTGGTCAGGTTCTTCCAAACAGATGTAGAGTAGGTTGGCTTCCAAAAAAACAGGACAATTTCACTAAAAATAAACAGGGATCATCTTAGGGCAAGGCAAATTAAATAGCTGGAAGAACTTTTACGCATAAAACTGTCCTTGCCCTGACTCTTCCAGTGTTTTCTGGCTCAACTTTGATGAAAAAATACAGAAAATTCACCAAAATTGACTGAGCAGTAAAAAGAGCAAGACAATTTTCCAGTAAAACCTTTCAGGTAGACGGGTCAGTGGGGCCTGGTAAGTATTTTGGTGCATACGATTTTGAATCATGCTGAATACTGTCTCCATATTTTACTGTTCAGAGATTAGCTACCCCTTTCAAGGCTTTTGTTTAAATGCAGGCAGTTAACCTGTGTTCATCATCATTAATTCTGGTGTACGCAAATGCAAAACAGGTTAGTGATGCTTATTTTAAAATTGATGAAACTCAAAAAGTGTATTTACTAAAACACCTTATGCAGCAAGGGTCTGGTTTCCTGTGTTAATGTACTTTTTTTTTTTTTCTCTGTATGTGAAAATGTATTCAAACAAACAAATTGTGAGTGGAATATGTTACAATTTTCATGGATGATCTTTACAGGTTTGACTTTATTGGGGGTTACTGCTTATACGAACCATGAACCAAACCATGAACTGCTTGACAACTGCTTTAGATTTTCTTTGATCCTGCTGAAGGCCCAGGCCTAATTTAGAAAATCTATTCATATGTTTTGGTTTTTTTTGCTAAAAAGGTAGAAAATCAGAATTTCAATTAAAAATAATAATAATANAAAAAAAAAAAAGAAAAAAAAAGAAGCTGTTCTTTCCTATTTGGATACACAGGAGCAGTATCATAAAAATTAACAGGCATAAACAGATTAATTAGTCCTTATTGAGGTACTTGGTAATCTCAAGTAAAGGCTATTAAACTTTATTGTATGACAGTAGGGAAAGAAGTTGTAGGAGCTGCTCTTTACTAAGCCTTCAATCCACAATCGTACCCTGTCACAAGAGGAAATAATAGAAATAATCTCTCCTGTCAGGGATGTCCATGCTGTATTCTGAGGTTTCCCATTTATTATGGTAGCTGCAATATTGAGGAACGATGTTTGCCATCCACAGGTGTTTGATTTACAGTGTTATTTTATACTTCCTCTTCTAAGTTTAGGTAGGACAGAAGTTGCATGACCTTCCGACAGCTTCTGGCCCACAGCACACTGAGAGTTTTGTAGAGGTCTGTTTATTCAAAAAATGTCTCTTCCATTTCTGTTTGCTGAAGTCCCACATATTTCTTTACCATCTTCTGAAAACAACTTATTACCTCTTACATTATGCCCTGGAAAGTAGTTATAACTTCTGAAAATTCCATGAGCCTGCATTTCTGTAGACAGATGTTTGTTTGATCCTGTGGCCTGGATAAAGAAGTCATCTTTCCTGTAACCAAACTTCACCTGGAGCCGGTCAGAAGGTGAAAGCTGAATAAAAGTTTTCATTTTCACTAGAAACCATAGTTTGTTTGGACTGAAATTTTCATAGCAATGCATCTAATTCCAAAAGCAGGTCTTACGGCTAATATTGTCACAGCTAGGATGGGGCTCGGTGAAATGAGGACATCAGAGTCAAGTCAGCAGCCTGGAGGTCACACGTACCTGTGAACACCTGACCACCAAGTGAGTAGCTGGCCACAAAACTATTAAATATCCAGAAGTATTTGCATTCCCATTACTTCTTTTTTTTAGGGCAAAAATCCACAGGTAACCTTTTGCAGAATGAATTCCTGTTGTCTCGTCACTCCTAAGTCAAAATCCTCTCCCTGACCTCTCTCTCCCCTCCAGCTTCCTCCAACAGCCTCTCCATGGCCGGGGTGGAGACTCAGGCTTGAACCCTGCCACATCTTTGCTGACTCACTGTCTCACAGAAGACCTTTGCAACGCCTGCATAGGATCGTGCAATAAGGACACCAGATCAACAGACGTTGAACCAGCATTGGGACGTGAAGTTAAGGTAGGGACTACAAGGCATTAGCCGGCACTATTCTCATCATCTCCAAAAAAATTGCCTCTGAAGTGGTTTATCCACACTCCAAACTGGATGAAGCCAAAAAGGGAGCGCTAGCTTTAAGGCATACACAGTGTATACTTAATAAAAGGAGGCTTTCAAGTGAGGAATGTATGAGCTCATGCAATCCTGGAGCAAGAGTAACTCATGCTTCAACAAGTTATACACATTTTTGTGTCTGTGGCTGATAACTTGCCTCTACTTGTCAATGCTAATTGTCTCCTGCTAAATGAATGTTCAGCTCTTAGTGGTCAAGAGGTTCAATACTTAAATGAACTAATCCTAAGCTGTCAGAGAATAGGTTTCCTCACATGTGTGGGTTAGTGAGGCAGCACGGAAACATGTCTATTTAGCCCAAGGTCAGTTGGTGTGCAACCTCCACTTGGATGGTATATGCATGACAAAGAAAAATAAAATCAGACTGAAGACGCGTTTCAAACAACGAGAGCCAAAAACATCAGAGCATGTGATAATATGCTTGTCATTTAGTATCTTGAAGTAAAAATAGCTCGGGGAGATTTTGGAATCTATACCAGAGAAGGTTTGTTTTTAAGGAAACCAACGTACACACGTGCTAGGGACAGCACAGGTTGATTGTCCAAGGGCAGAAGATGAGGTGCCTGGCTTCTCATCGTCTCTTACGCTCTAGTTTTCTGTCTGCATAAAATATTTTTGCTGTCTGTATAAAATACATTCTCTAGTTTAGCTTAAAAAATGTTGTCTTTTGAGTTTCAGCTGGCATCCAGGTATTCCAGTGCGTTCAGCCATAAACTCCTCCACACAGATTACACATCTGAACTATTAAAAGCTTTTGCGAAGAGGGGAAAAGCATGGTCCTGAGCTATTGGAAAGTTCAGGAGGTGAAAAACATTTCCTGCTTCTATAAATGACATGTTTGAAAACAAAGCGTTTCATTACAACAGTCATTGGGAAGCTGCAGCTGGCAGCTCGCATTTTGGGGGGGAAAGTGGTTGTGGCTTTGATAGTAGCAAAAGAATGGTGTATGTATGAGACAGCTAACAGTATTCATGAAGGTGCAGTTCTGTCTTAAACTGGCCTTTCCTTTGGTGTCAGCAGGCTTTCTGAAGAAAATATTCAGGCACAAACATAAATATTCCTAGAAAACTTAATTTTGGGGGCCCAGGAGGACGAGGGAGGGAGGGATACAGGGAGGGAGAATGGATTCTTAGCACTTCAGGGTACTTCAGGCTGGAAGGGAGCTCAGGAGAGCTCCAGTCCAACCTCTTGCCCTGGGCAGGGTCAGCTCTGGGATCACACCAGGTTGTGCAGGGCTTCCTGCAGTCTGGTCTTTGGTAGCCTCTAAGGTTGGAGACCTCACAGCCTCATGGGGCAACCTGCTCCACCAGCTTTATGCAGGAAAGCTTTTCTATCAGCATGTGAATGCACTTGACTCTAGATACTTGAAATTATGAGACAAATGTGACCGGTAGTGGCCTTTGAGACACTTCTTTTTCTGTGAGAAGATGGGAACGTACACCATCGGTCTTTGGAGGCAGAGATTTGTCACTAGACCAATCTGTTTTAGGTAGAGTATTTATCCAATGTATCCTGATGGAGCTATCCCAACTAATATATGATATTCTGGGGAGTAAAACAAATAGGACTCTGTTGGTTGGACCCTTGCTGAAGAGAGCAGACAGGAATTCTTGCTGGTGTTTTGTTTTGCAATATTTCACGTGCAGTCTCACCTGGAAGGGACGCTCTGCTACTGCCTGTTAGATGGAGTCCATCAGGTAGGGTAGGAAAAACAGGGTAGCTGATTCATAGTGCCAGATGGAGGTTTTGCAGTCTAGTCCCTGCCTAGACTCAAGGACCTTTCCTAGGGGCTTCAGGTGCCTCCACCATGGCTGAACAGTTGATCAGGGTTTCAGAAGCTTTAAGACCGTGCTTTCCATGAGCTACCAGCTGGGACTTTTCAGGCTGCGTTGTGGACCTCACTGTCTGGTCTGCACAGGGGACAGCAGAGGAGAGCTTTCCTATTTCTTTCACCTCCTGTGCTGCAAAGATGCAGCAAAGAATAGAAACGGCAGTTGAATTAAAGACTGAATTTCAAAGACTGAAAATAGCTGAAGAGCAGCACAAGCGTGGTCGGGAGTAGCAGTGTACAGAGCTGAAGTGTTTGGCACCAGTTACGTGGTGTTTCGGTTGGACTCCTCACACACTCCAGCTTAAGTATCTGTTTAACTATTTGGCTGACCAAAGCCAAGAACTCTGAATATTGTATAATCACATCTCATGTTGATACCTGTTAAAGTATGTGTTATCGATACTGGATGTCTGGAAGTAATCTCAGCTCTGTTGATAAGTCCCCAGGGTTTTCTTTTTTTCTTTTCTTTTCTTTTTTCTCTTTCCTTTCCTTTCCTTTCCTTTCTTTTCCTTTCTTTTCTTTTCTTTTCTTTTCTTTCTTTTCTTTTCTTTTCTTTTCTTTCTTTTCTTTTCTTTTCTTTTCTTTCTTTTCTTTTCTTTTCTTTTCTTTCTTTTCTTTTCTTTTCTTTTCTTTCTTTTCTTTTCTTTTCTTTTCTTTCTTTTCTTTTCTTTTCTTTTCTTTCTTTTCTTTTCTTTTCTTTTCTTTCTTTTCTTTTCTTTTCTTTTCTTTCTTTTCTTTTCTTTTCTTTTCTTTCTTTTCTTTTCTTTTCTTTTCTTTCTTTTCTTTTCTTTTCTTTTCTTTCTTTTCTTTTCTTTTCTTTTCTTTCTTTTCTTTTCTTTTCTTTTCTTTCTTTTCTTTTCTTTTCTTTTCTTTCTTTTCTTTTCTTTTCTTTTCTTTCTTTTCTTTTCTTTTCTTTTCTTTCTTTTCTTTTCTTTTCTTTTCTTTCTTTTCTTTTCTTTTCTTTTCTTTCTTTTCTTTTCTTTTCTTTTCTTTCTTTTCTTTTCTTTTCCTCCCTTTCTTCTTTTAGAATTTAGCTTAGTAGATTGTATATAAACATCAGTGTTTATTTGTTGGTGGGAATGTAGAAGGTAGGAATTTTGAATTTATTTGCTTGTTGATACTGACCTCTTTTGTGGTCCATAATGTGATGGTATATTTTGATGCTTTTGTAGATACTTTTGATACTCATAAGAGATACAGATTTTTGCTATTGTTTACATGTAAAAATTAAATTGCTTTTTTTGCTCACACTTGCAGAAAGACTATTGACAAGTCTAATTCTTTACCCAGGTAATGGCTGTGTTTATGACTGATTTTAGCTGTAAAGTTTGACCAGATTTGAATGGAGAGTGATGTTTTAAAAACTGCTTTTCATAGCGAATGCTATCGTCAATGGAAATATTTTAATTTTAAAGCATTTAAGGGAATAACAGCAGGCTCTAAAATGAGTGTACTCAAGTGAATGGTCCTCACCTTCACAATCCTGTTACTATGGATGAGACTACTCACAGGACTGCAGGCTGCAAGGCTGGATCCAGATTAAATACTTGGTTTAGTGGGATAATATTCTGAGTGCTTTGAAAGGTTATTCAGGATACTCTAAAGCATATTTATAATTTACTGGAAATGTTTGCTGTTCCCAACTTATTTCCTTTCTCTAGTGGTAGTATTTGATGTATACTTAGTGTAGTTTGTAATAGCCCAGTGTATAAGATATTTTCCATTCATTTTGAACACTTTCAGGTTAAGTAACCATAGGTTAGAACACATTATATTTTTTTTAAAAAAAAATCAAAACAAACCCCAAACCTTTTCGGTTTCTTTCATCACGAAGAAAGGGCTAAGATCTAAAGATAAAAAGTAAAATAAAAATACTGAAGTTTTGTCTGAGCCGTGAAATGGATTCTGAGATGTTTACATCTGTATTTTCAAAAAGTAATTTTGAAGACCGTCACGGCAAAATCTAGGGGGAAATTTGCATATTTAAATGGCGCTTTGCTGGAATTGAGAGATCTATCCCAAGAAAGTGATCTAGATAGTTTGGTTTTGTGTCTTGTGTCCTGCCCAGGTTTTGAAAATGAAGTGCCCAGCGCCTGGCCAGGCTGCCTCCATGGAGCTCTCGCCTCCTCCCGGGATGGCACCACGTCTGCTGTAGCTGTGGACAGTGTCAATAACGCTCACCTTTCCCATGGCTGGCTCATGACCACTGCATCAGCTGAGAGGTAGGTGAACTGGTCTTTCTTGCCTCCACAGTTCCAGGTTCTCCCCAAATTATACAGATCACTCCAGGCTCTTGAGTTTTCAGTGCTGAGGTATTGTCCATCTCTCTTGTTGAAGGTGAATTGTTGTGGAGTCAGGAACAAAAGCTTCATAGAGCTGAAGGGAAAGGGGGAAGCGGTGAGGTTTGTGCCAAGCAGACTTCGGGGACACTTGTTTGGTCCCCATCACTGTTGTTTCTGTCAGGTGGAGTCAACTTTCTTAGGACTTTTTCTTCACTGAAAGGGTTGTCAAGCATTGGAACAGGCTGCCCAGGGCAGTGGTGAAGTCACCGTCCCTGGAGGTATTTAAAAGACAGGTAGACGTGGTGCTGAGGGACACGGTTTAGTGGTGGGTTTGGCAGTGTTAGGTTGATGGTTGGACTTGATGATCATAAATGTTCCTTCCAACCTAGATGAGTCAGTGATTCTATGACTCTTCCAAAAGATGCAACCATTGTGAGTTAGGTGATTTTGGCAACAGTGGTTTAGATATGATACGGACATCCCTGTGCTATGCCATCCATCATTAACTAAGGACCTAACTTCTGCGTATGTGTCTCCTAAATGTTGTGCTTGCTGTCCCACTGAAAGATCTTTCTAGTGGATGTAGCATATATATTTATATTTTCTAATAACATATTAGCATGGCCTACTCACTGCTTGGTTTCTTTAAAAAAATGTTTAAGAAACTCATTGTCTAGAAATACATTTTAGGACACTTCACTTAACTTTTTACTTCTTCAATAGTATTTGAATTTCTGTCTAGAGGACATCAGTTTTTGAGAGCGCTGCTTAACAACCGGCACTGCATTGCTGTGTCCGTGCACGGATGCAAACACATCTGCCCAGCCAGAATTTTTGTGTGTATGCATGGGAATAACATCCATGGGATATTGCCACTCTTAACTAGACTGAACTTGAGCTGACATATGTTTCAAGCACACTTCTCACAGAAAAGAGCATGGGTGAGAAGGCGCAGAATTGGGCCCTTTACCTTCATCGAACTTACAGAAGCCTCCAGAGATTTATTTTATGTTGACTGTGACGGTGAAAACAAATTCAGTGCTCGTGCAGGCTGAGATCTTACCAGACAAACCTTAGTACAAAGCATATTTTACATTTGCGCTATGAAACCTTGAAAACAGAGGCTTATAAGGACATTGCTGACAATGTTTAGCGTTGTAGTAGAGCTGATGCCAGCATGGTTGGCTAAAATGGTCTTGTTTTTAAGGTAAAGGTTTAGATCTGTTTTTACACAGTAATGTCTTCAAAAATAGAGGGAAAACATTGCTTAGGATGACTCATAAAAGTGCTTTAAAAATGCTGTTAAGATTTAAGGCATAATGTAGATCCTATAAATCTACTCTGCATTCTTTCACCGGGAATGACTGACTTTTATGAAAACTAGGGATTGTAAATCAAGTACCTAAATAAGGGGCTTTTTTGACATGTAAATATAGATTATACATTAGCTGAGCCCTGAATTGACTGCCCCATGGGTCCACGGGGGGCACACAAAGTAGGCGTTTATTCTCGACAGTTTTGCCTTGTAAAAGCCGGTAAGCAAAAAATATAGTTTATCGTTCCTCCAGGGAGAAACCTTTCTCCTAGTGCTTCAGAAGGGGGATTTGCTCACCCTCTCGCTCGGTCCTGCTCTTCTGCCTCCCTGTTCATTCACCTGTTTGGCACAGCGTGTGTGTGTGTGGTTTTGAGGAGATGGCATTACTGCTGAACCCACTCCTGAAGCTCTCTAAACACAAACGTTAACTGGAGGTATAAATCCACACACACACACATGCACACACACGCAAGCACAGTCGGGCACACACACTCACTCCCCCTTTCCAGTGTTCATGGGGACAGGTTGCTGTGTTTGTGAAGCTGGTTTAAGAAGGTTTTAGGAAATTCCAGCAGCCTTCCACGGCGTTATCACAAACACGTTTGACCATTTGCATCTTTGGCCTCCACCCAATTCGGTTTTGCCCGGTAGCCTTGTCTGGGCGCTGGAGCTGGCGGGGCGCGATCCCGCAGGGCGAACCCTCCCCTGCCCCTCCGGCCGCTTATCTGAGCAGAGAGCGGACCTGGCGCTCTCGCCGCAGCCGGCTGACTTAACCTTATCTGCTTTACGCTTCTATATTTAAACAAGGAGGGCTCTTTGTCGCTGAGCTAATATAAAACATAACTTGACTAGATGCCTGACTTTTAAAGAAAGGGCATCTATCACTTTTATGTGGCATTTCAAAGAAGAAGGCATTTAATAACGCTGAAAGACAAAGAAGGGAGTCTGTCTTAATGTACAACTGGCTGTCTAATGATTAACTTCTCTTAATACTTAATCGCTTTATGGTAGAAAGGAAACCCGGTGCCCTGGCATGGTTCAGTGTTGTGTTAAGGAGTTTGCTGCACTGTCTAAAGCGATACAAAAACTCCGTACAGCTGGTGTCCAAGAGTACACGATTCAAATAAATACATACAAATAAATACTTCAAATACATACAAACAAATACTTCAAATACATAAAAATAAATACTTCAAAAAATACACACCAGCAACATTCAAAAGCATTTAGCACAGGAGGATGAGGAGGGCTGCGGCGATCCTCCACCCTGCAGCAGAGAGCAGTGGATGCAGACCCTGACGTCCTTGTGCACCTGAGATGATTGCACCAGGCTGTGCCACCCCCTTGGTCCCCCTCTCCCAAGACCAGTGTGCCGCTTCTCCCAGCCCCACTGCCGACCCACAGGGCAGAGCAGAGACAGTCAGGGAGCTGCCACCCTTTTGGGAGAGGAGGAGGACTGTTTTTACCCCCTTCCCAGGGGCATGAGGCTCTACCTGTGCGGGGAACTTCTAACTTTTGAATATGATGGTAATTTCATAGTTTTTCAACATGAGTCTCCAAGCCAGCCTTATTGCAGATACTTCCTTGCGTCTATGTTGATTTGTAGAGGTAAGAGTCTTTCTTTCCATGCCTACTTCCTGGAGAACTGAGAAGTTTATTTATCCTCTCTATAACTGCTACAAAAGTTGCAGGTAAACCCATCTTCAGCTGTCTAAGGATGCTTTGGGTAATTCAGTCTAATAAGGGGCAAAAAATCCTGTCCAAGGATTTTACGTAATACAAAAACATTTTGCAAATATCGTCTTAAAGTACATTAGACAAAACCAGAGAAAAAAAAAAACCTAGAAAATTGTTACAGTGGGTATGACTTTCATTGACAATGATTTTATCCTTTTCTTCTCAGAATAAAAGTTTTACCAGTTTACACAAGGCAGCCCTCCCATTGCCCCTATTTACATAAAATACAAATAGAAATAATATTTTCAATTTTTTTTTTTTGGCAAAAATGCTTTCTTTTTTTGTTTTAATGAGTTTCAGAGCTTGATTGCTATGCCATAACATTCCATGTAGTGTAATAGCATGGAATACAGTGTCCATTTCATTACTATCCCACCAGAATAGAGCACTGTATTTGCCCGTATTTGTGAGAACAACATGCAGAATCTGTCCCACCCTCAGCTTAAAAGAGAGGGAGAGAGACAAAGTTTTCATCCTCACTCCTCCTCCTCCTCCAAAGGAAAAATGCCTTCTGATGCCCAGTTTCTTTTTATGAGAGCGTACTGCAAATGAGGAAGAACGGGGTGTTTTGTCTTGCCAAGGCATTTCCAGTTAGTTGAAAGACCCTATGCTGATTTCTCATGAGGATGGTCATTATATGTTTTTTTGACTGAAATTACTTAAAAGTGAGGTAGTTGTGATGAAAGTATTTTTTTTTCAACTGTAAGCAACTGCACACGGTAACTTTGTGCCTACACTTTATCATAGCAGCAATACTCAGCGTACACCTTGCAATGTAGTCATGATCCTGGAAATTCAGCGTGCACTCTCCGTTCAAAACAAAATGAAAACCTCGAGCTGAGTGCCCGTGGGTAGAGACCCCTCAGCGGTGATTTGAATGGGCGTTTCTCCGGGTCGAGGGCGTTGGGCGCCTTCTGGGATGTGTTCACGTCGGGAGTGCATTGCATGGGTCACCCCAAAGGGCGGTTTGGACACAGTTGCCACCATTTTCCTGGGAGGGAGTCCCAGCGACGTGCAGTCCCCGCTGCCATCTGAAATCACAGCCTGGGTCTGGCCTGCGCGTATTCTGGCCTAAACTTCTTAAGAGGTGTGTGAACTTTTGTGAACCCAGCCTGCGCTCAGGACATGGGGCTCTGATTATTAAACACTTTTTCAATGTCTGTAACAGCTTTCACCCAAAGACCTTAGGACACTTGAGTGCACTCATGATTAACTGCACACTCTGCACTCCGTCCCAGTAGAAAACACCTGGGAAAGCCATGTCAGCTCTGCATATACTTTCCCAACGTGAGGACATTGTGGAGAGGGACCTGGACCGAAATCTTGTTACGAATACCTCAGACGGCTCAGCAGTTCTGCTTTCCAGCTCTACATTTCGAGTGACCCTTTTCTATAGCATGATTTAAACCAACCACTTCCAAATCCCAGAAAAATACAGATGCCATATACATATGTACAACATAGGAGACATTCTATGAACATACAACCAAATCTGTTTGATGATTATACCGTGAGATGAAGGACAGTCCCAGGTTCAGTGTATGATTTGAAGACCTGGCTTCCAGCATTTTCTTTTCCCATTACAGGATTTTTGAGGGGGGAGAAGAAAGAAGTTCTGCCTCTCTGCTTCATACCTATTTTTATTGCTTTATTAAACTGTTATTGTGCTTGAAACAAAGAAACTTTCCTACTGCAGCATATTATGCAGAAAAATGCACTGAAAATGAGATCTGTCCCAGTGTTAGGGTGGCGGTGGCCGGGTAAGTGTCATGGATAACCCATGTTCAATCACTTCCATTGACTTATGTGGCCATCTCTTGTCGGAGAGGTGGCAGCAGGTACAGAGTCCATGTTAGCTCCCTTGCCATGCTCTAGGGACTTCCTGCAACACAGAGAAGCCCTTGCCAAACTTTTGAACACCAAAGCCGTATCAGTCTCTCCTAACAGGTAGTGTTTAGAGGAGGTTTGCTTTATTTTTCTTTTTCCTTTATCATTTTTTCAAAGTTGCATCTGTCCTACAGCCCAAAGCTGCAGGTGAGTTTGCTGTCTGTGTGACTGGATTTTGTGTCTTTGGGTATCTCTGAAGGCAACTGTCAACACTGATCCTTAAAAGTCTTCTACCTCCTTTCAGTGTTTTGGACACAGCTAAGCATGAAACCATAGGGTTGCTCAGCCAAAGACTTCTGCCAGCTTTCTTACGTGGCTGGGATTTTATAGCGATATCAAACTTAGGTGTGACTGACAATTCATAAAACCCCAGAAGTCAGAGGTGGAAAAGGCTGTTAGGTCACCAGCTCCATTTCCCTGCCAGGGTGGGATATGCCGCAGGTGTTTCTGCTCTAGGACTTACAGAAGTGCTGTGCCAGTGGTGGTTGTCATTAATTACTGTGTTTGTGAGCCTAAGACTAACCCCGGGTGGTTCTGAGCCACCACCTTATAGCAGTGGGAGTCCCAATAGCTCAGTTCTTCCCAGACTTGGGACATCATGGTTTGAAACATGATCTCCTGTGATCTTTTGTCCGGAAGAGTAGAGGACAACAAACACATGGATGAACTGGGTTATTCATGCAGGGCATGGTTGCTGTAGCTGGTGAGAGTTAGGCAGATAGCTGTACCCATGCAGCGTGTGATACCTCAGCCTGGCCTTGCCTGTTTGTGTCGGGGAGGAATTTCCTTTGGCTACAGGGTAGTTCGTTCACAGTTAAGTGTGCTCTTCCCTCCTTAATAGTTCAGTACTGTGCAAATCACTGGGGTCTTTTATTATGATATTTTCTGCAAAGGATGTTTCAAGCTATTAATTATTACCTCGATATTACATTTTGCTTGAACTTGTAGGTACTTTTTACCTCTTTTTTTGTTGGCTTTTTTTTTTCAAGTAAGAATGAAATTCTTTTACTATTTTACGAGATCCTTAATGTATCTGACACAAAGAAAATAGAATTAAAGCAAATAGTAACTCAGTTTTTACCACAATATGAAATCCTGTTTGCTCTCTGATTGCACATCAAATGTTGACATTAACTAGCAGATATGCCACTTCCATGCCAGGGTTTCATTCTTGGAGCATGAGATCAGGCTGATTCTGTGAAAATAAATATTAAAGAAAACATGCTCGGTAAAGTGCTCAGCTCATAAAGGCCCAGTGCTAAGAAATTTGGGCAGCTGCTGCCCCCCCCATGGAGGTTTGCACAGCTCGCAGCTCTCCCTTTCTGAGATTTGCACTGCGGTTGGGTTTTTTGCCGGTAGCCAACATCATCGCATTTCTATTTTGAGTTACGTGACTTCGGTTTCCACTTTCCCCCTTAACACTGTATGTTGAAGGGGCTCTTCTCTCAATACCGCAAGTATCAGTTCTTCTTACTCTTTTTCAGCTGCTTCCGTTTCACGATAACCTGGCACTTGCTCGGGTCGTTTTGTTACAAAGCAGGAGGCTTGGTTTTTTAGTGGTGTTTCCTTCTCTTTTCGAGCTTCCTCAAGTTCCAGAAATGACCCTACAGTTAGTCCTGGCACGCTGTGTGCCTACTCTTACTTTGCAGCCATAGAGAAGTTAAACGTGGTACGCGTTCTCCATGCCTGATCTTCAGAAGATGTGTTCTCTGTTAAGACATAAGAAACTGACGTACTAATAGGGTACGGTCAGTGTCTCCCCTGAGCTGAGGCTCTCAGCTATAGAGCAAAGACTGGTTCTAGGTGAGGAAAGTGTTAACCAAATGCAGCTTTTGGCTCTATGTGGGGACAGTAACAGCCAAGTTCATTCAGCATTTGGTTATCACCTTTGAATATATCTAGTCTGATGGAGTGGACCCACTTTCTATTGCTCCTTTTTGCTTTCCAAGCCCTCCCCAAAGAGGCAGAAAAAGCCACGAAGTTATAGAGAACTGAGAAGATTAGTGGAGCCTGAGCAGTTACTGAGGACTTCTGCCTCACAGCCATGTAGTAAACGCCATATAATGAGTTTTAAAAATTATATTCCTATAGGAGCAAGAGGTCCTGGACAGGCAGAAGCTCCACAACGCCACTGTGCTGTATGTGTGTGTGTATCCACTCTACCCTTTCTTTCAAGGTTTCCCAAATGTAGACCTACCCTTCCAGGAGCTGCCCCACAGGTAGACCCTCCTTCCTTCCAGTGATGCTCCATGACTGTCCTGTGAACCAGTGCCTTTCAGGATCAGGATCTGAGGAAAGACTAGATGAAAACGAGTAAGTAAGTAAATATTTAATATGAATAAAAAGGAGAAGGAAATCCTCTTCACTAGAGTTACCTTTAAAGCTTAATTGGCAGTTCTGGGTTGGAAGGTTAGGGAGAGAAATTTTTTTTTCTTTCAGGTGGAGCTCTTGTTGGAGGGAAGTGTTGAAATGAGAGAGCTTTGGGGTTAAGAAAGTTTCTATGGTCAAGTAAGTGGTAGCTGAGAATTTGCTTTAAATAATTTCAGTAAAACTAGCGAGTAGGGAAATTAATTTCCCTTCAAAATGATGTGGTGGAAAGCAAAGCCTTGGGTTACATCTCAGATAAAAGACAAAGGTAAATGCTTTGCATTAAATTCCTTCTGCATTTCATACTTTTACAGCCATCTTTGAAATTTATAGTGTAGATGCACTGGTTTGAAGTACAAGCTCGCCTTGCCTGACCTCCCCCATAACACAGGCCTTTGAATCTGACCCTGTAATTTCTGCAGCAGGCACCTCGCTCTCTGTTTGAGCTATAACATGTCTCTCAGATATCCATCTAGTCTTGACTGGAAGACTGCAAATAAAGGAAATCCATCACATCCTTAGGTAGCTGTGTTTAAATCACTAAGATAAGCCTGTACATCTAAGGCTTTCCCTGAAGACAAGACAGCAACAAGAATTTGCTGAAGAGGCCAGGACTCGTGGGAGTGTAAGAGCGCAGATCCAGCCATTATTTTCATAAAGCTCTGAAATGGGGAAAAAGCAAAGTGTTGCTCTACTTCCAATACAACATAAGTGTAACATCATTCTGCAGAAGACTTAACGTGAAAACGTATTCTTCACAAAGTTAAAAGCTTTGAAAGACCAATGGAATTATTAATTACCTGCTTTTCAAGGCTGATGGTTGGGTTGACTGGGCAACAATGCTATAGTGAGAACAAATTAAAAACTCTTTGAGATAAGGGGGGATGATGTTACCTGTGAAAACAATTGTATTTGGTTTTGTACCGTCTGATTACAGATCATCGTCCTCTGTCCCAACTGTTTCAAGTATTGCTTTGTGACATAGTTTAGTGGTGGTTTTGGCAGTGTTAGGTTGATGTTTGGACTTCACGATCCTAAAGGTCCTTCCAACCTAGATGGTTCTATGACTCTATGTTTTTGGCATTTGGGGAGGCAAATTTGGTGTCTATACCAAAGACTTAGGTGAAATTTAAGCTTAATTATAAATGAACTAAGTTGTCTGAGGTAACACTATATGGACTGTTTTTATTTCATGCTGATGACCTGCAAGTGATGTTACTGTCTAGTAATGATAAATATCAACCCAGATTTCAGTTTTGTTTCTCTTTCTATCAGTATTTGTCAAAAACTATATTGATGCTTTCTCAACCATGAGCATGAAGTTTCAGCTGGACTGATTTCAATAGCATTAGGCAATATACTTTCTATACTATTTATGTGATATAATTCTTACCAAAGTTTGAAGAAACGTGCCAACTTGAACCATCCGATGGCTCTATGTCTTTTTATATAGATTTTTTGATATGTTTTAACATACTGAGGAGTTTTCTTGTCTTTCTGTGGGTTTTTTGCCCCTCTTATCTACTAAATCCTTACTGTGAGTCTCTAATGTTCTTGCATTTTTGCTTCATTCCTTTTCTGTCTCCCACTTTCCTTAATACAGACCTCCTCTTCCTAGCGCCCATCAATCTAAAATCCCAGACAAAAATGATCGGTGTGGGTGGCTCCTGGGTGCAGGTGGAGCTGGGTGGCAGCAGCCTGGAGCTGAAGCTGCCTTGTGTGGGGTGGACCTCAGCTGGTGTCCACCAGTACTCCTTTGGTGGAGTACTTTGCTCTATTTTCATTGCATTTCACAGGGAAGTTTTTCTGTAAGGTTCACTCATTCTGGGAAACAAGTCCTGGGTGACTCACTCAGAAATAATGATAGGATGTCCTCTGAGGTGACATGTGTGTAAAAATGCCCTTTTCAATGACACCACCACCTTTGGACGCCTGATTTCACTTTGCATTCAAAGAGCTTTAACTCGTATATTTCCCATTCAATTTTTTTCATGCCTTTTCTTTGTTGTTCCACCAGTGAGATCTGTGGTGCGTAAAGCAGAAGATTTAAATCATCTGGCTTTACAGTGAAGTCAGTCCCATCTTCTCCTATTGGATTTGTTTTTACCTGGGTTAGCCGCCCCACTGATAGTTCTTTAGTTTCTTTGTCTTCTGCTCTTTTTCCAATTACAGACATCCAAAAGAGATTTTGCAATATTTAAGACGACTGAGGTAACCCCTGGGTTATACTGTTCCACGTGTTTCTCTGTTCATCTAGACCGCTTCAGCATTACGTTTGCTTTCATGCTAAAGGAAAAGCCATTCCACATTTTTAGTGCATCTTAGGACAGAAGGATCAGTATTGTTCATAAATGACTACGCAGGCATCTGAAAGCTATTCTGGTTAATTTAACCAGAGCAGTATAATGAATCTGAAAAATACGAAGGAGCCTTTCTTAGATTCAGGAAAATCTCTTTCAAGGTTAACGAGATTCCCTTTGCCTCTCCTCAGAAAACTACCCAAACAAGCACTCTAGTGTTTTCTTTCCTCACAGAAGTCTCTTAAGAAAGGGAACAAGTGGGTCAGCATCAGGTCAAGAGCCCTTGGTTATGAACGCTACCTTTCATTTGCTTAAAGAGGTAATCACGTGGCCCTGCATAATGTTTGGTACAGCCTTGTGTCACCGGTGGTTAGAAATGAGGTAACGTGTTTATGGATGGAGGCATCAAGTGTGTGGTTCTGTAGCTCAAAATTTTATGCAGTGCGTTATTTCTCCCTGCCCATCCAAAATTTCATTAACAATGATACAGAACAACTTTGTTCAGCGAGTAGAATGTGCTGGGTTTGTTTAAGGGCAGTTATTTCAAATGCAGTTGACCTGTACTTTCTGGGTAACAGGACATTTAAATAAGTCTCTAAATAAGGGGCTGGGACAGTGTATCTCATCATATAAAGGCTTACTACGCCTAAGGTAAGAAAATAGAAGAAAGATGGAAACTGCCTGGGTACCTGTGGCATGAAGACCAAAGTATCTAGGGGGAAAAGATGAATAACAGAGACTGGAAAGTACAGTGTCATTCATTAATCTGTCACCATACATCAAGTGTTTTGAGCTTTCTTAAGAGAAATTATATAGGATGTTATCTGGGGATACAAAAAAATACTAAAATACATGAACAAGCTTACATTTCCGGCATGCAATGTAATTAATTAAATACATTTAGTTAGTAGCCTAGTTTCAGGAACATGGACTAGACCCACCAGTTTGTGGTAGCTGCCTACACCAGTTTAGTACAACTGGAAGAGTTTTGTCTGCTTAGAATTGCTCATATGCGACTCTTCTGAAACTTCGATTATTACCACTACGATACTAGAAAACATAAAAGACTTAGGGAATTTAGGATTCCTATGCACAATATACCAGTACATTAAGAGACATCATTCTTAGTTCTTACTGCTGCTTAGAATTAACCAAACTGGAAGCAAACGAAATATAATTTTTGCGCAGAATAGCGGGATTGGCTCTACAGAGCATTTGGCTACAAAGATGTGCACTTCAAGGAATCTATTGTACCAAGAATATAAAGAGTTTCCTTTTTTAGCAGGCAACGAGGGAAAAAAAAAAATTGTGTAGATTACTGTGGTATCGAAACTTTAGAGAACTGCTCTTCAGGGTCAGGAGCATGCTGGTAGACTTCTGCAGTTACAAGTGCTGTTTTCTGTGCAAAACTTTTCTGTGAAAAAACTTTTTAAACTTCACAGTAAAGAGGGGATTTATTGCACTAACCATTAACTGTTTAAATGTTAGGATCCTATACCAAACTGACTGTCTAGTTTACGCAAAGGAAAGGGGCAGACACCAGGTAGCAGCTCTTCCCACCTATTTGTAGATGGCTGTCTGATGAGGAGGTGAGTACGAAAGTCCTAATTAATCTCTCTTCATGCATCAGAAGCAGAGGACCTACCGTGTTGTTAGGCACAGCATTGGAAATATGAGGTAAAATGTTTATTTTCCAAAAGCAATTAGGTGCTAGTGAGGTCCTGCCTGTTTTGGGCACTGCTTCTAAAGGAACTGGCTAGAATTTGGCAAGTTATTGCCTATCCAGTGAATGATGATATTAAAAAATAAAAGCATTGCATTTGGAAGGCAGCATCCAAATAACTCTCAGTGGTTTCTAAACCATATCTTGAAAAAAAAACACCTTATGCTGCTCCTATAACAAAATTAACAGAGAAAAGTAGATTACTGCTGTCCAGTATAACCCTCGGACCTCCAGGTCCCTTCAGACCACTTTGCAAGTCCAACTTAGTTATTAGCTCATGTTAAGAATTCAGAAGCAAATTGTGTACAGCCTCCATCTACATTAGGCGAGATGTATTTTGGGTCTGTTTTCCTCTGCCCTACTTTGTTTTATTTTGATTGCTTCACAGGATAACAGTAATTATTATGGAAGCAAAATTATGGAAGCAAAATGAAATTAAATCAAAGTTTTTCCAAAAGGTTATGGGAAGTATGGACTCATAGCCCAGGAAAACTTACCAAACTCAAGTCAACTATACAGTCTGTGACCACAGAAGTGTTTTAGGAAATTTTCTTTCATTTGTCTTAATTTTATGTATCATGAGGTGCTTAATAAGATGCCATGTGTAATGCTGAAGTGACCTGCTTCTACTTTACAAGTGCAATTACCTAAAGACAAGCTGGGTTTTGTGCAGTTTTCTGCTGGGGCGTCGAGGAGACGGCAGGTGGTAAAGCAGTCGGTGCCAACTATTACAGCGCTGCCCTTCTGGAAAGCGAAGCCGAGGTGAAAAATGTTACCACATCTCTGGGTCGCCTTTCCCCTCCGAGCCTCCCGCTCTGGAGGGAAGCCTCGCTGTTCAAAGGCTCGCATTGTACCCGTGGCCTTTCTACAGAACATAAAACGCCCTCTGGTTCGGTGTGGGTGGGCAGTTAAAGCTAAGGTAAACAACCTGCGTTGCCGAGCCGTATTTTTTTAAGCGGTAGGCAAGATGCGCTTCAGCAGATGCGTTTCAAAAGGAATAACCATAAAGATATGGGAAACACCTGCAAGCCTTTGTTGTGTGGGACTCTCTGCAGTGGGACCCAATGGGAGTACAAAACCCACCTGTAACTTCTCTGCAAAGATGTCACAACAACATCTGCAAGGCAGGGAAAAAAACCCCACACCTATCAATCGGGCATGCTTTGTTTGTGAAAATGAGCATGGGCACACACAATACTCACTGTAAATATGAATGCAAATTGCCTCCCTGTTATTAGTGGGGGCGGCGGGGTAGAGAATGGGCCAAAGCGGGTGGTTGTCCCCTCCAGAGCAGCCCAGGATGGCCACCTGCACCCTGTTGTGTGACACAGCACCGGCTGTTTACCTCTTGTGTTTTAAGATATCAGCCTCAAGATTTATTTAATGACATCCCCAGAGGTACAGCTGTGATTCACAGATGTCAAGCTAATGGCACATTTCCGTCAAACACACCTTGTCTCTGCTCGTTTCAGTTGATGTCTTGAAAATATCATCACCTTGAATAGGGAGGAGACAAGCATCTCTATAGGAATAAGTAAATGTATATAACAAGTTTATAATCATTTGTAGATTAAGGCCAGAAGGGAATATTTGATGTCCTACGTAATACAGGGAAGACAGCATTATTCCACAAAAGGATATATTTTGGGAAGACAACCACTTTTGTTTGAAAAATTTAAGTGATGGGGAAACCATGCATGAGAAGTTCTTGCAGTGATTGACTGCTATCGAGTCAAGATTGTCACCTTTTTTCCAGTTTGAATTTAGGTATCTTCAGCTTCCAGTCTCTCAATCTCAGTATGGCTTTGTCTGACATGTTTTAAAATTATCCTCTAATATCAGATATTATTTTTTTAACCATTTCCATCTAGATTGGGGTCTCAATAGTGGCAGGTCACCCTTGGAAGTTTAGATAGATCTATCTTCTAAAATTATTCCAAATTTTCCAGCAGTTGTATTATTCTTTTATCTGTCTTTTGGCCTGTCTCCAACGGTTCAATAACAGAAGCAATATGCACAGTTCTTCCAGATTAGGTCTTTTAATTTCTTATTCCCTCTACATTTCTTTATAAACTTGCCCCTTGGTTGTAACATGGTTGAAACCTTCCCAGCTGATGAGCTGCCATGAGGAGCAGCACGCATGGTGGGGCCGGGCAGCTTCTGCTGCAGCCCCAGGCTCCAGGAGAAATGAAAGGAAAACAGGGCAGTGCCTTCTCCCTACACCCCTGGGTGTCCTGATCCTCATGAACACAGCCAAAAGTACAGTAAATTAGAATCATAGAATCATAGAATGGTTTAGAGTTGGAAAGGACCTTGAAGATCATTGAGTTCCAACCCCCCTACCATAGGCAGGGACCACAGAGACTACACCAGGTTGCCGAAGGCCACATCCAGCCTGGCCTTGAACACCTCCAGGGATGGGGCCTCAACCACTTCTCTGGGCAACCTGGGCCAGTGCCTCACCACCCTTAAAGTAAAAAACTTCTTCCTGATATCTAATCTAAATCTACCCTCTTCCAGTTTGAAGCCATTCCCCCTCATCCTATCACTACATGCCCTAGTAAAAAGTCCTTCCCCAGCTCTCCTGTAGGCCCCCTTTAGGTACTGGAAGGCCGCAATAAGATCTCCCTGGAGCCTTCTCTTCTCCAGGCTGAACAGGCTGAACAAAATTAAATTAGAATATTAAGAAATTAGAATATTAAGAAATTAGAATAAATGGGATCACACTGAAGGAGCCCCATGCCCACAAAGCCGGTCGGGTGCTATGAAAAGGTTTGACTTAACTCATCTACATCTGCAACTCTACTACATCTGTAACAACTTAGGAAAATACCACGGTTACATACAATCCTAGTTAATGTCATTGCATCCCTATAAAACCCATCACCGCAGTGGTCTGAAGTGGTGGCAGTAGTACAGCTTGGAGCTATAGAGGTCTTGGACCACATAGTGTGTTAGTTTAGTCAAAAGCCTTTTCCTGGACTCTAGCTGCGTGGTCTAGCGTGTATTTGCATCGTATTTTACTAGCATGCATGGCCTCTCTCCCCCCCTGAGCCAAGCAAACTGGGGGTCATGTAGCCATGATAGGTATGGGAGTAATTCTAAGGGAAAAAAAAAACACAGAAAGACTGGGATAGGGCTGGAATTGGGTTATATTTGCCTACAAAACCACTATGTAATCGTGTTCCCCTAACAATAAGATTCTAGGGTATACAAAAATACACGACTGCCCTGTGTTGGCTGGAGCTAATCTGGATCTTTATAGGCTTAAATGAACACCCGGTGGAAAGACTCTTGTTGGATGAGACCCAGCTTGGGGCTCTTATCAAAAACTTACTGTACAGATTTCACTGTCACGAGACACTGATCTGTTTCCTGTGTCTACTTTGACTCAGATCTACTTACTTTGGTCTTTAAATAACCTATTGCTACTCTTTAGGGGGTTTTCTCAGCCCTGTAGAAGCGGAAGGCAACCGTGGTTCTGGCTCACATGTTGTGAGGGATATTTTTCAACATTCTCATTCTAAGATCTTTTCAGAGAGTATGACCCAGAAACTATCAGTCTTTACCTTTGTCGAGCTCTCAGTGATGGGCAGTAGCAAACCCATCCTTTCAGTGCTAAACTGGATAGGTTTGATAGAGAAATAATTGCAGGGTAATAAACAGGGAACCACAGGATGCAATTTTTACAAATTTGCTTTTCACAGAAGCGCATTGTAACACACATCATTGAGCTTCTACTGTTTTACATTTGTTTTCTCAGCAAAAGAAAGATCACCTCCTTTTATTGGAATAGTATGAAAAATACAGAATTGAAAAACCTAAAGAGATCATCTTAGGCTGATGAGACATTTACAAACCCTGGGATTTTGACAGGTTTAAAGAAGAAGAGATCAAATGTCTAACCAGTTGAAGTTTTCTTCCAGTGGTTGTTTTCATAGCGAAAAGTCACGTATGGCTCCATATTGATACTTCATTTTGAGACAGAAAAGACAGAGTATATGTCTGTCTCCCATCCTAGGACACGGATTCAAGTCATATATTGTGATCTGTTCAAATATTTTCACTGTCCTACAGCAGACAGAGAATTTTTCTTCTCCAAGTTTTCTCTCTCGGGTAACCTTCCCACTTCTGTCACATTGCTGGAAGAAGAGGTGTGCAGTGCTGTGCAGCTGTGTCCCGTAAACCACTACTGAATTTGCAGTCCAGAGAGTAATCTCTCAGCTGACAGAGGTGAATTAAATGTCCCAGCAGTAATGGATCTCTTCTTGCGCTCACTCCTGGGATGACGTGACCACAGGCAATGTTACAGTTGGTGCTGTATACCACTACAAAGGCAAATCAGAAAAGAATAATAATCCTAAAAACTCGCTGAAAAGAAAATAAGAGGATTAAGCAATTTCTTTGTCTTTTTACATTTGTCGGATTGTTCTCAAGTTGTAGTCAGTGACACAATAACGATCCACCCTGTCGGGGAGAAGAAAGAGTTACAGGGGACAGTGCTCTGGGAAACGCCGCTTTGCTTAAGGAGCACTGATGTTATATTAAGACAATCCTGAAAGTTTCATGGCTGCTCTCCTGCTTTAAGTGCAGCGGCCTTACTTTGCTTTAGAAGACTGCAGAAAATGGCAGATTTGTGCTATTGATAAGCAGAGAAGCTGCTTAAAATGTTTTCAAAATTCCTTTTGTCTGACAGTTTACCGATGACTCTTTTTGGATTAATGGACCATTAATCCAGGCTGTCCCTGCAGGCTCAGGTTCTGTTCCTTTCCTGCTGGCAAGTTATAGCATGATACAAGTATGCAAGTGCCAAAAGCATCTTTTCCATCTTTCTTAGTGTCACGCAGTAAAGTACTGGAATGCCAAATAAACAGAACATGTCCCGTTGTTGTCAAAAACCTGCCATGCTGGTACTAAAAACTGGAACTATAAAAGACAAGGTCATTGCTAGCTCTTTGCACAAAAAATGATGTTTTTCTTATGTTTATCAAATGCCTGAAAGGATCCTGATCCGTAACTGGAGCTGAAATACAAAAAAATACTGAAGTTGAGAGCGGCACTGGTGTAAAATGGCCATCTGACTTCACACTGGATTTTGAATCCTGTTTGGTGAAGGTCTAGTTTTCTAATAACCTGTGTCTGGGGCTCGTTGGAAGTCACGCATGGAGACCACTTGCCTTTTTCCCTACCAGCAATACTTCTCTTCTTTCAAGGCTGACAGGCCAATAGCATCCCAGGGAGTGCTGAGCTGATGCCAGCAGTATTTCTCCTTTGTGGATCAAATAGCAGGAATTGGAATGAGCCTTCCTCAAATTCTCTTTCAGGATCTCCTCCAGGCAAAACTTTGAGGTTTGCATAACTCTGAAAAGTAATCTGACTTTACTTTGGCAATGAAAAAGAAGCCTCTTATTTGTGCCAAGCAAAAATATATTTCTTCTTAGTAGCATTTTTCATTGCTAATATGTAATTTGTATTTTGCTTTTTTTTTTTTTCCTCCTCTTGCTGTGATTTTCCCCTCTATTAAGGACATTTTTACATATACTGTTTCAGGCAGGCTGTGGCAAGAGTAAGATATTTGCAGTAGTTTATCAGAATGCATGGATTTGATGTGGTCAAACAAAACATTTCGGTTAGTGGTCTGAATGTGTTGCTGAAAACTGAAGGATGATATGACTAAATGGAAAAATCAATTTTCCTTTGTTTCTTGAAGTACTCCCAGAAGCCTCAATAAAGACAATCTAAAAAAGAAGAAAAGAATGTCACTTTGCAATTAATAGATAGAAATGTGTTTTTAATATAATGTAATACGTTGCCAGGATAAAAGTAAAGCAGCTATCATCTTCATTTTTGATCAAGGCAAAGAATTTCTGTGATGCTTTTCATTTTCTCACATGAAATATTAATTTTAGTTTGGAGCCCACTACAGCCACGGAGATGTCAAGACGTGGTACCTTCTGCCATTAGAACTTTGTGCTGGCAGTTACGAGAAAGCTTAGTTTGGGACCTACAAGATCCTTTGGGCAGTTTCAGGAGACAGCTTGTGTCTCAAAGGTGGATATTTATTTACTAAAAAAAAAAAAAAAAGGAAAAAAAGGATGCACATATGTCTTCTCAGTGATAGAGCTGTGGCTGCTTCTTGCAGTTCTTGTGGTGGGTTCTTTTGAAATTCACTAATTTAGTGAGCTCTATAATGATAATCTCAAATTCCTGGTGATTTTCTAACGTTCTGGTGTGTTTCGAAATATCACAGATATGCCCTGCCTTTAAACGATCATGCTCCCCTCATTCATGCTTTAATCTTTTTGGAAGAGGAAAGAGAAGACAGTCTAGCTGTGCATTATGCATTTAAAACAAGAAATGTCAGAGGGGCCACACAAAGAGGGGAGCTTCTAAGATGGGTTGGAAAGAGGTCAGGCTGGATCACATCGATCACTAGTTACAGCTTTAACCATACAGAGGAAAATCACTGAGGCACAACATCAGCAATGCGCAGTTTTCATCGCACCTTTGTCAGCTCTGTGGGTGATGGAGCACAGGTTGTAAGTCCCTGAAGTTAAGTATGGTAACGCCCCGTGGAGCTGAAGTTAATAATAAAGAGAGGAACAAGGGAACACAATGCTGAAGAAGAGGGGCAGGTTGAAGTGATTTATTGGGAGGGCTGAATGTCTCATTACTATGTAATGGAGAAAAAGCCTTTAAAACACCAGAAGTTTTGAGGCTTTCTATGGCTAGAGACGAGTGCTTTGCAGTAAGATGAGTAGGCAGAGGATGTCCTCGTCTTACACTGCATGATTATTCTGTAGTGAAAAGCACCTCTTCTATTCTGTGCACCCTCTTCAAGCATTTACTCTCTAATCCTTCTCATAAATTAAGAAACAGTAATCACCTTCTGCTTTTCAAAGTTTCCTGTTCCTGTTTGATGTCATTGTGCTTAATTCATCCTTTACACCGGGGTTAAGCCCGGCTTGCTTTTTTTAGTGCTGCCCCTATTTAATCTTCTTAATTTATGTGATGTGCTGATATTTGTTTAGAACTCTAAAACAGATATAAATAGTAAAATGGAGACATCACTGAAACAAAGAGAACCTCTGTTAATAAGAACTGGAAAGTAATCTTTCTGTGTCCTCTAAGGAGATCACATTCATGAAAAGAAACTGTGTAAAGGGTTCGCTTTGTGTTAGATTGTTTTTTAAGGAGAAAATGGAACCTAGGAACAGATTTTTGGTGTCTTTTTCTGGTATTACATCACAAACACAAAGCGTAAAACTCCATGCAAAGAGATGACATGATACGGGACATCCTCTGTACTATTATACTTCATTAATTATTTTTATTATTTAAAATAGTATGTTTTCAGAAGTGAAAGATGCATTCTTTATTGACCACGCAAGACAAAATCATCTATCAATTTTAACTCTTCAACTCATAACAACATTAACTGAGTTAAAGATATCACCTAAAAACATCTCTATATTTTCCTGCAACCTGACAAACCTTAGGATAAGCAGCTGTAACCATTTTTGAGAAGATGATGGTGGCAGAAGGTACATTGACAACCCCTTCAAGGTCAATCTTGTCAACTCTCATTGCTGATCAGACTAAAAGGCTCATTTGCATAGCAGGTAGTGTAATCCAGGTTTGTGACAGGCCCAGCAGGACTTCCCTGGAACCTAATTTAAGTATAACGTTACAGAATGGTGACAACGGAAGAAGATGGTGTAACAGGTTGGCCTTGACCATGAAATGGATTTCTACTGGTGCGTAGGAACTTCCAGCTGAGTCTTCTGATTCAAATGATCCTCCTCTCTACCATACAGAAGTTGTTGTTGGTTGACAACAACATGAGTGGATCCCTGTGCAGTCATTATGTAGGAACATGCCCGCATTCCTGAAATTAATTCCTTTTGCTTATTCAGTGTCATTTAATAAGACCAAAGGGGCCATTTTGTCACCTACCTAGCACCACTGCAGCTGGGTTTACGGTCAGTCTGGCGGAGACGCTGTGGGTAAGATTTATCATTTGCCATTTCTCAACTGGGCTTCCTCATTTGAATGGCTAAAAATGCCAGGCTGAACAAGGTCATTTTATGGCAGTTGTAAAACTTTATCCCAGTGAAGCAGGCTAATTGTTACATCTCTTCTAGAGCATGATTGCCAACTAAATTTATTGTAACTGTTCAGATTAAGGAGACGTTATTTAGATTAACAGTATATGAGGTTTTTTGATTGGAAGGATTGTTCACTGTTGTGCCTACACATAACGATAAATGAGAAAGGATGCATCAATTAAGCTTAGCAGCAGCATTGCTGGGAGAGATGGAGCTTAAAATGGTAAAATAATACCCCTCTATACGGGATCCTCAAAGGAAATAAATTAAACTGCCAAAAGTTTGCTGCAATGATTACACTGGTTTTAGGTTGTTAGTCAGCTGAGCTTTGCTGGTTAGGCAGGGATTTCTTTTCTGTCTTCCTAACCAATAGAATTATGCCAAAACTTTTAGGTTTTAGACAGAATGTAAGTGATGTATTTCAGTTGAATGATCTCAAAATGTTTTGTGTGTCTCAGTTTCACAAATGTCCTTTCCAACACCAATTTACCAAAGCTGGTTTTGTAAGTGCATTAGATGTTCAGTTGCTTTGATATATAATTTTGTAAAATAATAGCAGCATGACATGCAAGGGGAACCTTATTCCTCTGAGCAACTTTGTGCCTTTCACCTTTCAAATACTCAGCATTTCTCAAATAATCTTCTAATGCTTTGTATTTCTAAAATAACTGTTATTATTTGTAATAATTAGTTCTGGAAAACACCAAGAATTACAGACTTCCAGGTTCAAGTCCTGTGCAGCAGAAATGGATTTCTCAGATATTAGCAAAAAGATAGAATCATGGGGTCTTCAGAAAATAATTAGATGGTTAGTTGATGATGATTTACTGAGATGATTTAATTTTGTCAAATAGAGGAGAAATAAGTGTCGAGGAGTAATTAGAAAAAAAAAAAGATGCCCATTGTTTGTCTCAGTGGATCCAGTTTAGTTGGCCGGCCTTTTCAGCTTTCTCTATTCCTCTGGTCCAGACCTTGCATGTGTTCTCATGTGATTGATTACACGTGAAAACAGATGCTGAAGTTTCTTTGGATGCTTAGTTACCTTGAATTTTCCTAGGAAAGAATTTAAAACTTTCCTACGTTCTAAGTCACATTTAAATAATCCAGGACTGTGATTCAGCTGTTTCAGGTCCATTGTGCACCCCAAGTGAAAAAGCTTCACACAGCCTTCTGTCAAAACCATATGGAGATAATATGATGGGAAGTGGAACAATTAGCAGTAATCGGTCCGTTTCAGCTCCTCTGAGAGCAGTACCAGATTCCTCCCCCACTGGAGCTGCTCAGATCCTGATAGAGCGCCTGACTCTCAAAGTGCTGAACATCTGCGATCCCATTGACTCACTTGAAGATATAAATCCTCAGCTGTCCTGAAATCCACTATGTTTTTCAGTTATTTGGGTGTTAATTTCCTCATGCATGGGTTGTGTGCCTGGCTTTGCTCTCCAACGAGACCGCTTTTCTGGAAGTCAAAGGCTCAGGTCAGTACTCATGTGGCATAAGCCACCCTACCCATTAACCCAGCTTCATTTGTTTGGAAGAGTCTTCCCTTTCCTATGATCCCAGTAGATTTTCTCTTGCTTTCTTATTATCAGCTTTGTCACATCCAATATCCAGAGCACAGTAGGACCTTCTTTCCTCTCCTAACACTAAAAATGAGGTGTCACTCCCAAACCTTTCCCACTTCATTCATGTTTTCCCAAAGCCATGTCAATTTGTGAACGTCCCTTTGCACTTGAATTTGCTCAAAGCTTGGGACTTCTTACCTGGGCACTGCATTGCTGTCCCTTACATGAGGAAGATAAACTTGTGCTTTGGAGCAGAAATTTATTCTGGGAATGGAAAAACAGACCAGGGCCTGAAGAGCAAGCCTCTTCTGCTGGTTGGCTCCAGAAAACCCCTGTTGAACTGGTGTCTCCAGGTCTGGTCACCTTGTTATAATGATGTTTCTAGACAGACCATGACCTTGTGTCCACTCCTCCCATTTTGTGCACAGGGACAATTGCCAGGGCCAAAGGAGCTGCTCAGCTCCTGGTTCATCCCTGGTGTGATCCCCTCAGGGCTGCTGAAACAGGCCATAACCGTGCTGGCTTCACGGTGATCTTCACCCTGAGCATCTCAGCCACAGCCAACGGCTCTCATCATTGCTTCCTCTGGGCATTTTGTGCCTAATACTTTGTTGTAGCAACTCCTCAAGAAAGGCTTAAATTAGCATGTCTAGTGTTAGCCTGAGTGTATTTATCTTAGGCTAACATGACCGCAGTTAATAATCGTGCTGTAATTGAAATTTGCCTTTGACATCACCTCCCAACTGACTAATTGGACTGTGTCTAGTTATGCTCTCTCACTAATTTTTTCTGTCTCTTCTGATCAGCCTGAAAGGTAACTCCCCAGCAGTATTAAACTAAAACCAAATGGACCTGTCACAGAAACCAAGGCACGAGTTCATTTTTCACACGAGAGACCTTCCGGAACAAGTTAAGCGAATGAGGTGAAAGCTTGTGCCGTGGTGCGTGGTGGAGCTCAGGGACTTCTTGTGTCACCCTGCTTTTTGGAAGGCAGTTTTGCTGTCGCTTTGCTTTCATCATAATTATTTCCATCAGGACAATATGGGTTTTAGAGGCTTCCAAATCTGAATGTTAACATTATATTCTCTCACCATGTGTAAATGAACACATGAATTGTGGAATATTAAAATTATGTTCTTGGGGTAGTTGAGAGCATATAACACACCCTTCATAATGCTATTTATAAACACGGAGAGAGAAGTGAATGTCTCAGTTAAAACAGCCGGCTGACTATGTGGCTTATAACACATAAAGAACTTCCCTCATAATGTTTGCATTTGTGGGAATATTTCTTTTTCCTACACTTTGTCATGCACTGATTTTAAATGACTGATCTCTTGCACGATAGCCTGTGTGGCTGTGATACAGCTGGCAGGCAACCTAAGGCATTCTTTAATTTTTAAATAAGTAAGTTAAAATAACAGTGATTGAAACTGTAGCTATATTAAACTTGATATAAATAACCCAACTTACATAAAGACAGCTATAACTTTATAACTTGAGTTCACCTACAGATTCTGTATCACTTCATCCGTTATTCTAAAAATGTTTCTAGGGAAAACATACTAGCTGACTAGCCATGATTTTTCTTGGAGGGACAGAAGGGAGTTTTTGTCCTTGAAGTCACCTGTTAATTTCTTAAAACTGTAAGGAGCAACAGGACATCATGTTACTCTGCTTCCACACAGACTACCTGAATAATACAGAGATCCATTTCAATGCAGAGTTTATTCTTTCCACTACCAGATGTGATATTGCCACTAAATGGCTGCATGAATTCACAGCTGGTGTAAATCACCAAATCTCCATTGACTCCTTTCTTGATGCAGGGTAACTTTAGGAAGTGCCTGGCATCATTATCAAAAGGGTAAAGAACAAGAGCTCAGCCGGGATCTGGAGACACAACTAACTCCCTGTAACTCTGGTGGGGCAGCATCATACACACTATGCAGAAATTCTGTGCAAATTTATCTTAAACAACTCGAAGTGTGGGGTTTTTTCCTTACTCCAGAAATGGTATAGCCATGTCACATATGCTAGAGGAAGAAATAAATAATATATATATATATTACTTAACACAAGTGCTATTCCAAACATGCTGCATAAATCCGTGCTCCTCGTCCTAGCAGCTGAAGCAATCTCAGTCCTCTTGGGAGAAATGGAAGTCTTGGCTAACCCTACTGTGTCCTTCACCTCCCACTCCCACCCTTGGAGTGGGGTGAAAGGATTTAGGAGAGATTTACTGTGGCAACAAGCCTAAACCCATCTATTTAATTCCAGAGCTGTTTTCCCTTTTTGCAAAAGGAAAGCACACAGCCTTTCTTTGTGCACCGCTTTGTGGTAAAATTTCTTTTGATTAAAACACTGCGTAAATGCAAGACTTTTGTACCCATGTCATTGACTGGCTATGCTGTTGGTCCACCTGCTTCATCTGCTACTGTTCATGCTGTGATCTTAAAGGCTTTCCATCATGTAATATATTCGGGTGCTGTTAGATTTATATCTGAGTTCATTTCAGGTTGAGATTTTTCATATTGTTTAAGGGAGTAGGATGCCAAATTCCCACCACGCTGATGAGAAAGTAACCTTTCCCATTCTGAAAGGGTTCTTGTGTCTCAGCTGAAGGATTTCACTCACACTGGCTAAAGACTTTCCAGTACAGAGACTGTCAACATATTTACAGGCAACGGTTACTGATCAAATGCCGCTCTCACAGGTGAACCTGATAAAAATAGTGATAAAATTCCTTTCATTAAAATCAATATATGAGGAATGGCTTGATTTGCAATTTTTGAGAAGGAATGACAGATTCCTTCAAGTCCTGTAGTGCCCATCCCAGCACCAGCTTCTCTTCTATATGTAAGAAGTTATACAATAAAGGTCTATGGACTCTATCTTGTAAATCATGTTGATGTCTGTATCCTAAAACAAGCTTAATACTTGGCCGAAAAATCACCTCCGTTAATAATATTTTTGTAAAAAAACAACTGGGCTTACACGTATGTTCTCTTGTTTGAATGGAAAACTATAAATATGGTCCGACTGATTTTCTTTCCATAAAAGCTATTTATTTCCTCTCTCCTCCATGTTTTCATGCAGGTTTTGGAATCCCTAAAGACTCTGTATCTAACTGCAGCAGGAAAATAGCATTTCTTCCCTTAATCCCTGAAGCTCAGCAGCAATGTTTCGAGCATCTGGAAGGCAAGAGCAGGTGTTGTCATTTTTCTTCAGCACAATTTAATTGTTTCAGAGTTATTAATAACTAGAATGGTAGATTTCCCTCCTTGTGTTCTATTTCTTTTTCAGAGCTTCCAAAAGGTCCCAAATTATATAAAGTTTCAGGAGGGACTCTTGTCTCTTCCAGGAAGGCAGTGCTGGAGACATATAAAAGCAACTCCAGAAACTGTATGATTGGACTTGTAGCCAGATGGGATGGCAGATGGCTATTTTTTTTTAAAGTTGTCATGGGTAAATGAGAGGAAAAAAAGAGAACTAAAGCTCAGCTTCAGATGCATCTTCAACCTGCAGCATATGAGGCTTTGAAAACTATGATTTACTCATTGTAAGAACCTGCATTAACTTTTGCTCCTGTATAGCAGAACTAATATATGCATTAGCAATGGAGCTCCTTTCATCATCTAACAAGAATAATTTATAGATTAGGACCTGTAGAGGACTTTATTATAGTCACCAGCTTCATGAAGTAGAACCTGCTTTGAATAACCATGATCATTCCATGGAGACATCTCACAGAGTGATCATTAAAACTCCTGGTCTCTTGCCAGTTGCCATAAAAGTTCTTTGTCACACAGTGGGCCTATGGTGCTGTGTAACTAAGCAGACAAGGATTTGTTTTCTATATTATTTTCCCTGTTTTGTTGCCTTTGGCAAGCCCATTGCTGTTGACTGCACACCTACACTCTTCAGTAGAACTTGACATGCTAAATCTGTTTCATGTTCATCTAATCTATGCCATGATTAGTATTTGCAAGAACAGGACACGCCAGGAGTGAGTTAATGTTTGCATAAAAGATATAAGTTAATCAAAACTAGGAAAGCTCAAGGCTACCAAACTGACTTGGCTTATTGACAAGCTGTTAATGTAAAACGCAGACCATGTTAATTGTTAAATGTGGTGATCATTCTTTCCAATTCTCAGCAAACTAAATCCAACTTTAGAGTAAAAGAATTAATTCAACTTTGTCTTAAATGGCGATACTCCTATTTTAACATGTGGGTATTCCTAATCTTCCTGTCTCCCTTCTTATCGTTTGTATATACTCTTCCATTCTTCTTGAGACATCTTGAGACATCATTATGATGTATGAAACATCATAACAGAACACAGTGGCTACTGCTCCTGCTTTGCTCTAGACTGGTTGTGTGATCATGGAATCATAGAATCATAGAATGGTTTGAGTTGGAAGGGACCTTGAAGATCATTGAGTTCCAACCCCCCTGCCATGGGCAGGGACACCTCCCACCAGCCCAGGTTGCTCAAAGCCCCGTCCAACCTGGCCTTGAACACCTCCAGGGATGGGGCAGCCACAGCTTCTCTGGGCAACCTGGGCCAGGGGCTCACCACCCTCAGAGAGAAGAATTTCTTCCTGATATCTAATCTAAATCTCCCTTCTTTCAGTTTAAAACCATTACCTCTTGTCCTGTTGCTCCACTCCCTGATAAAGAGTCCCTCTCCAGCTTTCTTTTAGGCCCCCTTTAGGTACTGGAAGGCCACTATAAGGTCTCCCTGGAGGCTTCTCTTCTCCAGGCTGAACAACCCGAACTCTCTCAGCCTGTCTTCATAGGAGAAGTGCTCCAGCCACTGATCATCTTTGTGGCCCTCCTCTGGACCCTCGTTCCAACAGGTCCATATCCTTCTTATGTTGGGGACTCCAGAGCTGGATGCAGTAAGATCTTAGCATGTTTCCCTACAACTGCACAGAGATACCCTTCTTCTGCAATACTTCTCAGAAATCATTCTCTAATTTTTTTTGTTGTTTGGGAATGAATACTTAAGGATCACCAAGATCGTTGCACTCAACATGGCAGCCTCGTTATAAATTCTGTGAACTTCACAATAACATAGGACCCAGTTGAGTGTTTGGATGCCTTACAAGTTGCTACATCCAAGTTTCGGACATGTTCTTTGGTGCAAATCCATTAATATAATGGTAGGAACGTTTTTAGTTATAGGTACCTAGATCTATTTCCTTTTTGGACTACAGATGTTAATAGAGATTGCAAAAAACCTAAGTCATGTCTTTAATTTGTTGTAAAAATAAAATGCTCCTCCCTACCTTTTAAGAACATGATAGCCTGTGCTCTTTCCAAAGTTCTATAAATGGTCTTAAAAAGAAAAGCCTGAATCCGTGAAATGTGGCGGGTTCGTTTCACATCTGGAAGTACTCTCATGGCTGTCTTCACTTGCTTTCAAGGCAGTGAAAAACTAGGCTGTATGATTTCTTGATATTCATACAAGGACTACCTAGTAGCATCATTGCTAGTAAATAAAAGATTAAATTTTCTACACTGGAGATGGATGTTTTAAAGTTTGGGTTTGGGCATTTCCTGAGGGCCTGTTACTAATGCATAACGTTAGGAGCTATTTGTTTTTACTTTGTAACTAGAGGAGGCAATCTAATGCTCATTAGGTAATCTTTATTGGAACATCTCCGCTGTATTTATGCTGAATAGTCCCCTTATTACATGCGTAGTTCCATTTATTTCATCTGTTAAAATTAGATATTTCCACTGTATTCAAAAAGCATCCATGTTTTTGGCTAGCAGGCCCAGAATTTGAAGCTAAGCATTAGAGACTGTTTCTAAAGCAGATTTTTATCCAGTTTACTATTACCACGTCTTCTGTTCAGGAGCGAGTGCTCGCAATGCCTGTGGTACCAGTCCCCCGCACGGAAAATCGAGGGAAAGAGCACAACCACCACTGTCATTTAAAATAAAGTAAAAAACCAAATCAAACAAAAACAACACAACAGGTAAGCAATTAAACATTCAAGCATTTTATTTTATGTAATAAAATATAAAGATTTTTAAAAAGCTCCATGTTTAAAGGGGCCTTTGCATGTTCCCTTTAATAGTGTTGGGTTTTTTTGTGGTTCTGGCTACTTTTTGGACCTTCTCTAATTGACTTTAAAAAAAAAAAAGAGTGAGAAAGAAAAAGAAAGGAAGCAGTTATGGACATTTTTAACAGTTTAATCCCCTCTTTTGACAATTGCCATGTACTCTGTGATTTACAGTCTACTCTTTCAGAGCGCCGTAGTGAAATACCAGCAATACAGGAGAAATAGGACATCAGTGTGATCACAGCTATCTGACTTGAAGAAACGGCTGTAAAAAGCAAAGCACTTTGAATTAAATATGTGAAGAAAACAAATGATTGCTTAGGTAATATTTGTATAGAAAATGTCCAGAGGTTTACACAGACATCCCTGAAAGATGCTAATTGCGTCCTTTTCAAAAAGTCAGGTTTTAAATGTCTTTTTTGCATATTTCAGCTAAACCAATAAATACAGAATAAAAGTAAAGACATTCTTTCTCTGCAGGTATTTCAGGGGAAGAATCTCTTCTGCATTTTAATACATGTGCTACATGCACACAGCATGCAGCCTACAGTGTTGGCACTGGCACCGCCGCAGTGACTGGTGTCTTCTAGAAGTTCCTTTTCACATACATCATTCATAGAGATATCAACTCTACTTGTCACAGATAAAAGGTTGATAGAAAACTCTAGCTTTTTGCTAGATCACGGAATCACGGAATTTTCAGAGTTGGAAGGGACCTCTAGAGATCATCTAGTCCAACTCCCCTGCCAAAGCAGGATTGCCTAGATCCTGCTAGGACAAATTCAGGAGTACAGTGTTTAATAATTATGTACTCTTGGAAAAAGCAGCAAGATTAAATCAGTGAACTAGAGGATATTGAAGCATAGGAAAAAATACCATGGGCATAAAGCAAGCTTCCAGATGGACTTGACCTTCACAGCTGTGTGCTGGACCTCCTGCTGAGGCAGGCTGCTGGACACGTTAGAAACAGGGCAATGACCCTCAGTTGTTTTCACAACATCCATCGGATCCAGTTGATGTTCTTGTGTTACAGTTTAATTACTGACCTGAAGATGGCAGTCTCCATGTTGGATCACGAGTATCTAAAATAACAGACTTTCTATTTGTTTGTGAGGAGTTACAGCTTTCTATGCTGAGCTTGTTCTCTCCTGAAGAATCTACAAGAAGACACAATGGTAGTGTGTGTTAATCCTATAGTCAGCTGGAGACCTTTCCATACTGTCAAACGCAACAGACTTCCCCAGGATTACAAGGACTTTCTTCCGGTAATTCGTCCCGAAATGGAAGTAATGGTTCAGCATTTCATGACCTACGCTGTGAACTCAACTCATATCTTTACTGAAAGAAGTTTGTTTGTAGAGATTTTTTTTGTATTTACTACTCCAAACAAAGGAAATTCTTTGTCATCTTCTTTCGTTGCAACATTTTCTTGGAAGCTTCCTTTGTATATTTTTACTTTCTTTTTGTTTGTATGTTCTCTAGGAGGCACGGAAGACATTTCAAAACAATGTATGAACCAGGCTTTTCCTTCCCAATGTGACATGCTAGTCTCCAAAGGACTCTCACGTATGTGCACTTGGGACTGTACAGCTAAGCTAGAATTCTTTGGAAGCAGTCACAGATTCAGGGCTGATGAGTTTTGGGGTGTCCTATTTGAGACAAATGGCTTGGGTTATCAGATGATAAAGCGACTATTTATGTCCTTAGCATTTTCTTTGCTAAAACCTTCTGATGACAACTATTTCAAATTGAAAAATCCTAATAAAGACATCACTTGAAAATACTGACTTACCAGTATAGTTTTGTCCATTCCAGCTGCAATATGCTATATTGTCTCAAAAGTGAGTGATTTATTAGTTATTTTGTCATGTTCTCATGGCAGTTCTGCATTTTTATATTCCAGTGAGGGCTTACATTGTAAAACTAACAGAAGCTTTCCTAAACATTCAAAAAAAAAGCCTGGCAAGGGAGTCCCTAATGATTGCTCTATTCGTTCTTGAATATGGTGATACCAACACAGCATTTCATAGCAGTGCGTGGGACAGGCATGTGATAAGAGAGGTCTTGCGGAGGATCCCAGCTCACTGTATGTGTCCTACAGTGGTATGGAAGGGATTTGGATCCTTTGACACAGGCAGCCACTGCAGGGTTTTGTAAAGCAGTTCAACTTTGACTATGGACGTAAATGTTCTCCCCAAATTCTTTTTTAAATGAAGATTTTGGATAGAAATTAGATGAGCTAATCCTTATAAGTTATAACATATGCCATACCAAGTAACATATTAAAACTTTGGAAGCCCATTAAGATCCATGACATTTAACCCAGTTTAATTTTTTGAAACAGAATTCCTCTTTTATGAAATAACAGTCGATTCAGCTTTTCCAGCATTATGCCTGTGTGGAATGGAATCATCCATCAGCATGACTGATGATCATCCAGGCCTTAACGAAGGAGCTTCTAGCAATCATAAATCCTGATTTGTGAGCAAACAGGCATACTTCAGGAGAGCCCTCCTCTAGCTTTGTACATCAGGTATCCCTACACATAGAGATGGAATTTAACAACCCAGAGCCGGAGACTTTGGTGCACAGATACCTGAGCTGACACTAGTCAGATAGCTCCTTTCATCTGGCATCTAAGGCTTCATGGCTCGTGTGAGCATTACCTTAGGGCTCACTGCACACTTCTCAACCATGTAGCATGGATGGGCCTCGTCAATTCCTGGAAATAATATCGGCCAGAAAGCAGAGCTTAGAGAAACATTTTTTCTAGGCTTCAGAGACCGAATTCGGTCTGGATTTGTGGCAGAAGTAGCAGCAGAATTTCAAGATTTTTATTCAATCTAGAAAAATGGTTGTTTTTAATCAGTGGCCTACGGCTGTATTTAAGACCTGTGTCATTATGACAGTGTAACAGGGATTTCTCTTCCATTTCTGTTCCATGCTGACCTGCTAATTAAAGGTGTTCAACTGTCAAGGGAAACTAGAAATAATTTGTTTAAAAAGGGGGTGGGTATCTCTTAATATTTGGTTGTGGTTGTTTGGTTTTTTTTTAAACTCTTAGGTGGTAAAATGGAAGGGTACTGTACACTGGAAAGGTGATGAAGAAAAAGGATCCTGGAAGGACACAGCCCCAAAGCGAAAAGCAGGATTTGGGTAGAAGGAACTTGATTGTTCTACTGTTTTGCTGTATCTATACATCCCTTCTGTTGATGTAGAGCAGAATGCAATTGGCTGTGGAGCCTTCCCACAGCTGGTGTCTCTGAAGGGCTGAACTAGAGCTGTTAAACAGGATAACGCAATAGGAAGAAATATGGGAGAAGGTCCTTTGATGTAATAGTGGCATCTTGGCTTTGATTATTCTTTTTTTTTAATCCCCTCCCTCCGGTCCTGAAGTCCTACAACATTGGGGTGCGATGTCTCAGGAAAGGACACTGAACAGAGGAGGGTATTTGCAAAGGAGTACGACTGCAAGTGTGCGCCAGAGAAATGGAAGAGCGCGAGAGTGCTGGAGTCTACAAGTGTTCGGGAAGACGAAAGCACAAGAGCCTACCATGGGGGACCACAGACACAGCATCCTGGTTTGTGACATCGGGTTCCAGGTATAATGCCACCTCCTGTTTTCCCTGATGTTGCTGTCTACCAAGTGAATAGGTTTGAGCAGCTTTTTAAGGTATGTGTGACAGCATGGTGGAGTCAGACACAAGTGAAACCAGTCTCAGGTCACCAGCTGATCTAGCTTGATGAACAGAGACTCAGTTTCTCTGTACTCACTGGGCTGTGAACAGGTTTAATCTCACTCATGTATAACTTTGAATTTATCAAGTAGAATCCTCCAGATTAACAGATATACTCATTATAAGTGTATACTATTTAACAGAACTATTAGCAACTCATTACTTTTATGGCATCATTGAGGAATTCCAGTATGCCCTATTCTACTGAATTTTTCCTTGCGTTGGAAACAGGACCAGCTTACCCCAGCAGTGCACTAGATAACCCTGACAGGTTCAGAGTGACCTACCAGAGGGCCTAACCATGACCCACTTTGCCTGCTGAGGCACCATAAGAAGATCCCTTGCCATTTCCCACCTGCTGTCAATGACATTAAAGATAGAGCTGAGACAACAGTTTACTAGGAAACAGGTCCATTTTTCTTCATTAAATTAATGCTAAACATAATCTATTACAGAGGTTCCATTCAAGGAACAGATGGTAAATACAAGGTAATACAGATACAGATTAAACAATATCGGCAACAGGTGATACATTTACACAAAGCACAAAGCTAGTAGGTGCTAAGTGTCCTTTAAAACTATGCTTAAATCACGGAAGACAAAATCTTTTCTTACATTTATTTCTAAATTTGTTCAGATGCAAAGTACTTCATTGAAGTTAAAGGGTAAAGGGGCTCGCAAGATCCCTGTCTATGAAACTTCAAAGTCCACTCCACTAAATGTCTTGAAGTTTTTCTTGTAATTTCTGTTTTTACTGAGTTACAATATCAAACAAGTAAATTGGTTGCACAGGGAAGCCAAGTGGTTAAATCACAAGAATTAAAGCTGAGGTGTCTGGGCTATTCCAGTGGGAGGAACTGCTGTCTTAAGAAAAGCACAGCAGAATTTCGTTTTTCCAAGAAAAGCCCAAGAATTCAGCTTCAGCATGATAGAGTGTGAACTGCTGTGTGCACATTCCCCACACTGCAGCTAAACTTCTAAACACTTCTTCACATCGCTGATATCTGCTGAGTGGCCGTTTAGTTTCTTATGGTACCTCCATCAGTGTAAGATCTTATAGCTTCCATCAGTGTAAGATCTTATAGCCTCCATCAGTGTAAGATCAACCAAAAGTCTTTTGCCCGCATGGCTGCTACTTTCCCATGGGGCAATATGGGGCTGGTAAGGATCCAGTCCCTGGGATTTGGGCAAATGGTTTAGGACCAGCCTGCAAGAGAATTTCTAGAAAAAAGGGCAGCAGAGGGGCATCCCCCCTTCCTCGTTTGGCTTGACGAGAAAGTGACAGAGATGCTCTTGTTCAAAACTTGACTTTTCCTTTAAGTTGAAACAATATCCAAGGGAATTTCCACATTTATTTACTGTAAAAAAATCCCAGACTCTGCCGACCTACGGTCTGCAAGACCCTACCTCTGTGCTCGCCACTGGCTGTGGCCAGGCGAGGGAGACAGAGGGAGACAGGCTGTGGGACTGGACCATGATGTCTGCAAAATCATCTGCTGGATAGTTGGATCTTCCCAAGTGCTGTATGCAAAGCATGACCTCAAGCTCCCTTGAAAATATTACAAGTCAAAGAGCAGCAGTGACTCAAACAGGGAGAGCTTGTCTTTTCTGGTTGTTTCTCTTTTGGTCTGCTCCCCTCATTTTCTCTTTGCTCTCTCATCTCACTGTCTTCCTTTTTGAGGTATGTAAATTTATACAAGTATATTTACACTTAAGCAAACAAAACCTCTTGCTTTGAAAATATTAAATATTCAAATATCTGGGGAAGAAAAGCCAGTGAGTGGATGTTATGCACTGAAACAAAATAAAGCAAGACAAAGAAACTCTAGATTTATTACAAAACTAAAATCCGAGAGCACTGCCTGCAGAACAATTTGCTTTAAGTATGGTAATAATTCCTTGAGGCAGATTTTATGAGCCCCTTACGCATGAGTTGCACTTGAATAGTGAAATGCAGCTCAGTCTAGCAAGGAGATACAGCTCCAATGTTTAGAGCCAGTAGGCTCTGGCTGGAAAATGTGCCTTTCTGAGCCACGGCAGAATCTAGAAGTATTATTCTGCAACTTTGCAAACACACAAGATCATGGAGTTTTCAGTTCTGTATTTTTGGAGTTAATGCTGAGATGCCACATTCTTAGAGGAATATATAGATATTATTTTCCAAAATACCTACAAACTTGCTGTCCATTGATTCAGGGAATTCACCTGGGTGAAATCTAACCCATAGGAAAAAAAAAAAATTGGCATTTAGCTCGGTTGGCTCTTTGGTTCCTGTTGCACAGCATGACCGCAGGCGTGCGAGGATGGAGGTACCCGCAGTGCTGGAAAGAGAGGGACGGTGGGACTGCGGCGTAGCCCCCGTGGGAGCACACCCCACTGTAGTGCCCCATTGCCGGCTCACACTGAATCGCTGCTGAGTTTCTGTGAAGAAAGAGTCCGACTCTAAGTATTTTCCTATCCCCCCACCCTGTTTTTCTTCTCCTCTACTCCTTCTGCAGTTTGTGAAAGCCCTGCTTGAAATTTCTTATAATCCATTTTTCTTAGGTGAGTTTTTCATATATATAACATTGCACTGGTACAAATAATAAATTCTTTCCCTTCCTTAACAGCCTCTAGCACATATAATTTTGGCTAGCAGCTTGAATAAACACGTCCCTTCCCATCAAGGCTGCATAAACATATTGGGTGCTGCCTGATCCAAGACACCTTTACTCTTTCTTAGGCATTTGTACAGTGTACTGCAAGATGCCTTGGAAACTTTGGAGTTTCCAGCGTAACTGAAAGTGCTAACTCCAGATATTTAATGTGCAAGTGCTCTTTCTTTTGCAATCTCACTCGTATTCCACTTGGAAAGCAATCTCATCACCGTTTATTTTACGTAAGCCCCACTTCAGAATGAGAAAGGACTATCATTCTCCTTGTTTATTTTTTCCTGTCTCATCTTTGTTTTCTGTTCTGTTTGTCCCGTTTTTCCACTTGGCGTGGATTCAGTAATTTTTATTTTTTTTTTTTTAGTTATCACCAAAGCTACAATGCTAAAAGGCCCCAGAGGAGTTGGGTACTTGACTGGAAAGACAACAACAATGTGGAGGCCCTACTCCTCTTTGATAGAGTTCGCAGAAATACGTTTTGCTGGGATTTCCAAAGGAAACAACAGGACCGTAGGCACCAGCATCCTACGAGCTATCTCTATTCCCTTTACCGCCTTTGAAAACCCTCACATATGCATTCATCTCATGTAGATTTTGCTGTAACTACTTCGTGACTAACTGTAAAGGTCTAAAAGACAGGTTGTGGTAGAGCTTTGCTCATAAGAGGTGATGCTGCCCACTCGTCCTGCTGTGCTCATGAGCTGTGGGAATAGGGGCATTTGGCATCGCCGATGTCTTCTAACAACCACCAGCAGGAATGTGCAGTGTTGCTCTGGGAAATACAGCCTCAAATGGAAGAACTGTTATTATTTAAATTGTACTAGAATTAACCAAATAAGTGGGCCACATGTTTTATCCAGTCTAGACTCTTTGTGCCATAGGCGGTGCAGTTTACAAAGGTTGTAGTAATGTAGCTAACGATTATTTCTGGATTTTTGAAATTTTTGAAATTTTCTCATTGCTAGATTTAAATGAAAATACTGGGAACGAAAAATAAGTTTTTGAAAACCTTTCCTGAGTAAAAAGTGTTCAGTTCAGGCGGGGTGGAGACTTTGCTAACAGTAGAAGAGGTCACACCAACCAAGACCACTCCTGGCTCGGTCATGAGGGTGAGGGACCCAGATTTGGTTGCAGAAGTAATTATTTATAGAAAGTAGAACAGATCCAAAAGAAGAAAGTACCAATCCAATAATCTAATGATTGAATACCAAAATAGTAGTCAAAGGACTTGAACACATATTATTTACAAGAATAATCTAATTTACAAGAATGGAGCAATCGTCATCCTTGCTTGATAATTTCAACCATTAAACTATCTCGGTTTAATCCCAGAAGCTCCTCTGTTCCTGCAGATCTGCGTTACCCCAGTGACTGTGTCTTTTTGGCCATCCTACACTGAGCACAGTGCAGATGGGACCCAGACACTGCTAATACTTCACCTACTAACAGGTCAGATGAAATAAGCTAAATGAGGAGATCATTTAAAATGTCTTATCAATGTATTGCCTTTGAAGTATAAAGAGACCAAAACTAGAATTTAGGGCATAATTGCTGAAGAACTTAGCCAACAACTTATTTATATTATTATTAATGGTACCTTTAAAAGGACAGTCACACCCAAAACGAGCTTTGCACTGTACACACATGTAGAAAGACAAAGTCCCTGCCCAAATAGCAAACAACTGAAAAGTGTTTATTTCCTTGTCCCTTTATTTTTAACAATGAACTTTTCAAATGAGGACACTAAGGATTTAATTCCAGTCTCCAGTGCTACCTACAATATTGAGATGTGCTTTTCTGTAAAATTTCACATTCTTGGAACACAAAGAAGCATTTTACGTTTATAGTCACCTGAAAAATTACTCATGGCTCATTGATGCAAATAATTCATTTTACTATCTGTCCTAGTAACTTTTCTCAATTTTTTCTGTCAATAATTTTCTTTCTGGTTGCACCATTATTTGAACCTACATGTTACAGTTTAATTAATTTGATTAATTAATTAATTAATATGTGTTTCATTCAGTTTGAGGCATGAAAATTTCTGGAAACTCTTCCCATTGTCCTGATTTTAACTAAACTACTCCAGTTTGTACATTTCAATAGATTTCATTAAAAAAAATCTTATATTGGACATAATCTTTTTCTTATCAGAAAAGGAGCATCTGGGGTTTTTAGGTATTCCAAGAATGGAGGAAGTCTTTAAATTCTAGACGTCTCCGATTGTCACATTACCTTGGTCAAACCCACTTAAGGATTTAGACAACCACATGGGATTTTGGCAGAGTTTAGGTGCCTAGTTCCAAGGGTAGGCTGCTCCACCTCTTGCATGGACCTCCAGGTGTCCAGAATTATTTACACTTCAGCAACTGTCCCATCATTTTGGCCCTGTTGTTGTCTTGTGTAAATGAAGAGTAGAGCTCTGCCCTGCTTGGAAGCAGAGGTACTTGATCAGCTATGGTAGAGATGCAAGATCATCCCAAAAGATGCTATTTTAGAGGACAGCAGTGTCAAATGCTCTGCTGGATAGGGCTGGTGTATACTGTGAACTTTTCCAGTCAAACTCCAGTTATGGCTCTGACCAAAATCTTTGGACCGAAACGTTGTAGCATTCACTAATTTTTGGGTATGTCAGATTTCTGACAAACTGCCCTAAGGACATATCAGTTTGAGTTACAGAAGTAAAAAAAAAAAAAAAAAAAGAAATCTAGAGCTTCACCGCTTCACCTGAAGGTGGCAAGAACTGCAGCTCCTTACTTCACAGCCCCAGAGCTGTTGAAAGTACCTTAGCTCCCTCCTGGCTCTGAGGCACGGTTTCTTTCAAGGCTTTGACTGGACAAAGTTTATGTTATTATCTGTAAGACTGAAATACTGATTATATCACTTATTAGAAAAAATCATAATGAGGTTACAAATCCCTTCTAGCTAAGCAGAACTATGTAGAGACAGCGGGCATATTTCTCCAAGAAACTTCTTTTTACTTTGACCGACACCGGTCTTTTTTAAATACGACTTCTACAGGAGGTATTTGTTCCGTGGTATTATTTTTAATCCACAGCTTCTCTCTGAGCGTTGCGATCATTTTATGCGTTCAGACGTTGCTGCCAGCCGAAAGCAGGAGCAGCGTGAGGAGCAGCCGTGTGCCGTTGCACGCGCGAGGCGTGAGCGGCGCCGGGCGAAGGCTGAACCCTCCGAGGTGCTCCCCGTGCCGGTGAGCTTTGTTGACTCAGAAGCACGTGCACGGTAGTTCTGCGGCAGCTCCACAAGTTGATGCAGAGACAAATTGCCTTACCCAGTCAGCTCCCCAAATTAAAAACTGAGACTGGCAGTACATCAAGTACCGGAATTTGTTCCAGATTTAAGCAAATGCATAATGGCAGGTGTACAATGGAATTTAGGTCAGGCAGGCAAGGGAGATCAACAGCGCAGAGCCACAGGCTCTAATTCTAACTAATCAAGAGACGGGCCAGGGGTTTAGTCCCGGCAATTGAAGTGGTAAACTGAGAGTAATTACATGTTTGGAAAAACATCCCCTTGGGCGTTCATAGTCAGCCCGGATCACTAGAACCGATTGTGATAAAAAAGCATAATGAAATAACCGGGATGGCTGGTAGCAGCCAGAACATCTATTGCAGCAATCATAATCCAGGCTCGGCAGAGGGATTTCGGGGGAAGACTAGAGGGTTAGTGAAGAACTAATGTGCGTGGAGGCGCAGCCATTTAGCTGTTTGGGAAACCAGAAATTTTGAAAGAATCCTATATAAGAAAAAAGAAGAATCTGACATGTTAGATTTAGCAGAGCACTTGGAGGAAAAAAAAAAACTTAATTTCTATGACTGAGGTCAAATATTTAAAAATCGTTGTTTTGAAAATTGCTGTTTATTTCAGGCAGGTGTTCAGCGACGCCTTCGCAGGAGCATGAAGATGTCTGCAGAAATCTAAAGCACATAAATTCAAGGAAATACCCTTGGGGTTAAGAAGTAGGATGTAATGTAAATTATTCACAGCTGGAAATTAGTAATTAGTCATCCAGTGACAGAGGAGACAGGAAGCCTAGACAAAGCGTTCATTAAGAGGTTCTAGGCCCTTTTTCAGGCAGGCTGCAAAGTGATAACCAGAGTCATCGGCCAAAGAAAAGCCCACAACACACCCAATTAAGAAGAGGTTATCTTGCAGGAGCAGATTGTAAGTCAGAGAGTCTTATAGCTGTGTGAATAAAGCCGTGTTCTCCATGGACCCAGCTGGAAGTTAACAAAAGAGATGAAGACAGTGCCCGTAGGTGAGCTGCCAAACTACTGTTCAATGAACAGGGAGTCATCTGCTCCTTGAAAGATGTCCCTCAGCTCATGGAAGCCATACAAGTCAATGGGGTCACTCATTTAGGATCATGTGAAGCACACAAATATACAGCACCGCGGTGCCACTGTTTAATATTGTACTATTATTCACTTTGAGCACTTTGTGGCAGGGACCGTAAGTGACCTAAGGATTTACACAGTGAGTATTTGTTTCTTATGGGGCCCACGTGCTCTCTAGGGACTGCAGATATCTGCTCCTGGAAAGGAAAGAGAATGAAAGTATTTAACTAAATAAGGGAACTGGAAATGTATGAAGATACAATAAATATAATTTATGGTAACAAATATAATAAACAGAGCTGGACAAAAAACCACCCCAATTATTTTAAAAATTAATCTTGTTGTTTTAACATGCTTACAGGAGTTTTGTTCTTTAACTAACTCATTACCATTTTTGGGGAACTGCTTCGGTAAAGATTTTGAGTTCTGAAGTATAAAAACTAGAAAAATACAATGAAACTAAAAATCTTTACTAAAATAAATAAATACACTTAAATAAAGAAATCTATTGCCCAAAGGATTTGTAACTTTTTGGGCTAAACTTTGGAAAAAAAAATTAACTTTGAAAAAAAGGATTTAAAAACATGCAAATTTTTCATTTTAACTTGAAAACGCACTTTTAAAAAAGATTATTAGTAACATGTATATCGTGTAAGTTCATGTAAGCTGTTTAATTATTGCAGCAACTTAGTTTCATAGGTTCAATCTATGCAATGGATTTAGGGCAGTATGAGAGACAACTACTTCCTAGGGGATGGAGACCATTTGAATTCTCCCACAAAGGATCCTAATGGATCAGACAACTGTATTTTAGGGTTTTTTCTCAGCAGAAGGGAAGCTGTACCCACTCGGACTTTACTCTGTGTGCATAGTATTATCATGGGTTTGACCCATGGCTGTTAGTGCTCATGCTGGGAGAAGCAGGAGAACTGAATGAGGGTTGGCAGTATGGTTCTTAGCACTGGAGTAAATTTAACAACTGTGCATTTGTTACCTGCAAATTCTCCAAGGGCTTATTCCATTTGTGGTTGTGGTTTTTTTTTTAGGGGGATATACATGTGAGAAGAATACATAAAGCCCAAAAGCATTTGCGTGATGTTGGTCTGCGTTTACGCGTCAGAGAGATGGTGTTAACCACTGGTGAGCTCTGCTTCCTTAAGCTTTAGCCTTTACCCACCTCCAGAAAAGCACAAGGCAAAGCCCTGCAAAAGAGGGCTGAGGGCATTTCTATGCTGTGGGACTTAGTTAGCGGCTTGTGTTGTAATTTGTGTTTATTTTGAAAAAGACAAGCCATAAGGATCCCTCTTAGCGTGCTGCGTACAGGCTGCTTACATCTTATGCAGAAGAAAAGAAAACGTATACAAGATGAAGGGCAACTACAGTATACGTGGAAACTGTCTTAAATTAGAGCACATGTCTAGGCCGAGAAAGGGTTTCAATGGAGTGGAAAAATAAGGGAAAGAAGATTTAGGAGACACAAATAATTATCGAGTGAATTTTTGGCATGTGGACACTCTCAGGACAGAGTCAGTGAAATAGCTTATTTGAAGTAAAGTTGGCCAGTTTTTGCTATACGAGGAGCATAGCAGTGAGGATCATTTTTACAGGCCAGAGGGAGGAAATGAGAAGATTACATATAAATCAACAGAATTGGAAAAATGTAATAATATAGAATTCTGACAAATACTGTTTTAAAATGCATTCACTTATTTAAAAGCCCTTACCAAAGCTGCATATAAATTCATAAGCTACCAAGAGTTTGAATAAGAGACTCCGGGGTTTTACTCATAAAAATGTGCTGACATGGTTGGGTCAAATTTTTTTCCATTAAGTTTAATGGTAGAATCAGAATGTACATCCATGCATGACTTGAAAAGAAAAATGTCCAATTTGTGAAGTCTGGTACCAGCCAGTGAAAGTGATTAAGAAAATGAGAACTTAACATAGGCAAAAGCTCCTGTTTTTCTCCCATAAAAATGAGTGATCATACTGTCAGCAGCAAATGTGATGCTATTCTGGTGGATGCTAGAAGTATCGCGCTGCATTACTACAGGAATGCAAAGTTGTTGACAATGACACACATTTCCTTCCTCCTGACTTTATTTTTTTCTTAGTGTGTTTATTTTTAAACAAAAATGCCACTTGCAAACAAGAAATAGAGTAAGAGTCAAAGAATTAATTATGGTCAGGCACCTCAAATTAGCCATTTTCTACTTTTTCTAGTGTAAATGGACCTGATCACAAAGTGCTAATTTGATTGTAGTTACCCTAAAGGCTTGTGGATACAAAGAGTGCTGGTGCTGACCCAGTCACACCCTTTACTGTGTGATGTCCCAAAAGCACGTGGGCATGTCTAAGCAACAAGTGCAGACAATCGTGTTTGCTCCACCCTGAGACCAACCTCACTAGACATAAACCAGCTTTAGACCAAAATCTGGGTAGCCGCACCGGAGCCGTCATAGTTCCTTGGTTTTATACTAGTGCATTTACATTGTTTCCAAAGAAGATGCGGTTTATGGCAGTCTGGGCCAGAAGATAGGCCAAACCATGGCTGTCTGCATCAGCTTGTGTAGGCTCACTTCTGACAGAAAATATTGATGGGAGCTGTTATTGGTGGTGCCACCAGTTTTACAGCCTTTGGTTTATTCCTTCTTCAGTGCTAATTTAAAATTGCTTTTATTCTTTTCAAAGGAGAAGGAACACAATAGCAAATTCTACAGCAAACATGTAAGACTGTACACACTGCTCTACGGACAGGCATTTACTTAGATACTAGAGCTAAAATAAACCTTCAGCCCAGCTTTAAACCTGGGAGTATAATTATGACAGTCAAAGTCCTCAGTAAGATGACCAAAATACCATTTAGTTGTGTAAATAATGGTCATGTGACACGTAAATGAGCACTTGGGCAGTTAGATACCCCATATCTCTACAGAATGACATGTGGTCAAGGGGTCAGAACCATTATCTGCTCCAGTAGCTCATACTTTGTTTAATCCATTTGTTCCAGAATGCAGTTATGCTGGTAGTACTCCTTAAAATCTCTCATCAGAACTATAGTAAAAAGTAGGTATTATTCTCTGAGAATGATCCCTCTGTTGGGTCCAATAACCAGAAAACCCTTTAAACACTTGCACCGTAAAATATATTTTTCTAGAACTTACGTTTTCTCAATCCTGTAAACATTGTACTTGCCAAAATGTACCAGTCTTCTGATGGCTGAGACATTCATGTAATGGCAATTTAAAGTCCAGTACCCATAGTCTAACCATTACATCATGAAGGAGCTAGAAAGCTGGATAAAAAGTTGCTTGAGGATTTTTATGAATCGATCATATCCATCTAAGATAATCATATATCTCTCATTTTCCAGCATAGAATATTTCACATGGGAAAATTGCTAGATGAACTGCTATTCTGGTCACCTGTGACACTTCTTCTTTATGTAACTGGAAATGATCTGAAGAATGACAAAGTGGCAATCATTCTCAGCTCCCACATGGGAAACCATCAAATCAGAGAGGAACCTTCCAGAAAAGAGGCAGCCGACAAAGGTAATGACAAGGTCTATAAAATCATGAATGATGATATTGTAGATGGTAAAGGTTTGCACTGGTTTAAGAGGAAATTGGACAAGTGCATGGAATAGGAATCCACCGAGGGTTATTAAATCATGGAAACCACATCTGAAGCTGAGAGCAGTCAGAAACTGGGAGAGCTTGAGTGGGGAAATCATCTGTGCTTGGTCTGTTCTTGCTCTTTGCCAATGGATGCCATCAGAGAGAGTGGATTGAGGTAGTCAGACCTTTGGTGTGTCCTTATCTTTTAGGTAACAAAACCTGTGGCAACTGCCATCTGTTCAAGTCTACATGACTGGTGTGACTCCTCTGCACAGAAAGTGATATAAAGACCTCTCTTGTGTATTTGATATATCATACCTGAATGGGGTTTTGAACAAATAAGTAAATAGGCAAAGCTTTTATTTTTAATGTCCAAAGTTGCAATTTGGTTGAGCCAAAAGAGATGAGAGAAAATGCTTCAGTGAGTTAGTCTGCCTAAATGAAAACAGGGCTGAGCTTTGCGTATTTTGCTGTCTGAAGAGTTTTGTATCTTTCCTTATTTGGCCCCTGAAGAAGTTCCACCATTTGCCTATTCAGAACTCACACAACGGAAAAAGCTGGTTTTAGGATAATCCAGTTATGTCCTTACCAGTTCTAAATATCCTTGGAAAAGTCATTGGAGATGCTTGAATGTTCAGCCAATAAAGCAGTGAAAACCCGCACTCTGAAACACTGCACAGTGATACCAAAACCAAAGCAGACGCAGTTGCATGTTATGAAACGCAGGTGTGCTCCAGCTCTCACCGTCATCAGTGATACCACCGCCTTCAGAGGTGCACATCTCTGTCTCTGTGAAAACGCCTTGACAAGGGCAAGGTGGCTACGTACCCCTAGGGCACCACAGGCGTGAGGAGGAGAGCTGGTTTTAACCTCTGAGGTGACCATCTACCCACTCAAACCCGGCTCATAAGGAATTACGTCGAAGAAGTTGCTTTCGCTACAAACACAATAGCAGATAAGACAAGATCCTTCACTAGGGAGGGAAGCTAATGAATTAAAACACTAGATAACACCAAGAAGATGTTGGCTATGGGAATATCCAATCGGTCAGCCAACTGCTTACCAATGCCAAAATTAAGTACAAATACTTAAAAACAGTATCATTTGGAAATTACAGGGATAGAGATAAAACAACTACAACTACTAAAAAGAGAGAATTTGTCCCAAGAGAGTGACAGAGGTGGAAAAGCCTTCATTTTATTGACTGTTCTCATCAGAGCTATAAAATGCAAATGTTGTGCACACATGTGTCTGCCATCTGCAGGGCCCGGCAGCCCGCAGGCTGGCTGGCTGGGCGAGCGCATTTTCACATTACGAATGATAAGAGAGCAATACAGTGGCAGCGGTGGCTCATGATGTGCTCCACCACGCAGGTGGTGTTTACAGATAAGCGCCTTTTTGGAATGAACACTCGAGGTCAAAATAATCCAGGGAGTTGTTTGAGCAGAGAAGCAAACAATATTAAAATAAATATGAGCTCATTGTAACCCTTACTGCTTAGGCCGTTGTGTTTATGGCAGACATCCCAAACAGAGCAGTTTCCCTTTGTAGTCATGCAATGCACCTGCCACTTTTACAGCGCAAACTCACACCTCTGCTTTCACGTTGGCCATCTCCCTGCATGCCCTCACTGTGGTTACGGGTTGCGTAGTCAAAGAAACAAGCATCCAGATTTGCCCCTTGGTGTTATCTTGATGAATTGCATCATGGAGAAGTAGATTGAAAGAGACACCTCGTCCAAATAAAAATCAGGTTTATTTAAAAGAAGTTAAAAAATAAGGCACCAAGTCTTTGACAAAGAGTAGCATCCATTGAACAGTTCATAGCTGTTACTACCAGAATGATAAAAAATAAGTTTCACATTCGACCTCAGCTTTCAGACACAGTTATCTTCAAAGGTGCGCTGTTAGCTAAAATTTAGAGTAGACATTCACCACAAAGATGAATTAGGACACATCAAGTTTGCTGAGATCAACTCTGCAACGTTATAACTCAATTTAAATACGGGAACAATCTATAGAGTTGAAACAAATCATACCAGCTAAAGAGCTGCCGAAGTGAAAGGTCTTTGAATGTATGATTTAATGCTGGCTTAAAGGGTGATACGCAGGGGTAGCAGAGGCTGGTCCCAGGTCCATTGATAACAATCAGAATCCAGTCCTTCCAATAACAGATTGTTTTGTGAGAGTATTTTCTTCTGTTTGGCTCTGTGCAGGGCGACAATAAGCAATAACTTGTTGTATTACCAGTTTCAGTGCAGGCAGAAGGCACTCTTGGCTCTTGCATCTTCCAAAATGCATCCATCTTCCCAGTTAATTATTTAATTTTGCTGTGGGTTTTGATGTCTTAACCGAACTCAGCCCTATAGTGCTGCTTCTCTCTACAAGCTGTGTTTACAAAGCGCTCTGAGCAAAGAAGCCCTTGTGCAAAAGATTTGAGAAAACTACTTCTTGTTTTCTGGATCTGACAGAAAAATGAAAAGTGAACCCCTAAAAATTTCAAGCTTTCATCATTATTTTTAAAGAGCCACATGCTTACTACTAGGAGGGATCATTACTCTGTGCACTGTCATTGAGTGCAAAGACCTGACTCAGCAAAAGACATCCATAAGGAAATAGCTTATCTGCTCATATCTTATCTGCTCATAAATACTGTCAAAAATACAGTGGCAACACCACACTGGATATTTTAAAATACTTATTAGAAAAAATAAGTGTGGGGGAAAGATGTACAGTAGATGATAAGGAAGACATTTAGGTCATCTTCTTACAGAATCAAAAGCAGAATTGGGTGTAGCTGATGGTCACTTTTGGTAGACACCTTTGATTGCTCAGTATCAGGGAACCTTTAATTTTCTGTTTGGAGGCAGCAGAGATAAGCAAAATGCAGCATTTTCAGTGATGCTAGATCCTTAAAGCTGCTTTTTTAACACAGATGGTACAGAGGTGGAATAGAACGTCGTTATTTCTTTCTAATAATAGCTATCATTCATAGGGAATTAGATTTCCCAGGGTACTTAGCTACTCCTCATATAGCCACATTTACATATATATGCACATGTATAAAAAAAAGCACTATGTATATAAAAAAGACCATTTAAGACAGTGTTCAGTATCTCCTTTATTGGGCTTACTGGGGGATGCATGCCGCACTTCGGGACAGAGCGTGTGGTGCACTGCCTCGGGGATTTATTTCAACTTGCATGGCAATCTACTGTGAAATTATGATTTTTCAGTGCCGAGTGGCTGTTCCTGGCAGGAAATGAGTTTTATGAATGCTAATGATATATGATCAGAGCCCACCACGCAGCTCTTTCCCCTCCGCTGCAGAAGAAGGTTCATCAGCTCTGTGCCATCATTGCACATCTCCTTCCCCGCTCCGCACCACAGGTTTTTCATAGAATCATAGAATCATAGAATTGTCTGGGTTGGAAGAGACCCTTGGGATCATCGAGTCCAACCATCTACCCTACTCTACAAAGTTCTCCCCTACACCATATCCCCCAACACCACATCTAAACGGCTCTAAACACATCCAGGGATGGTGACTCAACCCCCTCCCTGGGCAGCCTATTCCAATGCCCGACCACTCTTTCTGTGAAAAATTCTTTCCTAATGTTCAGTCTAAATCTACCCTGTTGGAGCTTGAAGCCATTCCCTCTTGTTCTGTCATTAATTACCTGTGAGAAGAGACCAGCACCGACCTCTCTACAGTGTCCTTTCAAATAGTTGTAGAGAGTGATGAGGTCTCCCCTCAGCCTCCTCTTCCTCAAACTAAACAGTCCCAGCAACAGTCCTAGGATTTTGAGACAATCCTAGTGCCTGTGTAAGATTAGCTTTGGAAGCAGCGATCTATGGAGCCTTCTGGGACAGAAATTACCCCCTCCACCCCAAATACATCAGTGCAGCAGGGGGTCTGCAACAGCAAGGTGAATGAAGGCATCAGGAGGGAAGGGGGGCGCAGCCAACCTGGGTTTGTGGTTCCCCTTTGTAGGAAAGCATGATGGCAGTGAGCGAAGCTGCTGGAAGTCTCCTCACCTCCCCCGGGACAGCCACCGCAGACAGACAGACATGCAGGCAGGAGGGATCCTGCATTGGCACCGCACGTATGCACGGTGCTGTGCCGCTCGCCTGTGGCCAGGAGCTGCTAAGCCAAACCTTAGAAGAAGGGCTCGGCACCAAATAAAGTTGATTAAAGGGAATCTAATTATCTCTGCTTCCAGCCCAGGCAGAAAACCTGCGATAATATACAGGCATCCCGGACCGCTGAGATCTTGGACCATTGGAATCCTGGACCATTACGATCCTACCTGAAAAGGGATGGTATTGGATTCAAGTGAAAGCACCAAGATACCAAGTTGGACTCGTTTTCCACCCCAGAGCAGCCAAAGTGATGCCATCAGTCTACAAATATACACCAGGTGAACAGGTGAAAAACTTGGGATTATGATAGGAAGACCTTGACCTTAGATGCCAATGATATTACACACGGCTGGGATCGGCTGTCATCTGCTATGCCCAGGCGCTTGTGAGAGTACCCTCAGGGGAAAAAAAGAAAAAGCAGCACTTGTGAATTGAGCCAAGAAGGAGGGAAATGTTGGAAAAAAAATCAAATCTTGACACCACCATTTGGGTAGAGCTGTGTTCAGTCTAGTGCTGCTGATCTTTCATAACTATGTCATATACTTATTTACTTTATCTTATAAAGTTTACCTGGGTTTTGACTGGATATTTATGAAGTCTTGGATATAAAAAGATATGTCTAATTTTCTTTTCTTTCCTTTCCTTTTTATTTTTTTTTAAACTAGATTATTAAAACAGTGTTCACCCTGAGGAAATACTCGTGGGAAAAGTGATTCGTGTTGAACAAAATCACCTCTACAGATCTTCTCAGGGGACATTAAGATGCAGTTTGGTGATCCTTTTTTTTTGTTGTTGTTGTGAGTGGTTTTGCAAACTAGTGGGCCAGATTAATCAGTGCCGCAAACACCACGTCTGATGCACTGGTGTGGGAAGATCAGAAATTAGGGTGCCATGGTATTAGAAGGGCAAAGCATGTCATGTAGCCTTCAAAACAGAGAGATGAAGGTGGGTCCCTGATCCTCGGGGCTGGTGCCGTGTCCCGAAGGCAGTATATAGCAATCTCTCCACTTCCCTGTTGACTCATAACAACACCTGAAAGCATTAATTGAATCGCCAAAGAGTGGCACTTCCCGGGTACCTCTGCCTCTCCCTCCTCCTCTCCCGGAGACGTGGGTTACCACAGTGGTGGCATCCAGCCAGTGTCCCACGGGGACAGCACAACACAGCGTGGCTTGGCATGCCCAGCTGAGCACACAGATCTCCCCCGGTACCGTAAGGTGCCTGGCACGCTTTCTGGCACGTCACAATTAACAATAAATAGTCATGTAGATAAATATTATGCCTGCCCTTTTATCATGTGGAATAAAGGATGCACGGAGAGCCTAAATAACTCATCCCAGCAGTCAGGACTGTGTGACAAAACTGATAAGGGCACCCTGCGTGCCCCGACTCCGGGGTCAGCACACGGAGTGAAAGGACGTCTTCCCTCCCCGGTGTCAGAGCACAAGCGGCCAGCAAAAGAGCATCACCCCTTTTTAAAAGCCCTCATGGAAACAACATGAAGGAATTCCTCAGCACTAAGCCCCTCTTGGTTTACTTGGTGATGAACAGTGGTGTCTCCTTCAGAGGGGAACAGGGATACCCCTTAACCATTCCTAATCTTTTTGCACAGTGGTGCCAACAGAACAACTGAATCAGCTGACTGCAGTTTAGGAGCATCTGTGTCTCTTTTGTGGGCAATTTATCCTACAATGTGTCTTGCACAGGCTGCAAATATCCACACATTAGGTAGTGACGTCAAGTGGTCCCATGAGACCACCATTTAAGCCAGCAGAGCTATAAGCACCTTTACAAGGCTAATCCTTATCCTGGCCTGTACGAGACTGTCTCTGTTGCACATATTAACAACTGGTGAGAGACCCGTCACTGAAGAATGAGATGTGGAGAAGAAGGAAGTGTCATTCCTGACGGACAAGACAAAGAGGAGAGGTTTTGTGTTTTGGAAAGTTTGAGGGAGCAGGCTGGCATCAGGTCACAGATCTTACGTTTCACTCCAATATTCACTCCTTTGTTCCTACCTAGTTTGCCTTTTAGTTACATCTGTGTAGCATATTTTGATTGATGACTTTACACTCGCTCCTTAGCTTTCAGACCAGTGAACTCGACCAGGTATGGTGTGATTCTCTGACCTTCTGGCCTAGTTGTCACAAGTGCATGTCCCTTTAATCCTCAGATCAGGATTAATTTCGCAGTCCATCTTTGCCTTCCTATCACCACTACACATGTAAAATAAGACGATAAATATTGTTTCAGATTATACATATGTATACGGTTGTGTACAGAAGACATTTCAAAGCTCTCCCACTGGTCGCCCGAGGCTCCTGCATTATGAATCCTGTCCCAAATGCAGGACGTGCTGCTGTGATCAGCAGGACTGATACGTGGTGTGACATTCCCTCTTAGCACATGTCACAAAAATAAGAGGTTCTACTTTCAAATGGTCTGATAGTCATCTCATCTGCTTTTATATACACCGACCTCACAGGTACGTCAATTCGAATTCTGATTTGTGCCTCTGAGAACAACAGTGGCAAATACATAAAATCTCATATGGCAACTAATTTTTCCCTTATTATGCACAAATCCTCTTAGACCGATATATTCTAAAAGCTGCGATTTATCTTCTTGAAAACAATAGGGTTTAATGACTTTCTTTCTAGGCTTCTGTGTGCCACTGGAGTTTTGACAAAGTTAACATCTATGTGACAGCAGGGTGTGAAGGGCACATTTCTCTGTCAGAATCTGTCAGGGTCAGAAGACAGCTATTGCCGAGTTAAATGAGACAGAATTTGGGGTTGCATTGCTCACATTTTTTTAAAGTATATCTCGTTCTGATTCAAAAGATTCTGGGCCACTGTACAGAAACTGTATGTTTTCTTTGTCTGATACTGATTTTAATTGCAGCTAATTAGTATTAAAGTGTTTACATACGCCGCCTGTCTGAGGATGACGGATTGGTGCTATCTGGTAGATGATACATATTCCAGCTGTTGGAATGGTGCAGTCTTTGAAAGTTAATTAAAAAAGAAATATAATAGAAGTAACAAAATACTTAGTTTAAAATGCTGTTAAAATGTCAGAGTCATTAAATTCGAACTGAACCGATCTAAAACATAATTTTATCGTGTTCCTTTTCGCCATCTGTACAAAAACCTTAGAACATAAATCTTACCCTGTTACTGTTAAATGAAACTTTTTGAACCAGCCCTGACTATACAGTGGTTTAACTTTGAATTGCCATGCTTATTTGTTAAGTAGAGAGCACTAAGTAAAGTTTAAGCCCCATATAATTGAAAACATCAAATTATATAGCCATGAAAATGGGACTTAGAATGGAAATGGCAGCTGACGCTCAACTGAAATAGATATGTTGGAGTAACAATTATGTACCTGATTTTTAATTCTTCAGACGATTCATTTAGGCAGGAGTTGCCAGTGCTGTAATTTTGAAAAAGGTAAAGGTCAAATATCTTAGTTACAAAACCACGTTCCTTGGTTATTGCATATATATCTCAAATCAGCTTTAAGTGTAAGTAATAAACCCGAAAATATTTTAGGGCTGATTAAATTAAAGTGAATTTCTTATTAAAACATGCTAAAACACACCTATAGAATAAATTACAAGCCCCTGAAGGAAATTTAAATATAAAGTGATTAATACCCTGAGCTGATGAATAATAGTTTTATAAAAAGCATGCTCATGAATCAGGCACTATGCTCGCAATCAATCCATGTGGGTGGGCCTTGCAGCTGGAAAACTCTTAGCTGACGTCTCTAGGTCTCTGTGTGGGTGTAAAGGTCCACACACACCCACACACGGATGCGACTGCAGAACAGGGACTAACCTTTTAGCCCTCTTTAGTCATTCACATCGCAGTTGGAAAATGCCAAAGAAGGTCAAATATCATTGACCTCAGTGTTTGTGAAGAGCTTCTGCCAAGTACAAGACAAATCTATAAACAATAAACATGACTTTACTCATGTTCTTAGTCACTCCATTAGCAGAACCAAGTAGTAAATGTGACTTGCAACTATTTTCTTATTTTGAACACATTTTATTTACCAAGTATTTGGTTTGTCACTTCTTTTAATTACACATTTTAGGAAGGGATATCGGGAAAGCTGGAAAGGTCAAGACAAGGATCTCGGAGGGTAAACTGTCGTCCTTAAAAACAATTCCTACTGGAAGAAAATATGATGATTGAGAGGTCAGTGGTGCTAGGGTAAGCACAAGATAAGTCACAAGCTATTTGAAGTAATGTTGCCTTTGATCTTCGAGGCCTTTTCATACATAAGGAAATCCAGTGGGGTGCTAAAGGCTTTGCTAATCTTCCTAATGATATGCTGAGGATGCTTAAGGTTGAGGTTAAAGAGGCCTTTCAGTGCAGCTTGACTTGTGAACTTTTGAAATACAAAACTGACCTTCCTCTCAAAGATATTGTCAAAGCATCTGTTCACATTAGCAAATGTGTGGGCAACTGTATGTGCAAGCTTGGGCCAGAAAAGTCGTTAAAAAGAGAACCTTTAGATTAGATCTGCCATTTATATTGTAGGGTTCCCACAGGGCTTTATAACAAAGTGTATTAAGAACAAGGATGGTTTAAAAGCCTTAAGGAAAATAGGAAATCAAAGAGCTGAGTTGGTCAAAATCTTTGACAACTATTATCAGACAGGTCAGTGGGCATAGCACAAATATTCTGGGGAAGACTCAAGTTCCTCATTCTAACATCTAAGTTTTAGGTCAACCTTTAACATTACCATGGCATTCACTTGAAATCACAGCCAAAGTCAGGCATGAGAGCAGAATCAACATTTGACTAAAGAGCCTGAAAGTAAACTTGGGAGGCATTAGTCACAAAAGTTCAACAATCATCTAGGGAAAAAGAAGAAAAAAGAAAGAGAGAGAGAGAGAATCCATATTGGCACCACTGAGGTTCTGAGGCAATTGATTTTGCCTGGTGGTTAGTGCTCTACTCCTGAACATGTCCCAAGGCCTAAACAGAGCAAAGAGGTCTATAACCTTTAATCCATTTGAGGTTCAGAAACTAAGACATGTACCAATCTAGTACTGTAAGGTGACCAGTTAGTTAGATGTGCTCAGACTGTGCCTAATACATAGAGACACCACACTTAGTTTGGCAGTCATGGCAACGTTCTTTCCAAAGAGAAGAGGTCATCCTTTGCATCGCCACACAGGCAGGACTCTTTGCTGGCAGCCCACAGAGAATATGTAGCTCCCAAAAGATAACTAAGGGGCCTATAAAGTGTTGTAGACTCTCCCACGTACAGGGTGATGCTGTTATCACATGAGTACAGATGAGACCTGGGTCACCAGTTGCCTGGGATGTGCAATTGTGGGGTGTTTTCATGCCAGGATGGTACCAGAGATCGCCAGAGTACCAACAGAGGGAGCACAAGACAGGGTAGAACCAGGGCATGGGTTGCAATGGGAATGACACACGGCTGGTGACCACTGAAACCAAAGAGGCAAAATGATCCAGGTGATTGGTAGGAACCACTCAGACATTGTAACTGAGGGCTGGAGAGCAGCGTCATACAGGTTTATTACTACAGCAAGGGGGCTGGGGTCAGTTCTCCAGAGCTGGCTGAAGCCAGAGAAGTCTCTTCTTCTCACAAGTTGACTGGGGCAGCTCACTCACTCCCAACTTACCTCCAAGAGGGCTTTCTTAATCAACCAATTAAAAAGCCCAATATGGGTCTTGTGGCTCAAATACTTGGTCAAGAAATAGAAAAGCACCTTCCTGTGTTGGCAGCACCTGCAACCTACCTGCTAGCCTGTGCTGTATGGGACAGCCAACCTCCCTCCGAGGAAGATGAATAGCCTAAAACACAGGCTAAAGCATAATTTTCAAATACTCTCAGTTGCCCAAGGACGATTTAGTTGTTCCGTGCAAAGTGAAATACCTTTAACATGAAAAATTCCCCACTTCAGAAAACCATACGTTTTAGCGGTTAGGGTTAGAGCACGTCTGTGGGAGGTGAGGGTTGAGTCACCTCAACCAAGGGAAAAAAATATTCCTGGGGTTTTACATTACAGGTAAGTACTTTAATCAGTGGTCTGTGGGCAATGACTGAAATACAAGTTTTGAAGCACTGCTTTGGAATTTAGGTGTCCTGGGTTTGTTATTGTTATTATTTATTTGGTTTTGTCTTATTTGGGGACTTGAGTCATTACATTCCTGAGGAAAGTGCCAGCATTTTCACTTGAAATGACAGCGTGACTTTCAACTGGCCTGTTTTTATATCCAAATGCACATGGAAAGAAACATTTCTTCTGTAAAAATGGGTATGTTTTGAGCAAATCTACCTGGGACTGACAAGCAGGGAGCCCTATGAAGCCCAATATGACTTAGGGCTGAGACAGGTACCAGCCTTCTCAATGATGTTGAAGCTTAGTTTCTGTGCAGAAGAAGGGACATAGGTGTTTTGAAAACTTCAGTGGCAGAACCCAAATACCTAGAAAGATTAGACAACTGAAGATCTTACCTGTGTTTTGAAAGTCCATACTTCGGATATGTAAATCAGTAAGCGCCTGCTGTGAATTTGGCAAACGCACCTAAGTGAAATATGACAAATCCAGATTCAGAGTTTTTTCCACCAACATTTTGAGTATGTGCTATTCAAATTACACACCTAGGAGTTTTAGCAAAAATAGAAAAAATTATTCGTCCTTCTTGTGTACTGCTTAGGGAAACCCCTCCTAACGAGCAAGCCTTTGTCTACAGACAGGAAAGGGACAGCTCTTAAAACCGTGGTGTGAGCCGGAAGGGTAAATATCCTTCCCTTTTTAGGCATCAGGGCTGGTGACTTTACCTTTTGCAGGTATAATCTACCAGATAAAACAGAGGAGAGGAAGTTCAGTGGGAGCCCCGAAAGCATTTTAAAAAGACGTGAAAGACCAGTTCTCGCTCAGGGCACACACTTTTTGCCTCACACTGAGCGGGTTTCTAAGGGCTAGCTCCACGTAAACAGTCACAGAGGCTAAATAGGGCAGCTAAGTCAAAAGGTGAGATCATGGAAACCACTAATCATTTATTGCCTCACCTCAGAGGCCTCTCAACTGCACGCGGCTGTCACTTTCTGGCTTTAAAGTTTCCCCTGGTTTTGAGCCCTTCTGCAAACCCAGAATTGCCTCAGCCCTGACCCTGCCAAGCAGCCTGGCACGTCATGCGCTCCGCTGAGTCCCCAAAGGTACACGCTCCCCACCTCATCCCATGAGGCCTCCAGAAGGGAAACATTCCCAGATTATGTCCAGCACATGCTGAAACATTAGTCTGCTCATAAAAAAGTATGGTGGCTGCCACTCTCTTTCAAAAATTAATCAGAAAAGAAAAATTAGATGGTTATTTTAAAAAATAGAGCATTAGAGCTCTTCTGCTCATGGTAAATGAGACTTGGGCCATATCTGCTGGTTCTAAGTCATGACCAACAGCCATGCTGGAGATTGCTCTGCGTTGCAGTTCCTCCCCAGCCACCCTGCTGAAGCTGTGTGAGTGTCAGACGGTGCTCATCTTTCTGTGCGTTTCAAGGGAGTGGAAGGCAGAGACCTGGACATCCAAAAGCACGATGTTATGAGTAGACAGCAGTAGTGATTTGAGTTCTTTAATGCCTAACACTAAAGGTCTAACATCAAGGAGACGTAGGTGCATAAATACCTTGGAGGATCATAATCCATCAGAGTGAACCTGTACCCACAGGCACGAGTTGGTTGGAAGGTCAGAAAAACCCTTTTACCTTCTGAGTCCCATCCAGCCAGCACTGCTTTTGTGATCCTGGGAAGCCCCCAAGAAGTTCTTTTCCAAGCTCCAGCACTTCACATCACTGCTAAATGCTACTGCAAGATCTTTAATGGTGCTCAGTATCTAGCAGCTCACTTTGTCTTGGGAGTGAAGTATCTATAAAAAAGGGATCCAGAGCATTTCAGTTCATCTATTTTTGCACACTGAGTTCACAACATATTGAAAAATGAAACAACCATCCACAGGTAAGTTTTGCATTTGTAAAATATTAAAATTAAAGCTTATTAACACTTGAACTTCCCAGTCACTGTTCTCTGAGGCATCTTTTGTGGATCACAACATTTCAAAATAAGAAACGCCACCCATATGGTGGTACCATAAATAGGATTTTCTTATTTACATAAACCAAAAGTAATTCTCAGAAGTACATCTTTCTGCTGGGTACGTCAAAAACTAAGCCAGCAATATGGACATTATTGAGGGTCCACAGGCAGACCTTTGCCACAACATTACCATGCAAATTCTCTCAATGGTACATTGCTGTCTTCCTCATGACAGTTTCTGGTACCAAGTGTCCATGTCCGATAGTTAATGTCATCACTTTTGCTGGCTCCCACTTGCTCTGATGAGCATGTGGATGTCCATATTGTCCATATGCCTGTTTCTCAGAGAAAGCAGCTCGCCACCACCCAGAAATGTTTGGAAATGTTTATTTGTGTGGATGCGTATGAACACAGAGATAAGTGTGTGAGTGCATGTTTATATATTTAACTATGCAGGAGTAAACTTTCTGGATGGAAGCTGATAAGGGTCAGATGAAAGTAAGCACTGAAATGATTACTAAAATAATAAAAAGTCCTTTTTGTGTCCTCACAAAACAGTGCCTCACTGATAAAATATTGATATTAAATATCAATATTAAAGCATGTAAGTAGGGAATGGATATATAGAGAATTATACTAGGTACCCTAACTACTGGATAAAACAAAGAAGGTGAATTGCGCCAAATCTTGATGCTATTTGCATGAAGAAAAACATTTAGTTGAATTTAAAGAGGTGCAGGTTTCATCCAGAGAGAAAACAACAAAGAAAGAAGCAGAGCTGGAACAACAAACAGGTTATGTGCGTTATCATAATGCAATGTGTAAGGCGTAACAACCACGGCCTATGCATGCAGAAAATTGAACAAAGCAGAAAAATTCAGAGAGTTTTATACTCATGAGGACATGTTGTTATGTGGTCAGATGGGAGGACGGAGTGCCAGGAGGCTGCTGGCATCTACCACCAGATGAGGATCTGAATCACCCTGGGCCAGTCACATGAGCTCTTTGTGTTTCATGGAAACCAAAATGAGCCAGGCAGAACCTCGCTGGAAACCAACACTGCGTCTAAGAAATGTTTTCCAAGTCAGGTCATGAACATAAGGATTCCTCTGGAAAGTACCTAACAGCACATTTAGCATGAAGACACACTTTCAAAAACCGCCGAAGAAAGAGAGTTTCTGCAAAAGTAGTCCAATGCTGCTGTGAGCAGTTTGAGGGCTGCCCCCCCCCCCCCCCCCCCCCCCNCTCTCTATCCTTAAGCTTCTACATTCCCATGAGACCGACTCCTTAGAGATCCTGGAAATAAAGCGGCTATTTTCTGATCTCCTCTGTATTCTGCTAAGCCTTGGGCTGGAGTGAAGGCTAGAAGAGGAAGGAAAATCCTGTGGGTGATCATTTAGTTCTACAGAAGTCAATGGCCAATCAAGTTCTGTGGGGCAAGAACTTTTAGATTTATAAAAATACATTATACGGATGAAATTAGAAATTACTTCACTGAGTTCTGGCAATAATAATAGCAATCTGATGTATGTTTGAGAAGAATCAAACTTGAGTGATTCGTAGCTTCAAGCGATATCGATCTTCCCCATTAGTAGTTGGCCTGTGATCATGTGCAGTTTCTTAATTCTTTGTGTATTTGTGGTAGTTGCATTGGCTGTTTTTAAGTGCTGTGTGTTTGCATGCTCCTTAGTATAGACTTACAGTTCATTTACACTGGGAAGTTTTGGGGAGTATATAAATCTAAGCTGTGTAATGCGGAACAACTGTTGTGCAACCATTGTGTTGAGTACACAATTTCTCGTTAAGCTTCTTCCATCTGAAATCCTCTGCCTCTGCATTTAGGGATTTTTCTTGCTGTAGAGTGCAAAATATCTGCCAAATCTGCTTGAATTCTGGGTCTTTGGGTTCACATTAAAAAAAAAAAAGCTCCCATCTCTCTACTCCATCCATCTGGATTTTTGCAAGTCAGTGCTGTTTTATAGCACTGGGTCAGTAGGGTGGAGAAAACGGTTGAGCGCTGTGAGCCAAACAGCTGTTGCACAAAAGACAGTGCTGCAGAGCCGGGCTGGCAAGCAGCGGTGGATGCCAAAGGTAACCCTTCTCGTAGGAAGGCCACCACTGGAACACAGATGGGGAGACCTCTTCCTGAGGCCAAAGGATGGACTTCCCAAGGACAAACAGGAGCTGGTGAGGTGTGTAGGGTTGTTGCAGCAAACCCGGCAAACAAAGAAGCTGTAGTTAAAAAGGAAAATGGCACTTCCCAAAGGAGCAGATAGAAAAAGAAGTAAAACTAAAAAGCCCTTGAAATGATGAAAGACATTAATGGAAAATGATGGAAAAGAGGAGGTCATACGCACATGGCAGTTGACAGGTGAAACCGGGTTTCCTTTTGGGTTTCTGTTGAGTAAGAGATGTGGCAGAAAGTTCCAGTAGAATAAAAAAATCACAGAAAGCACACCAGGAGTGTTGAGAGGTGTGGGCAAGACGGAGTCTGTCACAGAAACAAAGGCAATATTTGTATGCAACCGTTGACGTACATGACAAGCACTGTAAAACGGTCCTTTGATTTGAGCCACAGACAGCTTGACAGGTTTCAAAGCGTACAAGACTGGATCAGATCCTTTTTGATATAAGGGGTCTCCTAAGTGAAAACAAACCTAGTTTGTGGTGTCTAAGCCAAGGCGTGCTCCAGGCAGAGGGGAGCCGAGGGCGTCCTTCCACCCCAGCCGGCGGCTGCAGAGGCAGGTCGGGACTTCTCCAGTCCCAGCTGAATCAACAGGCTGCACGCTGGTATCGCACGTGAGGATGGCTTACAGCAGCAAGAGCAGTATTGAATGTCACCAGCCAAAAACTGAGAATAAAGCAATGAAAACACAACCCACTTTGAAACAGGGGGAGATGAAGGGAGATTAGGAGGAGCATGGTCGGCCTCCAGGCCCCTTTCCTCACCCAAAACCCCTTTACCTGAAAGCAGGATGGCCAAGGCAGGTACAAAATGGAACTAGGAGTGCTGGCGGCTGAAAATCCAGCCACGTGGCCTAATTCTTGGGCTACACCATGATCAGTCTTGTATGCTGCAGTGCTACATTAAAGATCAGTTGTAAAAACAGTAGAAGTGTTAGTAATGTCTAGCATTGGGGGAAACAGCAAACCGGTTTTAATTGCCTAAGGTGACATATGGTTACGTCTAAACATTGTGAGGGACTCTGGCTGGGTGTTTCTCAGCGCTCTTACATGTCTGCAGTCTCCAGCTTCAGGGCTACAATCATCTAGTTTATATTTCTGCTTGTCAGACATAAGCCTGTGTGTGTGCCCTTAGCATCGTACGCCAGAGAGGGACAGGCGTAAACAGAGAGATGGAAATTTCCCAAAATCATTTGTCATAAGGTCAAATAAGTGGAGAGAAGCTCGATCCAGTTAATAATTAATAGCAGATTTTTAAAGCAGGAAAACTCATCTTGTTTGTTATAATTCATTGTTACAAAATGTGATTATATTCTGTTGAATTTATGAGGGAAATCCTCAAAGCTCTGCTTATTTTTTGGTGCCAGACAACTCAATTTTGTTATCCTTAGCAATAATTTGTGATATAATGAAGAATTTGGTATAATTTATACAAAAGAGTTTATGTCTTCATTGTAAATAAACAGTGTTCATTTTGTGCTATTAAGTCTTGAAAGCTGAACCAAGAAATATGTTTTAAGATGCAGTTTAAAAGCTAGTGAAGATCAAAAATGATAAATAGCATGACAATCTTTTTGGAAAGGATGTAAGTCTTCATGCTTCCAGGACATAAGATAACCTCTAATTAATGGGGGCTAGTAAGAATTTTTTCCTGTCAGCAAGTTATTTCATAATTGCCTTCTGTAATGCTTCCTGTACTTTCCTCTGAAGCAGCTGGTATGCTTCTGCAGGAACAGTATGATAAAATCGATAAATCCCTGACCCAGTCCTATATCTCTGTGAATGTCTTTTTCACGGGAACTTTTCACCCGCCCAAGACCCAGACTCAGCTTGCTTTGTTTATAAGCTAAAAACTGCTAAATCCCAAGGTAGAAGAAATTACTTGCTTTCTTTAGCGATGTCTTCACTTGTGACAGGAAAAACAAAACCCAAATCCTTCAACTCATGTGTTGGCATGTAGGAAGGAAGGTAAAAGCATTTTTTTGCAATAACTTTGTCTTGAAAAGCAGTTACTTGTCCTGTTAATATGGACCCACAACATACAATATCCTACTAATAGGATGAAATAAATAGCTTATGTCTTGTGAGGGTGTTTGGGTAAAAGAAATCTAACCCCAACCATCGTCAGAGCTTTGGAGCTGTGGTTAATAAGCCTTCCCCTTTGCCCTTGCCTCAACTCTGTTGCTTATCATTTTCCCCTAATATTTCCACTTGTCTTCATCAAAACTACTTTTGGACTAAAATCTCATTTTTTTTTCTACGTAGGTAGGCCTCCAAAATAACCTAGAGATTGCAGTCACTGAGTTCAAAGGTAAATGAAAAAAAATTGCCCTCTGGAAGTGCCTTTGCCCTTCTATCTCTTACACAAAGAGGCTAAGGGAGTGGCATAGGCTTACATCGGCTTAGCTTAACTTTAAGCTGATTGAAAGTTGGCGCGATTAATCACATCTTATGTATCTAACGTCTCACTGGAAAGGAGATTTTTTGATCTCTATTTGATAAAATAATCTAAGATAATAACATACACCCACTTTTTAAAATATAGAAAGTAGGCATGGGAAAGGGAACACTTCTAACGAGTGATAAAACTGCATCTACACACCTTGTTTCGGAAGATGGTCCCTCATGTAGTTCAGGGTCTGGGCCAAATACAGGGAGGCTTCACTGGACATGAATGAGCTGTTGTTGGTCCTCAAGGCGATCCAACAGCGGGACACTTTGCTGAGGTATATTTGCAATTCCCTCCCTCCCCTCCTTCTGCCATCAGTGTCAAAGCATGGATTATATTGTCTTTTTTTTTTTCTTGTTTGGACATGCACCAGGAAAAATGAATCTATTCATGCTTCACATCCCTGTGACTTCTCGAGTTTGAGCTGATCATCAGTTACTAGCTGTGAATAAAGCCTTCAAACCTTATTCTAACCATTACGGCACTAATTATAGTTTCCTTAGGTAAAATGCTCCTAAACTATAATTACCCATAAGATTATACGTTGGCAGTTGCACAAGAAATTGTATTACAGGATTCTACCAGGGGGTTGAGCTCACCCTACTCTCCCAATCAATCCCATCTGTTGAGAAGAAAAAATGCAGTAGTTAGGGCTAACACTGGCAAATCAGCTATGGATTCCCTCCAGCCTCCATATCTGCAGAAAACTCATTTCATATTCGGTACGCACTGTTCAGGTTACAGTGTTCCTCTCAATTCTCAGCTGATGTAAACAGATGTTGATCTGCTGAATATTGATTTCCATCAGTTCAGGTTTCGGTTCACAATACAGAGTTCTCCTGTTGTATTTAATGTGAGGTGCACTGGTAACTATCACTGAAAACAATTCTAATGTGTTGTTATTTTTTTTTTAAAGAAAAGACAAGGAATTTTGGAGGATAGCTCTGGTAAAAAATACACTAGTGCCTGTGCCCTAATGAATGTTCTCTCTTCCATTTGTATGCATGAAATACGACTAGTTCAGGGCTGTATCACAGCTTGCCAGAAATAAACGTGCGTTGGAGAGAAGATGATGTCTCAGCTTTGTAGTGTGCACCCCTGTATTAATTTCCTGTGTCTGGTAGTCAACAACGCTGACACTTAACGGGAGAAAGTGGTCCCTGGTGTTACTCCTGTGACCCCTGTGGAATTATCCCATGACAACTCTCATCTACTGAGTAGCAAGAGATAAATTGAACAGGGCTGGAAATTTGGAACACGTTCAGACTTTAGAATATATGGAGGATTGGGGCTAGAACAGACATTTTCTTATCATTCTCTGTAAATCCACACTCCCTTCCTGTGTTCGATCAGGTGGTTTCTTACAATACAGAATACATGAGCAGCATAAACCCTCTTATTCCTGCTTATGTGAATATGATTTTATGTGACACAAGCCATTGCTCTTTGAATTGAATTTTGTTATTTGCCTCTAGAATCTGGTGGTTTGGCTGCATGACATTGACTTCCAGATAAAACAATTCACTCCCTACTTGCTCTAACAGACAACATTTCAAGCAATTAAGAGAATTAATAATATATTTTCATACTGTTAAAAAATACAACTGCGAAGAGCTTTAAAAAAATGCAGCATAAGGTTTTAAAATTCACTTTGCTTCTCCTTAGATATTAGCTGGGACACTTATCAGAAAGTTCTATTAAATGTTTTAAGCTCCCCCACCTAAATGTATAAGCCAGCTACTGGAATTCGAAATGTATTTATGCTATTTTTTTTTTGCTATTAAGTAATCCGCTTTGCTCCACTGCTTGGATGAAAAAATATATATCTATTCCATGCATATTCCTGTTGGATTCCACGTGCCTGATGATGCTGCAGTAGCACCGGCGGATTTGTGTTTAGCCGTGCCTTCCCTCCGCTCTGCGGAGCGCATCCCCTTGTTCCTTTGGGTAGGATTCAGAACTAAAATTGCATACCCTGAGGGGTTGGTTGGAATTAAAACACACTTTGCATATGCATAGAACAGGGGTGGAAAAGGGCACGGGTATGTGGAAGTAGATGCAATTGCATGGCAATGAGGCACACTAAAGCATGGAAGCTGTCAGCCAGGATCAGTAATTAGTGCACAATATAAAATCCTGGTGTAAGAGGTGCTTCAATTTAAGAGCAAATTAAAAAGTTTCAGAAGAGTGCCTTAAAATTACTAAAGCATTTCATGATTGTGAGGAGGACTTTAGAAGACCATTACTGGTATTCCCACATTCCTGCATATTGAGAACCTGAAGGCACTACAATTTTCCGTCTACGTGTGCCCCTATTGTGCTTTTTAATAAGACCAAGTTCTGGATGCCAAACAACAATGTTTGCTCTTGTTTTACAATGTCTTTTTCTCTGCTTGTGGCTTATAAAGAGTTCTTGTTACTTCCTGATTTTCATGGATTATATAAGAGGAATTAAAATGAGTAGTGCTGAACTCGGCCCTAGGATCTCAGAGACGTTGCCGTGACCTCGCTTGCATCCATTTAAAGCAAATATTTGGACTCTGTGGGATTCCAAAAACACGTACATTTTACTTCTAACTACACAGTAGATGCAATGTTGAAACCAGTTTTACACAGGCACAACCTCTTCAGTTTTGATAGAGTTTCTAGGGGTTCGTCATCAGAGCGAATAATTACACTGCAGCGTGAAAATCTAGCTACAAAAGGAATTCACAGAGAGCATGTGTTTCCTTATTGAAAGTGAAGTCTAAAAAGGAATTAAAAATTTATTTTTATATGTATATATACATAAACACATATAAAAAAAGACAGAAAGAAAAAGAGGATTCTTTGTTGTGTGAACAAACTTCCCTTTACAACCATGACAGTTATTAATTAGTATTAATCCTACAGTTGCAATAGCCATCACTTTTGCTCTTACATTAGGACTGAACTATGGAGCTGTAAGCCTGGGCTAAAGCTCAGTACCTGGAGCAGTGAGGAGTCCCATCACTTGCAGACCGAGCGAGGAAGGGGCACGGCAAGATCTGGAGTCTATGACCGCAGGGTTGGCTCTTGGGGAAGCTTTACCCAGGAGCAGAGGGACAGTATCATAGTGAGCCCAGAACCAATTTTCAAAAGGCTTGAAGCAAGATCTCTAAGTACTTTGGAAAATCTAGTCACCTGAGTGTATAAAATCCCTCAGAAATCAGTGAGGTGCATTCATTCATGTAATTTCGTTTCATGCGAATCCCTCTTCTCCAGAGATTTTCACAAGCGTTTGAAAGATTAATATCCAAACATGAAAAAATGAGAGCAAACTCATCATTGAGCGGGACTAAGAGAAAAGGAAATAGCTGATTTAATTAGGTTTTAAAGGATGATTCAGACCAACATAAATCTCAATGAAAGGACAAAAATAATTACAGGTAATTAATGCCAAACTATCTAAAGCTAAGGAATTTAGTTAGCCTTGAGCACAGTACATAACACACCCAGTTCTTCCTCCTGGAGATAATACAGTGTATCCACTAATTTAGATCATAGAGTTTCTTTTACACTTGTAATTATTTTTAATGCTGATGTTCCTTTTGCCATTAGGGAAACAGTGCTGATAACATAACCGAGCAAATCTCTCTAAAACAGAGAGGTATTTCTATTTTCTTATTCCTGGAGCTAAAATGGCATCAGTCAAAAATAAATGGCATCAATCATTCTGCTACTGGAGAGATCGGTAGAAAATTAGCAAGATGCAAACAGGGCTAGATTCCATTTTCTTTCTAGCTCTGTCTGCGACTCAGTAGCGTTCCTCAGCCATGGGTTTATTGATGATGGTGTGAACAGTCTAGCTCTTAAGTGGCCATTTCTTATATCAATGTTATGGCCAAAGTGAAGCTCTGATTTCAAAGATTTAATTCTTTATGAAGATCTGTTTCATACACATACCTTCCAGAGCTGTTTAAAAGACATTTCTTTTTTTCCAGTGATTCCATTGAACAGGCTACTATAAGCATTGGAAGGATAAATAAATATTTTGCCATTGACAACAGCTGCAGGACCACCATCTGATTGGACTGGATTGAGAGTATGGATTTTGTTAAATGATGCGTTTTTGTAGTTCAGGAAGAAAAACACTGTTTCTTGGGTCAGATCCTACTCCATTTCCATTTCTTTGGATTAAGGGAGGTGAAAGCTAATGTCCATAGGTAGGCTTCTTCCTCACCGTTTGGGGAGTTTTATAAGCCTTATTTTACAGGTTTAAAAAATGATGGAAGTATGAATTAGGTCTTACATTTCCATATCAGATAACCTGTATCTATGCAGGCAGGAAGCAGCAAATTGTCAGAATTTCACACCACAACTGGAAAATGACCGTCCCCCACTGTGAGCATGCAAAATCTGGGGCACGTTCATTATGGAAACAAATACTACAGGAGATCTTTTATGACTAAGGCTGATATTTTCTTATCATTTTCTTTGTCCCATTCTGTGGTATTTCTCTTCTTCTCCCTCTATTAAAGCAGAATCCTTAATGCAACACCTCTTAATTCAGCTAGCTATATCCAAACATATATCTTTAGTTATCCTTATAGTGAAGTTATGTATTTTTAGTGAAGTCAAAACCAATCTAGAGAAATGATACCAGGGAAACATCTTCTCTCTCTTACCATGAAAAAAACCCAACATGACAATAAACGTGCCAGCCCTTGGAGATATTCAACCACAGTGGAACAAAACGAGCCCCAGTAGTGATGAAGGGTAGATCCCATTTAATTGTGAATTAACCCTAAAGTGAAATTTTACTGAGAAAGGGACAAAGTCAGTCTTATATTTTTGAGGAGTGCTGGTTGTGGAAGTATTTCCTCAAAATGAATGGACAAGCTTCTGTTCCCTGCAGCGGTGGGGTCAGGCGTCACAAGAATATCCCTTTGTCCAAATGACAGGTAGCACAGACAGTGAATTGCCTAAAAACAAGAAACAGGGATATAATTTTCCCACTTAAAAACATGCACGGTGCTCCGGTTTACTTTGTACGGCTGGAAGGCCTCATGGCAGCCAGGCAAGTCCCAGCCTGCTTGGCATTTACAGGTGTGCTCCGGTGCTCTCCTTTATCGCACGGCCCCTTCTCCAGCCCCCGGCGTGAAATGGAGCCAGAGGTTCACTGAAGTATGAGGGACCTCTTAACACGACTTTGCACTGGGCGGCAGCTGGTCTGGAAGAGCCTGTGCCCTCCACCACTGCCTCTTGCCGTGGGATGGGGCTGAGGGTTTTGCAGCCCACTGAAGAATGTAGCCCCGGGGGCTTTTGGTGGTGCCCCCGTGACAAGGGGCAACGGGCACAGACTGGAACACAGGAAATTACCCCTCAACATGAGGAAAAACTTTACTTTGAGGGCAGCAGAGCACTGGCACAGGCTGCCCAGAGAGGCTGTGGAGTCTCCTTGGTGTACGGGAGAACTTCGTAGAGTAGGGTAGATGGTTGGACTCGATGATCCCAAGGGTCTCTTCCAACCTAGACAATTCTGTGATTCTATGATTCCTTCTCTGGAGACACTCAAAACCCGCCTGGATGCGTTCCTGTCCAACCTGCTGTAGGTGCCCCTGCTCTGGCAGGGGGGTTGGACTAGATGATCTCTGAAGGTCCCTTCCAACCCTGACCGTTCTGTGAGTCTGATTCTGCTGCTGGTGGCAGCTGCTTCTGCATGGCCCCACTGACCAGCACCTCGTGCAGGCCTCCTCCTCACTAACACCCAAGGCGCAGAGGTATTTGAGCAGCCTCATTTTCCCCACTGCGGATTGGGACTGTGACCCAAAAGTCATGGGGGAGGTGCTCATGGAGACAGGCTGCCTCCTGTCCGCTGCCCGTGGCGAGTGCGGTGGGGTGCGGAGCCCTCAGCCCCCCACGTTCACCCAGTGAGACCCATTCCCCCGACTGCTCTACCTCTGAACTGCGATACCATCGGGGGTCCTGAGCGGGAAACAGACCAGATCCACAAATCTCTGGGCTGCCGACCAAGAGTGGGTGATTTTGATATTTATTCCACCAGTTGAGCAGGAGCTAAAAGGCAGGTGATCCTTGCGTTTGCACTGCTCCGGGGAAGCCATTTCTATTCTGAGCTAGAGGAGGCTTTTGAAAAGCCCCGAAGGGAGGCAGGAGCGTGATTGCCATTGGCAATCAACAGAATTAGTCCTGGCAGGGCACGTCTGAAAGGCCACCCTAAACTGTGCTGGTCACTGCACCGGGACAGGGCAGCAAAAGCGTTGAGCGCTCATCAAATTCCCACCTCTGCAATGTGGCCAATACCACCGTGCTGCTGGGAGAGGCGGGGGGGAGGGTGTTTGTTCCCAAAAAACAGCGAAGAAAAACAGTATGAGAATGTCCTAATATGTCATTCTTTCAGAGCAGAAGCTATATAATTAAGCATACCCATTAAGCTGGCCACGAAATATTAAATAATGAACTCCATTTCTCTGAAGACCAGTACTTCACAGAGCAAAATTACTGGGACTGTGGAAGCAGCCGTTGCCTGACAGGAGCAGCCATTTTACAGATGTGCATCGGGCAATTAGGAAAGCGGTTATGAGATCTTTTTCTTTGACCAGTTGAAGTCAATAGAGAAACTTGTATTTTGACCAAATAAAAGTCAATTCCTACTTTTAAAATCTAGTCTTCACATTAGAAAGTGGAAGTTAGGTAAAGGTGTTTCTCTTGCTTTGCCCTGAATATGATTTTTTAAAGCATCAGAATTTAGGCACAAGCTGAGCAAAATACAAAACCACAAAACACGCAAATAAATCAATCATTCCTGTGTTATATATCTCACTAAATATGATCCAAAAATAATTTTGGGTGTAGTTTTCAAACTTCAGCATTGCATAAACTAAATACCCCGCAGCACAATTGGACTGACTTGAATTACGAAGTAAAATAAATACACACTGGGATGTGTCTTTTGTTGCTGTTATTTTACTTTTCCTTTTGCCTTTAAAAAGTTGTATTATAGCTCATAATACTTGATAAGTGAAAATTAGAAATGTCATTTGAAAGAGTGAAGTAATTTAATTTTGTGCTGTAGATGTCTAACACATGTCTATGGAAATGTTCTTGCTTATCCCAGTTACTTCCCCCCTCTCAAATATTTAAGCAAGGATAGGGCATGCCTAAAAGACGCATGTGAGAGCCTTTTTTAAAAAAAAGAATTTAACCTCTGACTTTTACAAGCAGAGACTCGATTTCTAGATATGAGTTCTTTGCCTGCTTTTCAGTAAATTTGACTTTACAGTCATTTGGAAAACTGTACCCAAGTCTTTATTGTGCATGACACTTGGAGTTCTTTTTTATTGACTTAGGCTGCGTCTTGCCAAAGTCAGAATGTTGGAAGCAAGGCCGCTGGCATGTGAAGAAATGTATAAAGAATAAAATTACTTTGGGTGGAAATAAAAGAAATGAAACAAAATAAACTTTTCCCTTTTTATGGTCATGTTTACTTCACAGACAGTAACAACAGAACCGAACTAAGCTCGCTGTCATGGGAAGATGCAGGTATTTTTGTGCATCCAACACTTTTATTAGCTATAGGAGTCATGATTCAGCCACATACTCCTGGATGGGACAATGGGAAGAACTTTATCTCACATCCCTTATTTCTCAGACCTCTTCTCTATCTTTAATTTCTCACAGTTGTTTCCTTTCCCTTCGTGAACTTCCACCTTTTTATTTTCTCCTCTTTATTTTCCCGTTTGCCTCTTTTTCTGAATTTGTGTTGGCTATCTGAGGGTATGAATTATCTGAGCACTTGAATTATTATAGGATGATTTTTGTTCACCGGTATTTTTAAAGGGCTATTTTTATTTATCTATATGAAAATACAAAAAGTTTGTACCCCCTGAGTTCTATCTAAGCAGGAAAACACAAAAACAACTTTTCAGGTGATTTGCTTTTACCAGCTGGCATTTTTCCCTCATGTAGATGAATGCGGGGAATTTCAAGAAACAGGTTAGTCATCCTCCCCCCCCCGATTCTTGTGCTGCATTTTTCGGAACGATGGGTTTCGACACAGCCAAGAGCAATGCAGGGACTTCTCTACAGATCACGCACCCTCTCTTTATTACCTGGAGCACTGAAGCTTTAGCTCTCTGCTCACCCCGATCTGGTCCCCAGTACGTAACGTTTTACATCCTCTGTCAGCGGGAAGAAGCGCCCAGCAGATGACCTGATGAGCTGCTTTGCAGGAAATGTGCCTTTCTCAGAGGAGGACAATCCCCACAGGCAGGTGAAGGCTGCACTCTGCCACTCGGCTCCATCTGTGTGACACAAGCCACTGAAGAAAAAAAGAAATATTTTACTGATTAATATTTCTGTTAAAAGCAATTTTGTTTTTTTTCACTAGGATTTTGACCCCTGTTGTAGAGGAACATGAGTGTACGAGCTTAACCCTTTGTCCTCAAATTCAACCATCGACTCCCAGATAAAAGCTTCCTCACATTGAAAGTTCCCTGCACTTTCTGCTGCTCCCATGCAAAGGTACTCGGGCTTTGCGAGGGAGGGAGGGAGGGAAGGAGGGAGGAGGCCAACTGACATTGTGAAGATCTGATGACTTCCCAGCAATGCCAACAATCTCAGGCTGTGTTTGCTGAATTTTTCCTAGCGTGGCCTGAGGTTTGCAAATGCACCAAACCACAAACCCACATTTCAGTTTGCAAAGGCCAGAGCCCAAGATTTAATATTTGCAGTCACAGAAACAAATATTTTACGCATTTCTACTATGCCTTTACTTGGCATAGCGAAAAAAACCAAACCACCAGCTTTCAAGGCAGAATTCAGTCAAATCCATCAAGTCTCACCTGTGTTCATACTGAAATCAAATCAGACCATGAGTTTCACATTGTTTTAAAGCAAAATCAGAAGAATCTTTAGTTTGCTCATTGAGAGGCATGAGTTCACCTGAAGCTGTGGTGTTACGGTGTGTAGCCAGTTCAGCGGTTGCCTACTCCTGCGTCCGTGCTGCTGGCAATGCCTCAGCTAGCTGCTTTAAACTCACATGGGGAGTTAGTCCAGCTTACGCTGTCGTGGTAAGTGCTGCTTTAGAATCACACAGATAAAAAGGTTGGTTTAGTTCTCAGTGGTCTGTAGGAGAACCCATCCGTGAAAGTCCATCTTCATGGTTTTCATCACCTTAGAATACACTCTGTCTAGTAAACATGAAAAGAAACAACATAAACAGAAATATGCAGGTTTTATTCTTTTCAAATTATTACCATCTCTGTCTTGGGAGTGTTTCCTATCTATAGAAACACCCATACATTCTTAGAAATAAGGGTACCTGGACCACTTATTCCAGCTGAAGCTGCACATCTCTATGGTTAAGATATTTTTGGTATACAGGTTGGTAGGAAAGGAGTCCCCTCGAGTACCTCTGCACTAAACTATCCAGCCTAGCCACATCCTGCCAGAACAAATTTTAAGAGGGTAAAAGAAAGATCATTTTTGACCCTGACCACCTCTCTCCTGGGACAGTCTCACCCACTGTTCAGAATGGCATTTGCTTTGGGCCAGCTCAGGAGCAGTCCCGTTCCCCCTCCCCTCATCCACACGCTTCTTGGGGGCAGCAGGGAAGCAGGAATAGTTGTTGTGAAGCTTGAAAGCATCCTGATGGCACTCACAAATTTAAAACAATGTTATGCCCTTCCCAGGCTGTGCAAGGAAAGATGCTGGTCAACCTGTCAAATAGTCCTGCGTAGTGAGGCAGTGCCCCTTCATCCGACCAAACAGCGGGTACAGAAACCTGAATGGGGAGCGAACAAAACCCATGGCTCAGCGGCGGCCGCAGAATGTTGAGACCAGGGTCAGAAGTGGTCACAGGAACATCTGATAGCAGAACAAAGCACCTTACAGGGAACTAGTTAGACAGGCTTCTGCAGCGAAATACTTGTGACCAGCAGATAAAAATACAATTGCATTTCCTGCATGAAAAAATAAGAGGTTTAGGAGGAGTCATGTCCTTTAGCTGAGTGATGCCGACTACTTTAGCTGAGTACTTACTATTAGCACGGAGCTGCTCCTCGCTTAATGAGAATCAGAGCCAGCAATCTGGAAGGGCTGTTGAAGCAGAACTGCCCGGGCCGTGAAGAGAGGGCATCAGGGCACTGCATGCCCCGAACTCTCTGCAGGACCTTTCATGGACGCTGCTGAGGCACTGAGAGTAGCTGACCGTTCCCTCAGGTCAGGGATGAAGATGACAGCACGCTATCCGAGATGGACGCTGGGGAGAAAGTCTGGCCACATGCATGCAAAGATAAGCTTTCTTGTCTTTTTGTAGCAGTTGAGGGTAAAAATGAATGTCATGTCTTGTATCAAGAAATATTAGCACATGTCATTTCAGCTTTCTGTGCTGCATAGGGTAAGAAAAATAATCAGGCGGTGAGATAGGACAAAAATCCAGTGAGAAAAGAAGAAATCGGATGGGATGAAATCTAATGGGACTTCTGCCTAACAGCACTCTTTTGAATGGTCTTGTGGGGGATTTCGTGCTTCAGCAGTGTGGTACAGTCTGCACTGGCTTCTGCTATGCTACATTATGTGGTGGTGGTGAGTGTTCGCCCAGGAGTAAATCCTTGACTGGCGAGGTCTACAAAAGTAATACAAAAGTTTATTTGATAATAAATAACACTGCAAGGTCTAAACCTAAAGGGTTTATAGACAACAGAAATAAGAACTCCTCTGTCAGTCGGTTTGGATTGGTGAAACTAAAAATAACACCTCACAAAGAGCTACTCTGTTTTTCCTTTTTTTTTTTTCCCCAAAATGAAAACATTCAGTTTAAAATTAACTTGTTTTGACTGAGCGATACAAAGGCAAAACACGAAAACAAAATAGTCTGCAGTTGGCACTCGTGTTTCTAGCCAAAACTCCTGTAAATATTGCCCGAGCTTATGTGCTCATTCTTCCTGGATTTGGGAAGTGGGCTCAAAGGGGTTTGTCTTCGCGATCTCTGAGTGAGCTCCCACAGCAGTGGTGGCTGCTGGAAAAACAAACGGGACGTACTGTACACAGGCACCCGGCCAACGCTACCTGGAAAATGAAAATAATATTTTAAAGGGGAAATACACGCAATCCATGTGCACGGGAGTAATTAATTCTGCAAGCACCCTCATCAGAGATTAGACGGTAAAATGCGTGTAGGAGAGAGTAGAGGAAAATAGTGTCTGCTGTTTAGTACATAGTTTGCAATATACTGAAGAGTAATGTCCACCACCAGTCTTAGTCAGAAGCTTTTGGAGTAAGAATATTCCTTTAGTGAGTCATGAAGTTCATGGTGTATCTGGTGCTATTTTTGACTGCTGGCACTGTGCCGGCCTCCTGCCAGGCCCAGATTCAATCAAGCTGCATTCAACGCTGTGTGGATCACGCTGATCTTCCCCACAGCAGGACAGGAGGACCTGGGTGGTGGTCCTAAGGGGAGCTGCAATGAAGAGGAAGGTGCTCGTGCTAAACTGACTGTGGAGTTATGGGGATATTGGGTTATTTGCACTTCAGAAGAGGAATCATAGAATCATAGAATGGTTGAGGTTGGAAAGGACCTTGAAGATCATCGAGTTCCAACCCCCCTGCCATAGGTAGGGACACCTCCCACCAGACCAGGTTGCCCAAGGCCACGTCCAGCCTGGCCTTGAACACCTCCAGGGATGGGGCCTCAACAACCTCTCTGGGCAACCTGTGCCAGTGCCTCACCACCCTGAAAGTGAAAAACTTCTTCCTAATGTTCAATCTAAACCTGCCCTCTTCCAGTTTGAAGCCATTCCCCCTTGTCCTGTCACTACATGCCCTAGTAAAAAGTAAAAAGCTATGTCCTTGCCTCCCAAGCGTTTACTGTCTAACTTTGCAAAAACCTGCAAAAAAACCTGGGGCAGAGGGAATGAGGTTATGCCTTTTGCATAACCATTATGGACCTGAGCGAAATCCTCCTAAAGACAGTGAGACGAGGTACCTCCATGGATTTTAGAGCAGGTTCCATGTGTCTGTACGCTGTTTCTGTTGCTGGATCACCATGGAGAAATACAGGTTTCCTCTGCAAACTACTTTGGCTTTATGGGCAGCAGTTAAATGATGTCAGGTCACTGGAGGCATGGCTATATAAACCTCACATCCCACACCAGGATCTTTTCTGTCAGTACGCACAATCCTCTTGCTGGTGGTAAGCACTGTGGGGGGAAAAAAAAAAAAGTAGAATTTGCACATTCTTAATTGGTGCATACTGATTTTTCTCTTTACCCAAATTGCTCCTTTTCCTTCCTTCCTTCCTTCCTTCTCTTCTTGCCCTTCTGTTCTTTCCCTTCATTCCCTTCTCTTCCTTTCTTCATTTCCTTCCTGCTTGCTTTTTCTTCTTTCTTTTTCTCTCCTCCCTCCCTTACTCCCTCCTTCCTTCCCTCCCTCTCTGCCTCTTTCCTTCGTACAGACCAGATTCGATCCCCTGAGACTTTAATGGGTGGGGAATGCCACCTTGCTGCAGTAATATCACTATTTAAGTACAGTGAAGAGCTTCACCCTGCAAGGTCCACAGTGCCATAAGACACAATTACCATTAATATGATTAAGGAAGATCTGTGTCTTTCAAGATTGGAATTCATGCCCTTACAACTATAGCCTCAGGATTTTGATGGAAAAATGAAAGACTGAAAGTGTAATGACTTAAGTGAAGACTCTTTTGTTCAAGTCAGTGACATCTAATAGCCCAAGGAAGAATGAAAACTACATTATAATGAGAAATCATTTATCATGTAAGACAGAGTGAAGGAGGGAAATAAACCTTCTTTAAGTAAAAGAACCATGGAAATAAAAAAAAAAATTAAATGTATGTGACTTCCTGGAAGAAAACCAAACTGTATTTGCTCGTTTGTTAGCTTGGATGTTATGATTTTTAAAATGAGGGCTAATTGCATCATTTTACATTTCAACATGAATTAGTTCTCCGTGTCTCAAGCGAATGGTTGGAATCCTGCACAGTTAATTCCTGTAACCCGACTGAAATGAAAGGGTACATTCTTACAGAGACGTAGTTGTATGGGTTTGTTGGAGTTGTTTTTTTTGCTAAAGGAGTGATAAAAAGTAAACTGAATATGCACAGAATAAATGAAAGTGAAGAAAGGTCTTTTGTTCTTTTGACTAATCTCTACATTAAATCTTTTTTCCAAGAAGCGGATGTAGCATCGGTTACAGCGCTATCTGAATATTCTCACATTTTTGTAGAAGAGCCAAAGAATATACAGTTTATAGAAATCTTGAGAACTGCTTCAGGTGAGATGACAGATACAGCAACAACTTCCTACCCCGAGTTCCCCCTCTGCTTGACAGCCAAACCAAGCAATGCAACACGTGAAACAAAACAACACAAAACAAAGCAACAGCTGTATTCACAGCTGCACTTCATATTCAAGAAGACAGTATGGCAAGAAATACTGGCTAGTCAATACTAAAACTCCCACTGCATTAAACAGAAACACAATTTCACCCACTACATCAAGTGCGATCTAAGCTTTCATACTGTAGTAACAAAAATATTTATTATCGGTTCAAAAAAATCTAAGAAAACAGAAATCTTTCTTTAGAAAGAGTAGAGATTTATTCTAAATGCCAAATTTAGAGCCATAATTCTTTCAGACTGCGGTGTAGTTAGGCTCCAGATTTTGACTTGATCCACTTGAGCTGCCGGCCAGGTGAGCTTCCACTTTTGCCTTTCTCCTTGTGGAGATATTGCAGTGACTTTCTCTCCTCTATCAAACCAGTCATTTTTCGTGATATATGGAAATTCTCTAGCTTGGAGATTTCTAGTCTCATGTCACGTTTTGTGATGGTAGGGCAATGGTTTGAAAAATTATTGGTTAGATTGATGGATGAAGAGACATACAGGCACGGGACTGTAAAAACACAATTTTTAGGGAGTTGGGTTAGATTTCCTTAAACAAACATTCATCCAGAGACTGGAATCCAAAGCTCCTCTCTCCCTGCTGAGTGGTTCTTTGCCTGTAGCAAATAGGGGTTTTTTGCCAGGCATGAATCTGGAATCTACAAACATCACAGTTTACGTTGTATTCATTGCAGAGTTACTCAATTCACGACACCCCAATGCACAAAAAGAAACACCGCCTCCTAATTTTAGTCTCAGCATAAAGTGCGGGTGTAGGTAGGACATTGAACCCCACCTGGAAAGAACCAAGGCTTCTTGCAAGAAGCCAAGACGTGGAGTTACGAAACAGCTCTACAATGAACGGTGAATTAGATGAGAACTTTTTAAGATTCTCTCATTTCCATATAAACCTGCTTTTTTTGGCCCAACTGCTGCATGGCAGTTAAAGCGTGTGGTTAAATAAGAGCACATGGGCAGCCTAGTTAGGTTGCTTACCTGCCTCCAATGAGGAATGAGCTTTAGGAACTGGAACCTTTAAATTTAACAATATGAATGTTTTCTTACAAGAAAAATATGACTTTGTGTCTTAATGAAATGATATAAGGTATTGGTGGTAATAATTTGGTTTATAGAAAGAATGGCATTGTAAATAGCCATAAGGAACTTAGAAACCTTGAATTTTAGCTTGTTCCCAGGTGTTCTTTAATGTATCCAGGAGGCATCATTTGTCTTGTCGAGCAAAGCCTCTTTCGCATACGACAACTTTTTCCTCTAGATAACCTTTATAAGGTTATCGTTGGGAGTTAGGCATTGAGCCACGGGGCAAGGCTGATTTGTTTAGCAGCAAGGTACGGAATTTACTTGTTTTCTTGGCAGAACTTCCTCCTACAGGAATGTCAGTCTCACATAAGTAAACAGCAGATGACACCTTCAGGACATTTCAGGTTTTTCTTCGATTTCAGATCAGTTCTGTGGAAACTGGATAAAAAAGTAGCCGATTGTTTCTGAAAATTTGGCTGTTTCATGGAGAGGTGCTGCACAATGTTATCATCACTGACATAAACATGTTTTTAGTGCTTTCCAAGGAGGTACAAAAAAGTCACTTTACACCAAGTTTGCAAACGGTGTTAGGTGAACATTTCAGTAGTGGGAGCAGCCTACCACTGCCATGATCCAGTGACTGAAAATGCTCCAAAGCCTTCAATCCAGTTAAGATGCCCACCCAGAAGACACATTTAAACCAAGCTTAAGCTCTCTGGAAGGATAAGTGGTACGCCTATTTTACGGAATGAGTTAAACAAGACAATCTAGGCAAGAAGACAGTCTCCACTGAGAACTGGGGTATGAAAGACCTCTTGTCTCACTGTCATTTTATGTGCCTGCTGGCTTAATTTCTCTCTGCCTGGTATAAAAGACCACCCACCATGTGGCACACGGCCACTATTTTTTGTGGAAATTATGATAGTATCGATGTATTGTGGTTCTGTCACTGCCTTCACAGCAGGAGTGGAGAACTATCTTGTTGTCATAGAGCTTGATCCAAAGCCTACTGAAGATGATGGGAATAGCTTTGTTGACTTCAGCAGGTTTGGAGCAAGCCGTTAAGAAAAATACGGGATGATGGTGAAGAACAAGCTTACAGAACCCTTGACTTGCAGCACAGATAGGTTGAAGGTTTTTGCTAAACCAAATAACCGTTTTAATTTAATCTCCACTAGAAAAATAGGAAAAATTAAATGCTTGCCATATGGCGAAAATATGTTAAGCTTCAAAGAACTAGAAATAATTAAATACAACTATGAAAAGTTTTTTTAGGTTTGAATAGTATGCCAGTTTCAATATTATAAAATATACATATATAATCCTATTAAAGCTCATTTGGAAAAAAAAAGGAGCCTTTTGAATAATGCAAACTCTTAGGTCACATTTTTCACCTGTATATTTATTTTCATTTTAATCAAGACTGCTATAATCAGAAAACTTGGTAAGATTTTGTGTAGCCTTCAATGCACATCAACTATTTCAATTTCTTCTGCAGGTAACGTCAACATGAACCAGCCTTTGAAGATAAAGAAATGAAAAGGGAAAAACAAATAAATATCCTCAGAAGCAGTGGGTTACTCTATAATCAAAAGGAATATTAAACCCAAAGCCGCACCAAGGACCTCATGAAGAAAATATCCTCGTCTAGAAGCTCATCCCTGTGCTTTGCTCTAAGTAAGGTCTGACAGAAGTGACGGACTCAGATGTTTTCCCCACCAGGTTTCAAGCACAGCATTTTCTGAAAGTATGGGCCATGTTTGCACTACGTCCTTGTACTTCTCTGGCCCCAGAGGTAGCACAGACTTTTGGGGTAAAAAGAGGGAGCTTTAGGCTGCCCTTGATCTCTGCTCTTTTGCCCTGACATGGCGAACTCGTGCCTTTTCCAGCGTGGCACTGGCGCTGCAGACAGCCCAGTAGCCTGGCAAACCAGAACACCCAAATGCACAAAGGTTTCCGATGCAGGAGAGACCCCTGAGCACTGCCGGCTTGCAGCCTGGGGCTGTCCCCGTGTCCCCGTTCACACCGAGACACCGCCTTTACTTGCCTGTCTCTTCCACATCTATGCTGTGTAGAATAGTAATTGCTGAAATAATACAGAAAACCAGAGCCTCTCACTCCCTTTCCAGTTCTGCCTGTCTCACAAACAGAGCCGATAACCCAGATCAAGGAGATTTATGAATAATTCTCATATAAATACTGTAAATGGCTTACTTAAGCGCAGCCACACGCACTAAATACCCACGTTCCCACACTTACAATCCCCTCCCTAAAATCTCTCTGTAATAAGTAGTCAGACACATGAATGCTCGTGGAAAATCTAACCCAAAGAGCAAGAAACATGGCTATATGAATTTCCCCACAGCTGTTCTTCCCCAGACACGAAAAGCTATCGTACAGTCCTAGATCTTTCAGTAACTGCCTGCCCAGCACAAAAGCCACTATCATTTCAGGTCCTGCGGTGAACGGAGGGTCACATCTGATGACAGAGAGGAGTTGTAGCACTGTCCAACTCTCTGAATGTTTTTTTACAAGGTCCTTTTCAGTGCAGGGCCTTTTTAGACTTGCATTTGTATTTTTTCCAATAATAAAACCCAAAAGCAGTGCTTACCACTTGCCCTTTCTCCTTGATTATTCCTGATATTTATTTCCATGGGGTGATGCAGAGACACCTCAAACACAACACCGTTGCCCTGATAGATCTGACCAAGATACAAAAAAGTCAGTTCCATCCCAAACAATTTACAAACTAACTTCTCATTTGCATTGAAAATTTCACCTTTCCTTTACATTACCTGCGGAAATAAAAAGCACGGCAATTTTCCAGACTGCTAGATAGGGCACAGTCTATGGAATTTCAAAGCCTTCCCCTTTTTCAACATTTATCCCATAATAAAAATGATAAATAGACCTCAAGAGAAAGCTGTCCTTTCCTTATTTATTCCTATCAGCTCTGTCAGTAATTCCACCACTACGGCCACATTTCTGCCACTGTTTTTCCTCGGGTTTGGGTCTCTGTTGATTTAAGTTAAGACACTTGCCCAGAAGTGCACCCTCTCTGCTGAGGCAATGAGCTTCCTCCAGCTTATCCTCGCTGGGCAAAACCCGCCCTTTGCAGTCTCTTCTGGAGGAGTCTCTCTGAGCGCATTTGGTGCTCTTTGGATTACAGTGACTGCAGAAGTGCAAAATGTTATCATTTATTATTGCTTTTAAATAACAGCACCAACAGTTAAGGAAATCCTTCAGGAAAGAGCATCTGTGCATCCCTCCCTCAGCATGCACCAAACAAAGAGCTGCACTGTTTTTCCCAGCAGCACAAAAAGTCAAGTTCCTAAAAGCTCGGTCAAAATTTTGGCTTTACGAAGGAATTTTCAAACGTGTCTCTCGAATATTCAGTTGGGTGGTCTACCTCCCACAGGATGTACAGTGCTAACTGGTTTGTTTATATGAGTAAGTGCAATCACAAAGCTTGTGTACATGCTGTTGTTTTGGGGTCGGGGTTGTTTGTTTTTTGTGATGGGGGAAAATGAACTGTAGCTGAAAATTTCTTTCCTTGGGAAAACAAATTGATTCATTATATAAAAATTATTACTTCAAAGTACTCAGGACATTTCCTCCAGTAAAAAAACCAGCAACTTACTCTTTGAAAACTCTGTGAATAAATATGGGCTTAATATATTCTCTTTGACAATATTAGACACATACATTTACATGGTAAATTGCACCAACATCAGTAGGAAAATACAAACTACTGTGGAAGAGAGCATAAGCTTGTAGGACTGAATTAAATATGATTTTGCTAGTGCTGCTTACAACTAAATGCCAACAGCCAAACATTGGTCTACATCAATGACCTGATGAGTCTTAAATATAGAAAGCTTGACCCTGAGAGGCTTTGCAGTTTGTGTCACTATTGACAGAAAAGTAGAGAGAATTTTACACTTGCTATTCTAGCAGTCTAGATGGCTATAAAGATTGCAAAACAGACCACAAGCTTCATCATTTTGAAAAAAAAAAAAAATCATTCTGTTATAATCATGCATCAATACAGAATTTTAGAATCATAGAATGGTTTAGGTTGGAAGGAACCTTAAAGATCATCTCGTTCCAACCCCCCTGCCCTGGGCAGGGACACCTCCCACCAGCCCAGGTTGCTCCAAGCCCCGTCCAGCCTGGCCTTGAACACCTCCAGGGATGGGGCAGCCACAGCTTCTCTGGGCAACCTGGGCCAGTGCCTCACCACCCTCAGAGTGAAGAATTTCTTCCTAATATCTACTCTAAATCTCCTCTCTTTCAGTTTAAAACCATTACCCCCTGTCCTATTGCTCCACTTCCTGATCAAGAGTCCCTCCCCACCTTTCCTGTAGGCCACTGCTTAAACTGTTTGCTGGTACCTGCCTTCATGCACAAAGATTTACTTCGACCGATTTGGAGCTGAGCATTTTGCACAAGGACTAATGCTTTTGTCTGTTTGGTATTCTGCGTGTCATTTTAACCAGAGAGGGGAAAGACTGAATAACCACAGATGATGGAGGTATTGTACTTGGCATACAAGTATCTAAAGGGTGGGTTGAAGGAGGATGGAACCAGACTCTTTTCAGTGGTTCCCAGTGACAGGACGAGGGGCAATGGGCACAAGTTGGAACATAGGAGGTTCCTTTCAAATATACGGAAAAACTTCTTTCCGGTTGGGGTGGCAGAGCAGTGGCACAGGCTGCCCTGGGAGGTTGTGGAGTCCCCTTCTCTGGAGATTTTCAAGCCCCGCCTGGATGCAGTCCTGAGTAATGTGCTCTGGGCAATCCTGCTTTAGCAGGGGAGTTGGACTAGATGATCTCTAGAGGTCTCTTCCAACTCCGAAAATTCTGTGATTCCGTATCTAAAAGGGAAACTTAATCAGGAACTATTGGGTAAACTAAAATATTAGCTGGGTGTTGCAACCATACTCCTATGTGTTTCATACAATTAGGTTTTCTTACTCAAAGAAACCTTATAAGTGTAAATTCTCCATAGGCAGTGCGTAGGGTCATGTTTTCCAGAGTGGTGAAAAAAGTGATCCTTTTTTTCTATTGTCCTTTGTCATTAATAACATTAAGCTCTATTCACTCAAGAATACTTAATCTTCGTAGACGTACTTGGTAAAATACCTGAAAAAAAAGTCACTATTCTCTTGGATGGAGAACTGCATACAGAAATATCAGTCAGTGACCACAATTGTATTGAACAACAGTTTTCCCACAAGGGTTAAAGAAGCTATAACAAGCACTGGTTAAACCTTATGACACCCTATTAATTAGCTCCTTCTGTGATGGTCAGCACCGGTCACATGAATTTTGTAAGGTTATACAATAAGGATAAAAACTCGAGAGTTTCGGCTAGCTCTGATTTACACGCTACCAAAGCAGAAAATCAGCGGAGCTTGCTTTTTGGGGAAGTTCATGTGTGTCTGCCCCAGCTCCCACTCTGCTTCACTAGCTGTTTAGAATAAGAAAAGAGCACCATGAGTTTCTAGATAAAGTATGTAAACTACTGACCCAACTATATGAAACAGTCTCTCAGGGAATTAGCAGATGAGACAAAAAAAAAAGCCAAAAATTAACATCGGCAGCCAAAAATGGATGGCAATTAGTCGTAAAGACTAAATAAAGCTAAGTAAGAAGAAGGAAATGTGCTGACATTCTGGACTACTACTATTATTTCCTACAGACTCCACTGTTGGTGGGAAACTCTTGCATTTGCTTGTAAATGCACTCTCCAGTAACCCAAATAATGCACAATAAACACTGAAATCCATTGTTTCTATGAGGATTAAAACATCTAAGAAAAGGACCAAATTGTGGCTCATTTTTTTCTTCCGGTTACAAAGACTGTGAATTGTTTAACTTCACTTTTGGGGGAAAAAAAAAAAAGTTTTGAAAAATGGCTCCTAAGTGAATGGTTAATTTCAGAGTTGGTCTCTAAACAAAGAGTCCTGATAACATCCCAAGTTTCACATGCTGCTAAGAAGATACTCTCCATAGCCGGAGCGATTAGTTTGAGCTCCAAGAATTAACAAGACCTGTAACCCTTATACAGCTGTGCTGTGTTGAGGCAACCAGAAATCATAGACAGACACAGATTTTATCTTGTTTTATAATGGAAAGCAGACATAGAAATAAACTAGAAGCCAAAATGGCTAACTTCAGCTTGGGGTTTGGAGGCTGAATTAGGACCGAGTGTCTCTCTTAATGGAGGAGGGAAATGTGTATACTCATGCTCAAGAGCAGCGTCCACTAATGGTAAGGGACACTGGAAATATTTTCTACTAAAATATAACCTAGGACTACATCAAAAAAAAGTCTTCAGTAGTGGGCTTGAAGTCATTCAAGAATGAGATTTGGGGATCAGAATAGAAAGTTCTACGAAAATAGCTCAGTACTCAGCAGCTATTGAAAAACTGAAAACTGAATGTTAGGATGTTAGGAATAGAGAACAGAACAAAGAAAGAACATCTTTATGTCAACTTCTCAATCCGTGGTGTGCGTGAACCTTGAGTGCTATCTGTAGTTCTAGTGTCTCCCTGTCTCAGAAAGGATATAACCGAAGAGAAAAGGTCCTTATACATGCAGCAAGGATAACCAAAGAAAGGTTGGATTCTGCCCAGGCAGATCAGGAGGGTTCAACCTGGAAAGGAGACAACTGAATGGCAGCATGAGAGAGTACATCTGCAGTAGGCTGGATACTCGCTGCTGTTCTCTGTTCATGAAATTAGGCAAGCAGGCAGCATCAAAAGGAAATGCTTCTCCGTGCAGTGTGTAGGTCTGCTGTGGAAGCCCTCGCCCCGGGGTGTCAAAAGTTTTCCTGTGTTAAAAAAGTGGCTGCTTGAATTCAGAGAAGAAAGATCAGAGGAGGGCTTAGGAAGCCCAGAGGAGCTAGATCTGATTTCTGATGATGTCCCCAGGCATCAAATTGTGGGAAGGTAGGAAAGCACTTCTAAGAAGTACCACCACAGTCTTGCTCTGCTCATTAAGTCTCTTCTTTCAGCCATAGTTGGAGACAAGGTACTGGGTTAACCGGACCTCTAACCTGCTACAGCTGTTCTTGTGTTACGTTAGATTCCCTTCAGTCCTCTAACAACCACCTCAATCGCCTGCATAAAGAAGTAACATTAAAATAATTTGACATAGCATATATTTTTAAACTGCAGTTTAGCAGCTGTAAATATGGGGCACCATAAAACGGTACTCTGGGATTTACTGTCCGGTATTCTTCCCGCGGCAATGATCACAGAATTATCTGCAAAAATGTGTTATGAGAGAAGGGCTGTAATATCCAGACATAGGAATACAGTTCGGAAAACGAGCCGCATAGATCATCAGTTTCAGTCCCCTAATATTCTAAGGACTATGTCATATAATCCCTTTTATAAACTGTTCAGGCTTCATTATGGTTAAATTTATTGGCCTCCATTTTTCCTGGAAGGCTGTTCCAGAACTTCACTGCTCTGCTGATTAGAAACCTTTTAATTTCCAAGTGAAATTTAATATGACAAGTTTATACCGTTCTGGAGAAGTGTTACAGTTGCTCTCCACACATACATCATAGAGCAAATACCAACAAGGGAAAAGAGCAATTTAAGTTAAAAACAATAATAGCACCAAAGCGTTTCTGGCCAAGCAGTTTCCTCCAATTTTAGATGCAGATCCCACTGCAACCTTTAATTCTTTGGTAATAAGCTTCTACTGAGGGAACTCAATCTGTTCTGATCAGCTCTGTTTTATGTCTACAAATGCATATTAACCTCTTCCCAACTAATGAATCACTGGGCCTGTCATAACTCTAATGAGCAGATTTCTTTCTGAGGGTGTTGATAATCTAAAAGTGCTCACTTGTTTTTTCCTGCCTTGAATTACACTGTAACCGTACGCGCATCTCCAGAGAGTTTATCTGTAGAGATTGAACTGGAGGTCTCCAGATCTGGAAAGCACGAGCGCTCCCATTTGCAGCTTAAAGAGGGGCTGCGTTAGCTCAAGGAGAGAACGCGCTCCCACACTTCTGTGTTTGTGACCTGCTGGAGGGGTTCAGCCTGCAAATTTGTTGGTGAGAGTTGCCTCAAGACGTGGCTGCTCAGCCACAGTTGTGCCACTTCTATTTTGTGTCTGATTCAAGGCAACCACGTTGAGTGGGACAGGGACTGCACCTTCCTTGTACGGCACAAAGCCCAGTAGGGTGGTGGTCTTGACCGAAACTTTTGATCACTACAGAAGTATAAATGTAAGTGGTGCTTGCAGCTCATTTGCCTGGATTTAAAAACCATCATTGTTGTAGGCACTTTTGATGTTCCTCCAAGGAGAGGATGGGTAAGGAGAGATGGGTGGCTCAGTGCTCCCCCATGCAGAGGGCAGTGCAGAACAGGCTATCATCAGCCACTTTCCAGAAACAACTAGGAGTTAGCGACCTTTAATTACAGTTCCTAAAATTTACAAAACCTTTACCAGGCTGTTTACTGTGTGTTATTTCAAATAAAATCCTAGACTACACAGCATTTTCAGACCAACGGAGGGAAAGAGAATAGTTACAGTTTTCTCACCATGAGGTTCAACAACACATTGTTTTTAGTTCCATTTCTAGTAATGATTAAAGGCAGCCAATTTTGGACATAATACACATGTCAGTACCACTTTGGCACAGAATTACCGGGCAGGAAAATAGCAACATACAGAAACTAAGAAAACACGGTTGTTACCTGAGTCCTGTCTCACGGCAATTACATTTGTTCCCTCACCTGCTTTCAAATCTCATTTTCTACCATTTGTACTTCATTTGTGTCCTACAGCTCTATCAGCCCTCCAAATGCATTCTTCTTTGGTTACTCTCTTGCAGATGGTGGCCCGACTCAGTCCTCCAGGACATTCAAGCTGGCTACAAGAGATTCCCCTAAAGACAAGTTCTTTGGATGGTGATGTACTGACATAAGGTCACCTCTCCCAGTTACCAGTGCATGGAAAGAGGATGATCAGGGCTGATGATAAATCTCTCCCTCCTTCTCAGCTGTGTTGAAAACTGTTCGGTCGCCGCTCAAGTTCTGGCACATCATTTCAGTGGTGTCACAGGGCGAGTGACCAGTTATCCTGCGTATTTCATCTGTCTGACAGCTCACGACCCCGTTTTCCATAGGGGGGTCTTCCCTTTTGTTGGTGTGTAAAAGCAGCACGTCGTTTTACAGCCTCACCCAACAGAGGAGGCTACAAGCCTCCCGGTTTCCTATTTTGATACAAAAAGAAATGGCACCTACAGTAACAGTAGTTGCAGACGACTTTCCACCTCCTTCTAGAGAGAGATTTTCTAGGCTCAGACCCTGATCCTAAGAGCAGTAGATTATAGCAGTGTCTTTCATTAGCTAAGCTAAGGGAATAAGAATAGGCAAGTGCTACCAATTATATTTCAACACAAAGCAGTACCCACTTAAACATAAGCTAAAGGCCACAACTCCATTGTTAACAGGGGTGTTCTCACGGAAAAGCTTTGAACACACTGGGAACATTAAAGAGAAGATGTCTCGCATGTGCAATTACTCAACACATCTTTAAAACTGCAAACACTTGTTCACATGTGGTGAAAATTAGAGCTGTGAGCACTTGGGAAAAAAAAATCCCACCTGGCAGGCACACTCTTTTTTACTTTAGAGTTTTATAGGAGCTCTCAGAGCTTGTTGGTCCAGTGAGAGCTGAACCAAAGTCAATGGAGGAAACTGTGAGAGAAGAAAAAGAAAATGCAGAGAAATGTGCTATTTTTGTCCTAAGCTCAACAAGGTTTTGACTCTCCCAGTCTGACTCCCCCTCATAAAAAAAAAAAAAAAAAAAAAGAAAAACATGTATCTCTAGGTCTAAGTATAAATATTGACAGCTCCTTGGCTTCTTTCTCTACTGGCTTGAAATGACGAGGAGTTCGCAAGTTTTCCACCCTATCCTACAGGTGGGTTTGCTCAGCAGCATTCAGCAGGTCTGAGCTACTCTAGGAAAAATGGAGTGGGATCCAATAATTCTCTGAGAATTCACTTTTTCTGTGTCACATAAGGAATAAACATTGGTCGTGAACTGCAATAGTCGCAAAGAGCTACTCTCCGCCTTGGACAAGCACCGTAGTCAGTGGGTACCAAACAGCCCCTATAGCTCACATTCAGAATATTATTTCCACAGGACAAAAAACTTCACAAATTAACCAAGGAGCTCAGACAAGACCACAGTCTTATAATAGATCCTCCAGACCATCTTTAAATACACTGAGAACCGCAGTCATCTAGCAATCTGCCAGGACACTATGACATGCCTAATAGCGATCGCCGCAACTGTTCTGAATTTCTTTGCGGTGTTCCCCACTATATGTCCCCTGATTCCATCTCAGAGAATATTTATTTCCCTATTTTCCTTCAAGGCCAGGCTGGACGTGGCCTTGGGCAGCCTGGTCTAGTGGGAGGTGTCCCTGCCTATGGCAGGGGGGTTGGACCTAGATGATCTGTAAGGTCCTTTCCAACCTAAACCATTCTATGATTCTGGATCACATGTTAATATTCAGTATTCTGTACGTTCCTAATACTATCTTGTCTCTCTATGTCTTCATTTAAGTGCTGAGAGTAACGTAAGGACAACAAAGAGCATGAAAAAAACAAATGGGCAGTTGGCTGTTGCAATTGTCCTTTTCCCAAGTCAGGTCTAGAAACTTGGGCTTAGGTGTCCTAGCAATGACCTAAAAGAAGAACATACCTGGAACAGGAAACTATCGTTATTCCGTCAAAGGGAGAGATCTTTATTTCACTGACTATTTGAACTGGAAAATATTTTGGGTCTGGAGACAGAGTTATCTAAATAGTCATGAAAATGAAGACTTCAATTTTCCTGTAGCAAAATAAAAGGTAATACTGTCCATGATGAAATCAAACATTTGATCCCGTCTTCTAGCTGTTGTTCAATATCCATCACCTTAAACAAAGGGCCAATTTTTAGTGTTAGCAGTCAGATGTTTTCTGTAGAAAGGCTGTAGTTGGGTAGAGACATGAAACTCTCGGTTTTGGCAGATACTTCCACGTTAGAGATGCACAGATTACAGCGTGAACTTTTTCCCCACATCTCTTCCATATAAATATTCTGACAAATTCATTAGTGCATCCAGTTCAGCTGGATTTACTACCACATACAAAATGACACTTTAAGAAGCCTCTTAAGCTTTTTGAAAACTTTGTAAGGAAGTAAAAAGCTATATGGAGCTTAGCTGAGATGAAGACAGGCATTTTGAGCCAGAAAGCATGGAAAGTGTTGACAGTTTAAAGAAAGAAGGAAGTTGGAGAACAGACGAGATTTGACTAATATTTTTTTGGTCCATCCAGAGGCTTGTTACAATTACCCCTTAAATTTTCCTTAGGGACTCATTACAGCCTAGATAGTAATATCTGTCTACCATTGGTCTTCCCTTCTCTCCTCTAATGACAAAATGCTGATAGCCAGACATCATTCCAAACACATTTACTTGTAATATAATAATGCTGGAAGAGCGTCTGTGGCAGATAGAGGTAATTTGACGGGCTCTGTTAGCCAGAGAAACTAAAAGTACTGCTCCTGTTCAATATTTCCAGTCTGGAGTGGCACGGGCAATAACCACAGTGACAGGAGAGCTCTAACAGCTACCATCAAACTACAGGACTTGTATATTTGGACTAAGTGACAAAAAAGTTAAGTTCTGTACTGTTACTTCTCCAAAGTCTGCCACTATTTAATACACGGTATAGCACACTTAGCTGTATAAAAGGCAGATATTGAGGCTTTTTTGCAAGGCAACAAGACACAAATGCTTGTCCCACATGAAAGTGCACTTGTAGTAGTAAAACAAAGCTATACCATGTTTTTGGGAAATAGCAAGTACCAATTATAAGCTTTTTTATCTGAGATGTTGGTATAGAAAGAAGAGCTTTAAGCATTGATTCTTTACTGTGGAAATTTCAAAAGTGATGACATAGAGAGGGAGTCATATTACTTCCCCTGAGACTTGTTTGTAATGCCAATTTACCAAATGATGTGGCAATTACACTGAGTTTGGTCACATACAAAACGTGTTCTTGAACATGGGTATATTGCTAACATCTGTTGTTAGCATTAAGAAAAATTTGCATTGCTGAAAACTAAATCCCAGTTAAAACAGAACACTTACAGTCTTAAAAAATTAAATAAGAAAATCCGTGTAATTCAGAAATTCTGCAAACAGACAAGGGCCTTCTGTGTTGGTTCATTCATTAATTTTACAAGTTCTAAATGTAAATAGATCACAAGACTTGATATTATGCAATGCCAGGAGAAATCCCATGCCTAACCAGCAGCAAAAATTTTTTCCATGTGACATTTGAAGACTGTGGCTCAGAACCTAATATCAGGCACGCTGAAAGATTTTGGAAATACATCTCTGCAAAACAAATTGCACCAAAAAAAATAATCGTTCCCCTGTCTTTGTAAGAACCTTAGAAATGGATATTTTCAAATAAAAACCAGGGAAATCTGTACACTAGCACCGGTCACATTTCATTGCTTCTATTTGTCTTCTACTTTTTCCCGTGTCCCACTCTGTTCTTCTACACCGCTCTTTGCAAACAGCATCTCTTTAATGGAGGCTTTCGTAACGGAACTAATTAATTTCTGGTATAGCGCATTATAGGCATTCCTTCTAACTGTGACTATTAAGTTGCGGGTTGCCTACCTTGTCTTTTAGCTGCCCTCAGCTTCCAAACAAATTCTGAAAAAAGCATCACGGCACGATTTACTGAACACAACGCGGGGCTGCCATCCTGACGGTCACTACACGAGCGGGGTATGGCAGCGGCGTATCCGCGCCCTGCGGTTCCCTGCAGGAGAGGGAGATGCATATAAAAGGCACTGGCAGTGCCGGCACCGGCCACTCTGTGCCCCAGCGATCCTTCCCCTCTTTCCCAGGGGGAAAGCTGCTGCACTTACCCCTTGCAACAGGCAGGATGGGCTAAGGCATGCTAGGCTCAGGCGTGACGTGTGGGTTCATCCCTGCCTTGGTTCCACAGATCAGGAAGATACCTCTTTGGCACGCTATAAGTTTTCTGCTTCGGGATACTACATGATCCCTGGCATTCATAAACTTAAAGGAGAGCATTATCCATAATTTATTGCCAAAGAACAGAGCGCTCCGGATACTTCGTGTTGATTCAGGACAATTATACCAGAAGGTGATAGCTGGTTTTCTAACACTAATAGCAGTCTCCCCAGGGAGCCCAAATCACTGCTACTATTGCACGATTACTATTGTGCAAACCTATGGAATATTTTTGACAAAATATTTAATAATTTAAAAATAAATGTATTGTAAAGAGGTTTTGTAATTATGTTTTCACAATTTTTTTAATTTCTTCTCCCAAGCGTTTATCCAAACCCCACTGGAATAACTCAGTGGTTGAGTTCAGAATTGCTGCCAGCATCCCATCTGGGTACCAACTCATACCGCTGTGCCGGTGCATTTCTATCAGGCTGTTCATCCTGGGCCAGCAAAATGATTGTCTGTCTCCCTAAACCACAGCCCTGCAAAGGTACAGCTCCCAGTTTGAAATGCACACCGCTCTGGAGCTGCAAGGCAACCGCACAGGTTATTACGACAGAACGAAATGGAATCTGGAGCAGGGAGAGACTCACCAACAGCAGGAAAAAGACCCACTGTGCAAATTTTGTTCATGAAGTCAAAGAGAAATGAATCATTCCCAAACAGTAGACATCTAAAAGTTGGATGGAACAATTTCTAAATATTAGTCAGACCAAAAACAACACACCGCTGAAATAATGAGGGCATATAAGAAACCAACAAAAGCCAGGAAATTCAAAGCTGAAGCTAAAATTCCACTCTTAATTTAGGACTGTTTTCTTTTTTAAAGAATACCGTTCAACTTGGTTGGGGCCACGTAAGGTTGTTTTCTTAAGGTTTTACAAAACACACACAAGTTGAAACTTTTTGCTCTTTGTTTTTTATTATTTTTTTATTCCTCTGCAAATAAAAAAGGAACAAACTATTAGGGGTTTGAATTTCAGATGTGTTACTTGTATAACTCAAAGTTTCAGACGCAGACCAACTCTGCATTACGCCGGGTTGCAAAAAACAGACCAGAGACTCCTGTCCCCGAAGTTTATAATCGGAATGACAAAAGGCGGCTGATGAAAGCAGAACAGGGAGAACCAGACCTAACGGTGCTGTCGCAGTAACGATGCACCGCAATCCAGTTGCCTGCGCGGGGGATTTAAACGCCAGCGGTGATTCTCAAGAGGGGCAGGAAGAAACGCAGGTTATAGCAGCAGATGTGTAACCTTTCTTTGAAGAAAGATAAGGTCTTTCTTGCTAGTACAGATCCAGGATTTAGTAGAAATAGGTGCTATATAATACACTGTAAACTCCAGAGGGGTGCTTATATGTTGGCTGAGAGGAGGGAAAGAAAACAGTTGAACCGGTCTCCATTCCTCTTTTTGCTCCCGGGCTGGAGTGAAGGAATTTTGTTTGTATTTACTTTACAGTCTCCAGGCTGATTTGTATTTATATAAGGCCAGACACGGGCATGTTTACTCATGTTGAGTAGTACATTAGTTTGCAAACAGTCCAAATGAATTCAGCAGGGCTGCTCGTGAACAGCATGGATTACACCAGCAGAACCCGACTCCAGCGGGATATCTGAGAGACCTAACTAGAAAACGTGATTTCTCATCCTTTTTCTCTCTCCCCAGACATAATCACCACTTGATACGGCCGTACCGGTTACAGGAGCTGGGTTTTGCTGAAGCACAAGGATGCGTTTCACCCAGCAGCATTACAAGAGCAAATCCCTGCATGCCAGAGAACGGCTGCGGGGGACCACAGCAGCCAGCCCTGAGCATCCCCTCGGCAGCCCTCTCCCCCCTGGAGAGCATCTCCGGCTCTCTGCTCGGGGGGGGGGTACAAAACCCTGCACGAAGGGATCCTTCCCTCCTGGGCAGCCACTGCTCCAGCCTGCGCTTGCCTGGTCCCTCCGAGCTTTCTTCTTCTGCTTTCTTCTGCTTTATTCTGCTCCCGCCGGGCTGCTGCCGCTGGCTGAGGCTGTTTGCTTTCTCCGAGCACGGAGGGCGGTGCTGGCGAGCTGTCAGCCGCCTGCCCGGGGAAAAGATTTAGGAAAAGGAGAAAAGTTCATCATCTAGCTCTGTGTTTTTGCAGTGGGACAACTAACAACACCGGGAAAGCCACGATGAAAGCCATTAAGATAGTAAGGCTTAGACGTCAGATTTAGCCATCTCTAACATTGCCTTTCTTTCTTTTTTTTTTTCCCTTCCCAAATAGAAAGTTGTTGAAGTGTAAATTTTGCTAAGAAAACAAATTTTGCATCACTGCTCCAGACCTGACATTGCTATCGGACTGAGTTGACAACGACATTGAAAAACATCAGTTCTTTGACATTTTAGAAAAAGAATCATTTTAGAAAAAGAATGGGGAGTTTGCAATTAGGTTTCATTTTTAATTATAGAAAGGTTTCAGAATAAAAGAATATATGATGTGTCCTGAGGCTACCTGCATATTTTACTATCAAGTTACCTCTAATTTAGCCATTGAAATGCAAGAAGAGAGCTCTTGCATATAACAACATGAAAAGTCTTAGTCTATCATTCATTTGGCTCTGCTCCACAGAACAAGAAGTACTTTTCATTCAGGTGTGTTTATGATGAGTAAACTTGACCAGATGTTAAGTCTCCTTTGTATTATAAAGTGTTTTATGGCTCACATTAGTCAGCTGGAAAAGGGCAGATCATTTATATTCCCCTGTACGTTTTTTCAGGTTCAAGCTTCCCCAAAGGACTACGGGACTATATGAAAATATATAGAAGGAAGAAATGAACTATTGCAAATGTAACAATGTATAGCACAGAACTGAATACATTGCTCTGATTTACAGGATGAATTCTGTAAATATTGAATGTTATGAGACTACAGGTCCAGCGGTTTATGTGTAAGAGCAAACTTCTCCCACTCCCTTGCCCACAGGGGAGATTAGAGCAATAATTGAAAGCACATTCTCTTCCTTGTAGAAACAGTCCTGATGATGCACATAGGTGAGAAAGGAGCCATTGGCTTTTCACACACACTAACACACTCATATTGCCATATTTGAAGGTTCGGCTCTCTAGATGTCATTGTTAAAGAATATTCAAATACACACCTCTAAGGCTCTTTTTCCCTACAGAATAAATCATTGCTATTACAAAAGCAGTTTTGGTATTTCTAGGCAATACAAAAATTTGAGCTGCAATTTTCAGAGGAATTTTGCCACCCAGATGCTCTAAAAATGATTGGCAGCCCTGAAATTTCATCCTTAATTCTGAGCTCGAACACTTTTTTGCTCCGGGAGGGTCGGCACAATGGAGCTCGGACCATGTCCGTCTCCAACCGCAGGGAGGGGAAATGCAAAGCCTGTACCTCAACTCAGCCCTCGCATGAGGCTCTTGCAGAGCCAGGAGCAGGTTTAAGCTGGGTGGGGAGGGATGTCCCCGTGCTGCACATGCGTCAGCTCATGAGGTAGCAGTGAGAGTCTCCTCACTCCTCCCTCCTGCAACAAATTTACCATAGAATCATAGAATGGTTTAGGTTGGAAGGGACCTTGAAGATCATCGAGTTCCAACCCCCCTGCCATAGGCAGGGACACCTCCCACCAGCCCAGGTTGCTCAAAGCCCCGTCCAGCCTGGCCTTGAACACCTCCAGGGATGGGGCAGCCACAGCTTCTCTGGGCAACCTGGGCCAGTGGCTCACCACCCTCACAGGGAAAAATTTCTTTCCAGTTCGAAGTCTAAATCTCCCCTCTTCCAGTTCGAAGCCATTCCCCCTCATCCTATCACTACATGCCCTCGTAAAAAGTCCCTCTCCAGCTTTGTTGTAGATGTCCTTCAGATACTGGAAAGATGCTATAAGTTCTCCCCAGAGTCTTCTCTCCTGCAGGCTGAACAACCCCAACTCTCTCAGCTGGTCAAACCTGTGCAGAGCTAAGCTGTGGCCAAAAGCCCCAGGGCGACAGGGAGCACGAGCAATTGAAGGTGTTATGTTGAGGTCTTACATCTTACTTCCACAAGACCTTATACCCACCAGTTTGTCGTGCCCATGCTGCAAGCTGCCCCAAACCTGTGCTGATGCTCGCACAGTGCCAAGCAGAGGTAGCGCGCTTCACCTCATCCCACAGTGTCAGCACAGCCCCAGCACCACGCTAACCACAGCTACGTGGCACTTGGTCAGCTCAGACCGCAGGTAAAGTGAGCACACATCTGCTCACAATGTGCTGTGTGAGCACGTCCTCGTGTCTGCTACTTGATCCTACGATGTACAAAATGTCCCACTTCCAGTAAGTTTATCATGTGGGGCATGGAGACCCTCATAGCCACACTTACCAGGAACGTCTAAGGTCTCAGTTCCATGAAACTTCAGAGTTTTCTATAGCGCAAAGCAGATTTCCATCATGTGGGGACCAGGAACAAGGCTTTTTCCATATTGCTGTGAAAATTATGCTAGTAATATAGTATTTCAAATATTTTTCTCATTACAACTGTTGGGTTGCATGACCAATTCAGGTCCCTTTGTACCCTAGTGCTTGAGAAATCAGCACGATTGATGGCATTATTACTTAATTAACACTACTGGAATTTCTTTGGTGCTGTGGCTGGAGAGGCACTTTCTAGCCTCCAAATAATTTGCATTTTAGACACTTCATTCTTACAAAAAGAAGCTGAGGGTAGAAAGACCCCCTTTGAAGTTAAAGGCAAAAGCAATCTTTTTCTCACGTTATGTATACAAACTACTGTAAAAATAGTCCTAAAAAGAACCTGACTGGTAGAAGGCAAATCCTTCCTCCAGATCATTTTAGAGGGTTTTTTGTTTTCCTGGTACCTCTTCTAGCCACTGGTCTCTTAGAAGCACGAATTGGTGTACCTCCCACTTCAGCTGGGACCAGGAGGACCCCAGGAAAAGCAGACGTCCACAAAAATATATTGAAAAGGGCTTTACCTACATCCTAACCACATGGATCGATCAAAATAACCAAAGAATAATGTAATACAAATAAGGCATAATGGATTATAAAATCATTTACACAGATTAAATAACTATTGAAAGAGAAATTAAATGAAAGGAATACTAATCTGTATCTAAGGCAATAATAGCAGGTGTTCCATCTATTAGGGGAAAATTTTATTTAATTTACGTAAATTGCGGAAACTAAATAATTTGCGAGCATCTCTGGCTATCTACAGCGCAGCATGACTTTGTTGAGGTAAGACATGGATGTTCTATTGTTCTGGTATGTATGGTACCCCAAGTGCTACATCAGCTTAAATTTTTAGCTTTTTTTTTTTTTATTGTTACTTAGCATCTAAAAAGTTAAAGGTCACAGGACTGATCTACCCCCGAAAGCTAGAATTTTCAGGTTCACTCTAGTATTTTAACTTTTTCTATGCCTAAAATTGTTTAATCACGAGCAAAGCAATAAAGAGAGAGAAACTTCTAGGGAAGAAGCCATCAGATTGCTGTGAATTGCATTCATGACAAGTGACCTTAGGGGATATTTTATCCAGTAAATAAATAAAACCAATTCTGGTCCAGCAATCCAAACACTCTGCAAAAAAATTCCACTCTGGCAGTAGTACAGGTGAAGATATGGAGAAAGATGAAAGAAGATTAAGTTTTAACTTGAAGTATTGCAATAGGTACCCATTCTGCAGAAACATTTTGACAATTTAATCATATAGTTTCTTTTTCCTTTAATCTACGAAAGGTTGACTCTCAAATTAGGGCTTTATTGTTCTTTTTGTCTGCTGTTGAAGAAAAGTTATGCAAATTACAGGGTCTTAAAAGCTTGGTAGATCCAAGGTTATTACTAGACAAAAAGCAAAATTAGCATCCTTAGTTGCTCTCATGCAGGCATCAGGAACTTCTGAACCTGAGGAGAGCGAGAACAAAGAATTAAGAAATGCTGAGCTAATCCCTGAAAACACCTCAAGGAGAGAATAAAATGCAGTTGTCTAATAACCCCATATTTCTCTGGGTTTTTTAAGATGGTTCTAAAAGGCCTTTAGCTGAAGAATCCTTTCTGGAAGGGTCTACTGGTGAGAAGCTGCAGCAAACACCCCTCTGTGTTTCAGGTGCTCCGAGGCAGGCTCTGTAAATAGGTGTTTCGAATCCACCAGAAAAGTAATAGCAAAGATCAAGGACTAAAGAAAAACAGTGTATTTTCGCATCTGATTGAGACATCTAGAGAAGCATTTAGAAGACTATGTCTTATGTCAACAGCCAGAGGTTTAAGCATCAACACTGCAGACGTTCGGGAACTGCTGTCAGTCACGAGCTGGTGCTGCCGTTACCCACAGTGTACACTGTGCCACTACCTCGTTCAGAAATGCAGCAGAGTTCCCCAGGGCACTGGATGAGAAAAATAGCACTGTTTTCCAACCTGCCACCTTTGAATCCCAAACTCAGGCCTTGTGACTTTGGTAAACATGTTTCAACATTTGCCTTGTTTGTTTCTTCGGTTTATTCCATGAGGGAGTGAATCTCTTCAAAGAAAACAAAAAAATAATAAGCACCATCAAACTGGAATTCACTGGTCTTATTGCTCTTAATTTTCTACAGTTTGCATGAGGTTTTGAGATCTCTGATTGCTATTAAATGTAACAAAGGTGACCTGGCAGAAGGTCCGCCCACCAATCTGCACAGTGGAGCTATAGCACTGAGAGTACGTTATTATTTTCTTTTAATATTATAATTTTATTAACTTAAAGAACATGCTTTGAAATGATGCCAGGAATTTGCATTAAATCCCTAAAACGAATAAAATGAGCAAGACAGAGATGCAGCCCTCAAGTAGTTCTGCGTTGCCTCAAGATGAAAGCATTGAAACCTTGGACCCTTTGGAGACTGCTTGCCTCCAGCCTGTATGCGAGGGATTACGGGGAAAAGCGCTTTGCTTATTCCCACTGGTCTATAAGTTGCTGGAAAGGGAGAATAACTTGTGATGTGGTTCAGCACAAATGCTTGGGAGATGACTGCAGGTCATTTTTAGGTCGTGGAGTTGCTGAGGTAGTTTCATGTTCATTAGAAGGCTAACTCAGAGATATAGATGTGATAAGAATAGAGTGAAGCTTATAGATGGAATTTATTAGAGGCGTTCACGTAAAGCCAATACCAAGGGAAGCTACTGGATCCAGCAAGTTCAGATGTCAGTAAGATTAATATGCCCTGTTAGAAATACAAAACCCATGTGTGATTGAGTGAATATCCACATAAGGTAAAAGAAAAGTAACCACAGTATAGATGTGAAGGATCCAGAAGATGCCCTGGAATATCCTGGATCAAGACACACTTTCCAGCTACCTAATATTGGTCAAGAAGGTGGGGAACATCTGCTAGATTAAAGCCATTCTGCTCAAAGGGAGAGAAACTATGAGAGTTCCATACAACTTCCTCTTGCTGTGGCGGGTATAACAGTGCTTCGTGCACACTCCATACTTCATAATGTGTTATAAGTATTGCTGTCAACATTGCATAATATAGTCTTTGTCTATGCTGAGTTTGCACTGCCATGTTCTCTGCATGGAGACTTGTTCTCCAATAGGTCAGATGGGGACTTGGCCAGATCGTACTGTGGCTCACTTACAAGACACATGCTGGGGCTTCCTTTTCATGGAACCCAACATATTGTGAAAAAATGGTCTGTACCCAGATTCCTCTCTGGCATGAAGTCAGGACACATCAGGACGCTGTAGGTCTACTGATCTCAGCAGCCAGAAGAATCCTTCTACTCAAGAAGAGATCAAATCCACAGCAAACTAAATTAATAAATTCCCAAATCAATCAAATTAGCAAATTAGATGAGAAAACGATTTCTTAGACTGGAACGTGGACATCAACCTGTAGATACTTGTTCACTGACATTCCCGCTCAAGTTTGGTACTCAAGCTCCTGAAAGCTGAAACCATCCAAGTTTGCTCTGCTCTTTCCAAGTCTGATCAGACAGGCCCAAAACTAAGTCACTTTGTATTCCTTTGCAGTGTAACACAGAGACTGTGACATCTGTCACAAATGGAAAATAACTCCTATTAGATATTCATAACTTGTACAAGTCTGATACTGTGTGAGCAAGAATGATAATAATCTGTGATGTAAACTGATATGAATGCTAACCCAAAATCCTTAACAGTAACACGGATATGAATGGATCAAAATAGAAAAGAGGGAAAAATAGTCTGATTCTCCTGAAATATGGCTAACACAGAACTACTGACTCTCGGGTGTCTGTTCTGGGACATCGCTGTCCCACAGGAGCCACGATGAATAGAACAGCCATAAGCAAGCGAGGAGTGTGTGTCTGTCAATTCAGCAATTTTTTTTCCCAGTAGTGCCTTCTAGGAAATGTTTACAGAAAGGGAAAATATATTCATTATTTACAGAGTATGAATATATGATTTGATAAAAACACAAATTCTTTAACTTGTGGTCTGGTGCAGTGATTTTCCCCTGTTTTGCACACATACTGTGGGTTGGTATCTGAACAGGCAATACCGCTGTGATTACTATTACATATATTTTCCAAACATTCAGCAGTACCAGGTTCTAAACATTTGGTCGTACTTTCTAGGAAAACTACGTCCTAAATATTTGGTCATACTTTCTAGGAAAACTAGGGACAAAATGGGAGGTTGTCAGTAGCTACACTGGCTTCAGTGTTTTACTCTGACAAAAATGCAATTTGAATCTCTTCCTTTGAAGCCTGTTAGAATGAAAAGCACAGCTGACATTTTTATGGAAGTTACTTCTGTGGTTGATCTACAATATTATTTCTCAAGTAGCATTATGGAAAGATAAACTTTTACTAATTGTCTATGGGTCTGAATTCTGTAAATCTACTACTGAAAGTCAGGGGAAAACTTCAAATCGTTTGAACTGACTTTTGAGTGACTATGATTTTGCCACCAGTGTTAAATGACTATGATTCTGCCACCAGTCTTAACCACTGTCCGTGTGCCATCCATTTGGAGTGTAAATAAAACTCATATCCTAAAAAGCCTATTTGTATTCTATTCTTTTACAGCAGACTTTTAATTTGTGTGATCATTAATTTTTAAGTGTTCATTAATGAAATACATCCTTGTCCAAAGTTAATAAACGGATTAATAGCTGGGATAATGAGAATTCTGGCAAGACGAGAAAATATCAGGAGGGAGAAATAAGAAGGGGGAACTTGACAAGTTAATGATCCATTAAAGTAAATCCTGGGTCCGTTTAGATCCTGCATGGTTCATTACTGCATAATAAATTTAATTGATAGCCATAAAAATCTGGGAGGAAGCAAGAAAGCTTTTTGGTTAAATTCACTGGGTAGACATTTAAGATGTTTCTTAAAGGTTTTCAGTTGTATCTTATTGGAATAAAACTTTCTGGTTGGTAAAAGAATTTAGGTACACAAACGAAGGCAAAACAGCAGCTTTTAAACTCGTGGCTGGCTGGATGTGTCGATAAGCAGCCATCTATTCATGTTCAAGAAACCCAGAAAAGAGGAAAAGATGGGAACCAAAAGTGCCATTATGCCACTGATTATGTTTAAAACAATAGCAGAATAAGAATTGATACACAAAATATAATTACACGTTGGGAAAATAAATGGTGGTGTTTGGGATAGAGAGAAAAGGCGGGGTACTTCCCTAGGGGAGGTCTTGGCTGGGGGGTTGCTGGACGCTTTACAAACCTGCACCACAGATTGCTGCTGATGCCCTTCGTGGGCTGAATGTGCAGTAGATTTGGTCACGTAGCTTCTCCCATGGGGATCTCAACTGCAGAACGTGTTTATGTCTCCACGTAGTATTTGCACAGCACAGAGATTAGTGAGCAACCACCAACAACGTCGTTCCAGAAATGAGAGTGGCACAGCTGAGCTCTGCACTGCATGAGATGGGCGCACTGCATCGGCCCCGGTGCCCTCTCACGGATGAAGTGCACTTCACAGACGTACTGAGCTGTCTACTAAACACTACAGCGAGTTCATGCATGTCTAGCCCGACAGGAGCAGAGATACAATTACACTGAGATCTCTTGACCTTGCATCCATTTTCAAATTCTCCTTTTTTGCCCAAAGCTCCAAGTTTTGGAGATGTTTTCTAGGTCCAGAACTCAGACAGGTCCCGAGCTGCCATCAGCAAACATCCACTATAGTTCTGTTGCTGACACAGCAAAGTTTAATCAGAAATATACTCCCAAACACTGCTAGTTAAACAACACAAAAGCCAGATTTATTCCTTTTTATAGCTGCAGATTGTTCTCATGGACATTTAGTTAGCATTATTAAAGCCATACTTGGTTAAATTCCTTTTCTTTCCACGACCACATTAAATTATTTACGTATTTACAAATCAAGACGCTTTTCCTTTGTTGCAGATGCAAGCCTTACCCAACAACACACTATGTAATTAGAAAAGAGCTAACCAACATGACCCTGAATACGTGGAGCATATATTTGTTTAACATAATGGTCCCAGTTACACAGACATCCAGCAGGACTGAAAGACAGCAAAGGGTACCGAAATGAGGACCTATTTCATAGAATCATAGAATGGCTTAGGTTGGAAAGGACCTTGAAGATCATCGAGTTCCAACCCCCCTGCCATAGGCAGGGACACCTCCCACCAGACCAGGCTGCCCAAGGCCACGTCCAGCCTGGCCTTGAACACCTCCAGGGATGGGGCCTCAACAACCTCTCTGGGCAACCTGTGCCAGTGCCTCACCACCCTTAAAGTGAAAAACATTTTTAAGCATCCTCTTTTCTTTTAAGAGATGCTGCTTGGCATGAATTGTGGGACTACCCAAAAAGACTCAGTTTGGAAGAGGGACCTGGTATATTATTACAAAGTGAGCTCTGAATAACAGGAAAGGATGGGATAAGATTTTAAGGACTTTGTTCCCAGGGAGTCTGAGGCTGCTACGGAAAGGGACTCTGGGCAGGCAGACTGGTAGAAAAACAGCCTGTGGAAGGGTAGGATTGCAAGTCTCTTCAGCAAGGAATAGTAAGACAACAGAGAAAACAGCCTTGGTCAAAGAGAAGGGAGGAAAATCAGTGGTCAGATCTTACACCCACATAATTGCTTAGGAAATGATCAAGGAACTCGCGAAGCTGGGGACTCAAACTGGCCCACAGCTCCATTCATCTGCCCCATGTCCTCATGGTTATTTTTTCCTCTTGGTACACGTGTGTATTACTGTGAGGTCCGCCAAGAGTGTCTGAAAGGCTCATTCAGCCCTCAGCAAGGAAACGTTGGCTCCGGGCCACACGGCTGGTTTAGCAGGAAAGGGAAAGCATGAGCTCTCCTGGAAGGCTGCAGTAGACCCGTAGACAGCTCAAACTGAAGTTTCAGATCCAAGCCCTAAAATGCATGTGCTGAACGCAGACTGAGAACACCCCACTACCAATGAATTTTAGTCCACCTAATTAGGAGGGAAGATGGATTAAACTCTAATTTTTACAGCTTGTGAAAAAAAAATTATTTATTACACATAGGGTCAATTATGAATCACATCTACTCGTTGACTGAGGATCAGAATGAAAATTCTCTCTCTGCTCCCCAAAGCTTATCTCACCCCTGCACGATGCATTATGTTGGAGGTGGGAGAGATCTAAGTAGAAAACGAGTGGCAGTTTAGTTGTGCCTCACAGTGTACCAGGAGGCACAACTGAGCTAGTGGAAGAGCTGCTGCAGAGTTCTGCAATTACAGGATCCGAAAGGAGATGAAATGAGATGGGACTTTCTACAGCTCTTGGGGTTTTGCTCAGATCTGGACCCAACACCACAGTCTCAAGTGATCATACTGAAACACAACTCCAGGGAAAATAAAGTGTATAATTTTTCAGTCTTTAAATAAAATTGCTCAGATTGATAGAATACATTCTGATCCAAAAATCACTCGTATTTCAAGTTCAAAATTATATGTAATATGAGTGTTTAATAATTAATATCAGAGTGCTTAAAACTACTAGATATGATAATAAGTTTTATATTTTGATGAAGGAACAAAAGTATTACCCGTGACACATAACACTCAGCAATTCAGAGAGTTCTCTTGTACTGTTTCTCCTCATAAGGAAGTGGCAAAAGCTATTTTTGGCACAAGTATACAAATAAAATACGAACTTTATACACATTGAGAGATTTTGAAATACTATTTCAAAATTTTGCATATATATAATGGGGTCGCTTTCCTGCTCGTATCCTGATTGCTCCGAGCACGTGGTCGCACAACACAGCCTTTGTTATATTTTCAGCAAGAGCTATTTATATCTCGAGACACCTCACTGGGTAGCACTTTCTTTGTTACTTTTTCCCCAGCTTCCCGTGAAGCACTACATACTTTACAACTTCTGTATAACGTCCTCACCTATATATGCACATACTGTATGTTTTATGGATGCATATAAATTTGCAAGTGAATATCTGTTCTATCAGTATGGATTATAGTGACACCCTTACCATCACTCTGCAATGAAGATTTTGCATTAAACTAAGCAACAAAAGTTCAGAATAAAGCCCAAAGGGATGGAGAGGTTTTATATTGATCTCAATACTACCAGAATTGTACTGAATGCCTACATTTTTTACTGGTGTAGGTTAGATCGGCTTTTTTTTCCCCTTTTCAATAATTTGTATTCAGTACAGGCTGTGCTAAAATAAACCCAAAAAGCACAATGATTGCTTTAATATATTATTTCTGAAGCTGGAATTTGGGGAAAAGAAAATGAGCCAACGAGCAAACAACTTTTTCCTGTTGTTTTTTTTTTACTACATAATGTGCATTAACTTAACTGGCCTTAGTTAAATATAACCTACTGCCGTTCCAACAGACTGAATCAGCCTGTTGATTTTTAACAATCAGCTTTTTGCATGGTTTCTTCCCTTAGAACGGTGGGATCGGTATTTGGAAACCAAGGTGGAGGAAACACTAATTGCCATAAGAATTCTAGCAAACTCCATTACAGTCATACCTCTGTATTCAAACATTCCCTATTAAAAAAATTACCAATTAGAAGGGGGTACATTTGAGAAGAAATGTAAATAGCTAAAGATAATGATAGGTTTAATACCACTTCCATTGCCTTCCATTAATTTCTCCTGACTATGACTAGTGTATAGTTATTCTAACCTTTCACACTCTCTTGCTCTTCAGATAATCCAAGCCGCTCCCCAAGCCAGAATATCTCTACAAAGGATGATAAACAGGTGAGGAGACGTGTGGTGATGGAGTCCTTCATCTCTCCCACTCTCCTGCTCCATCACTGTTCAGGAGCAAGAAATCTGCGTTGGCACAACTCAGCCACTCTGCTCCTCTGTCACGACCAAGAACGTGACAAGCATGGGGAGACCTTCCTCTCGGTTTCTCCCTTTCCAGTCTGTGCCAGTCCCACTTTGGGACCTGCCTGCTCGGGTGGCATCAGGAGATGCCTTTCGAGCTCTTTCCCACACCTGCTGTGAGAAGCACAGGTACCTAATTCAGAACTGGCTGGAAGGTTCTGCGCATATTTTGATTTGTTGCTGCCCAAATGGGATAAAGGTTTCTAACTGCTTTATTTCCCATGGCTGCTCTCATAATAAATATGTTAAAGATAGTGAAATATTCAGATACTACAGCAAGAACAACAATAAAAGAACTTATATTAACATTTCTACCGGTGTAACTAGAATTCACATGGGGGGTTCATACACATGAAGAAACCTGATAAAGAAGAAAATATTTATGAAAAATTATCCTTTTTTTCCCCAAATGAAGTGTGCATTGAAAGTACACAATGGTTGCATTGTTATGGTACCACGTGCATCCAGCGTTTGCACTGGTGAAGTACTGGAAGTGTTTCCAGAGTGGAAGATCACTGTTCATTATCTATTCAAGTTCATAGAATCATAGAATCATAGAATGGTTTAGGTTGGAAAGGACCTTGAAGATCATCGAGTTCCAACCCCCCTGCCATAGGCAGGGACACCTCCCACCAGACCAGGTTGCTCCAAGCCCCGTCCAACCTGGCCTTGAACACCTTCAGGGATGGGGCCTCAACAACCTCTCTGGGCAACCTGGGCCAGTGCCTTAGTTCTAGCTGTGCTGCCAAAATTCTGTTTCACAAAGATTTACCAAATTCTGGGGTTCTAAGAAACAAAATCAAAAGCAAATTCAGATTTTTCCCTGAACTGAAACTTTCTTTAAACACAGTGGTGGTATAAGTATTCACAGACATCATCAAGAAATGCAGAACCTAAATTAATGGGGAGATTGCAATATGATAAAATGTTTGATCGTATCAGCTGGATCTTATCCCAAAGGCTGTTTCCAGGAGATAATCTGTAACGTCTCCTGAGGTATTTGGTACATTTGTCCTTAATGTGCATTGAAGTCCATTTCCAGTACGTTAAAAAAATTTGGTTGGCTCTTCGGTTCTTTGTTGAAAGAATGTCTCATCGCTTTCCTTCTTCAACAGAACGCGTTAAGCACAGGAAAACTGTGCAGACCTACAGCACTTTTCATTTAGTTCGTGTATCAGAGGCTCAATGTACTGGTGAACCCACCAGTGCTCCCACTGGCCCGCGGCAAGGATCTGACCACCTGGGCAGCTTTAGCCCTGGGCTGGCGGTACTCTCATACATCCTACAGTACTAAACATCTCCAAGGATGCATGGAAGGATGCAGAATGGCCTTCTTTTATAAAACACTCAGCCTGTTGTATCCCTGGAGCAGGGAACCTCACCTTGGCCCATAAGATCCAGTCTTTATATCCCTCGGCTTTAATGAAATAAGACGGCTTATTGTATAAAATAGTGTTAAACATACCTTTCTTTCCAACTACGCTTCTATGAAAGATGAAAAGAAGTACTGCCAGCTCTTAGATAATTGCCCGTGTTATGAGCCTTCAGCCTCTTTTTAAACAGGAATTTCGCCATTATCAAAGGTCAGCTTTCAGGCTTTCCACTGAGAAGTTTATAAAATACCTATAAAGCCAAATTTTAGTTTGTGCTAAATCTATGTTAGGCAAATTTAATAAGAAACATTTTGAACAGTCATGTACTGCTGGGTCCCAGATGATTTTCTTATGGGACTAATGCAAAAAAATGATTGCCTCTTAAAATCCTTCTCGGGCACGTCATTCTTGCTGGTATTTAAGCCATTTATTGAGAAAAGGTTAATGTTAATCATTTATCAAATGTGGATCATGACTATTTTCACTGTATCACTGTTCTTTTATTAGAAAAATGCCACACTAGACTATAGCTAGATGAGTAAGTCATTGCTGTATGACGTGAGGAAGAATAACTCCAAACAACAGATTATTACATCGTCATAAACAACATCGGGATGGAACCGTGAGGCCAAAGGGCGCAGAGTGACTGTTCATTTTAATGGTATTTGGGTGCCTAAGCTCCCAAGCTGGCTTTAAACACCTGAAGCCAGAACGCTGCAGAGAGATCAAACTAGCACATGGCTTGTAACAGGGAGAGGTTTGGGCAGCCCGCTCTCATCTGAGCTTCTATGAAGTCTGTAGTTCAAATTCATTTGAAAGGTTTTCACTTCAGTCCTTGTATAGGGTTGGGGTTTTTTTGCATTTATTTACCCTGTCAATTTGTGCACGTTTTGGAGCTGTCTGGTACGTACAAGCTAACCATGTATATTGTTGTGTTGCTACGATGCAACAATAATTTTAAAATTATTTTTATTAAAACATCTACTCGGTGAAATATAAGACGGATGAAAATTATTCTGAAATATGGCAATATAGGCAGTATCCAAAGGGATAAATAATAGCTGTTTCCTAGAAACTGGATAACCCTGGCTCCACTGGAACAGCAATATAAACACGCTAAACTGGGAATTAATGAGCGGGTATGACTCCAGACCAATACATATGACAACAATCAAGAGTAACAAGGCTCACAGGAGCACTGAAAAGGGCAGTGGGCAGAACAAAGTGCCGGAAGAGCACCCAGCTGCGATGCCAAAGCCCCGAAAGCCCAGCAGATACAACCACGGTTGCGTGGAGAGGAGAAGCAGGAAAATCCATAGAATAGGTTGTGGATACGCAGTCTGCTGAGAAAGCATTTTCAACATACTTTCCATGTGAGGAGTATTAATTGAAAATATTCTACGTAGCTGTAGAGGTGGAGTGAACAGGTCTGGAAAATTTCCAGGACCTCTAACCATGGAGTGCCCATAAACACAGAGGTCTTTGGAGACCCTGGATGTGGCTGCTGTTCTGCTGACTGTGCCCTTCCCGAGTACCTCATTTTAAAAGTTCAGGCTGTAATTATCCCCCATCCTCTTTCCTCCAAACAGTGTAAATTCTGGCTGTATGGTGGGAAGTAATATTATTTCACATTTTTATATGGCATTTTACATGTCTCAGGCACTGAGGAGACGTTGATTCAACCTGACAGGACCGCAGGGAAGTAGGTGGGTAATTATTACTCTTATCCCCTTGCAAAATACTGGAGAATTGAGGAGACTTGTCCTCAGAGAGTATCCAAGCCAGAATGAGGACTCTGGGCTGTGTTCATCCAAGCAAACCAGCTCCAGGAGACGGGGAAGGAGAGGGGCTGCGGAGAGCGCGAGCTCTGCTGGAAGGGCTGAAGTATTTTTCTAGATGCAGCAATTTAAGAATAGTTCTTCAAACTTCTGTTTTCTTTTTTCTCTCATTTATGACTCACACAAGGCTAATTGCACAGTGATGTTCTGTTATTATACAGTTATGGGACTGTTTAGTGTGTCTTTTTAAAAAAAATAAATCATAAATGTGTGTTGAACCTGGAAAACCCTGTAAGCTATAAAGTTCACAAAACTACTCCTTTATGTGAGTGGGGTCTGCCCATAACTTGATGAATGTATTGCCAGATTGAAAAGGAAAAAAATCTTTAGTATGGCAAAAACTATGAAGGTTCATATGATTTGAATTAAATTCAGATAATAACCATACTTGGCTCAGTGGTGTTTGGAAAGAGAGTTTGAAATTCTCCTCAGAGACATTTCTTAGCTTAACTTTAAACGAGAGCTATGACTGACTAGTCCTTTCAAAGAGGAAGAAAGAGAGTTCAACATATTTAAATCCTTTACTGGAGCCTCTTGCTTCTTTCAAAGTCTATTTCCTTCTAAAATTATATTTATAGATAAAAGGGGGGGATGAGAGCAAGGGAGATATACATCTGCACAGAAGTGCTCATCTATCTGTGCATCACACTCTATAAATACACACGTTATAAATAAAGATATATTACTCGGTGTGTGTCTGTGGACAAGGCATTTCATTTTGTCTGTATTTACCCAACCATTTGAGCAGGCAAATCCCCGAGCACGTACAAAGGCACTGTATTATTGCAATTGGGCTATTTGCACTTGCCCAGAAAAGAAAAATCTTTTGAAATGCGTAGCAAAATATTAAAATCTGATTTTAAACAGTATCACTTGTTAGTCAATTCATGTGAATGCATTTCATCGCAGTGGTAGCAACACTAGTTGTTTTCTGTAATTAAGGTCTGGCGGCAGAGAAAAGCACAGTGGGAAGGAAGAGCCAAACCAACGTGATGTTTTAAACACACTCCCACCATCCCAGTATAATGTAGAGTGGCCTCCAGGAAGCTGTAATTTATGCTGGCAACAACAATTTCAGTAAGACCAGAGATGAGAGACATGCCATGTGCTTGATCAGCCCCTTCTACCATTGATATTCCTCCTTTTCTTTAATTTCTCTTTCTTCTTGGTCTATACAAGGATTTTCAGGTGAGGGAAATCTTCAGCTCTCCTGTTGGACAGCCACAAAGCTGTTTTGTGGTGGAGGCAAGCTATTAAGATTTGCTTCTACCATTAAAATGCACCACTGGCACCAAATTGTTCACAGATCACAGTGCCTGTTGCAGTTACAAAGGGTTTAGTAACAGTGAGAAAAACAAATTAGTTATAATGGAAGACATTGTTTGTCCACAAGCACACTATTTTCCTGTTTTACATGCATGGAAATGCATAGTTTCCCTTACTACATTTCACCAGACCCTGCCAAAGTAATTTACAATCAAGTGAATTAAAACAAACCATGAATAAGAAAATAATTCCTCTAAAAACAAAGGCAATTGTGTTAGAATTTTTATAGAGATGTGTGTGTGCGTATGTCTCATACAATACATTTAGTGTTAAATAACCAACTTGTATTTCTGGTGTTTTGAAGTGCTAAGTTATGAACACAACCATCCCCTCAAATTTCTGCAATGATGTCTCTTTATTTTCACTAAACAACCCTTCCTCAATCCCCAAACGGTACGGCTGTGTTTCAGCAGCTGTCCTTGCTTCCTCTGTAGTGTAAGTTTAATGGATGAGCATGTGTGTGAATGCCCTATCATCAACTCATTAAGCAGTACCTTCCAGATTACTGAAAGGTACTCAAAAATTATGATCTGCCCTTAATACCTGGGTGCAACACCGCTAAGCAATGTGTTTCCTTTCCAGATGGTGTTCTCTGCTCTGTTGCTAACCATTTTGTGACATTACTGATTGGATTACCTGTTAGAAAGAAACCGGTTCCATATTGGTCCTGTCAGGAGGCAGAATATGTTCTCTTTGTCCAATGAATTTGGGTTTGCTTCTCATATTCTTTCCTAAAATGCCATTTTATCAGTGATTCATCTTGCATTATTCAGCCTAAGGTTGGAGGAAGGAAGAAATAAAGGACACGTGCCAACGTGATGGAGGTAATACAGGAAACATGCAACCAAAATGTGTTTGAGTCATGCTGAAACCAAACTCACTGTGGATGTGGGACTAATTCTTCCTCCAGATGCATTTGGAAGCAGCAGGACCTGTGTGTGTGTGCTTGAGGGGAGGCTTTAGTCACAACGACCAGAAACCACTGAAGGGAAGTGGCAATGGGGCACGAGGGTTTGGGAATTCACAGAGCCCAGCTCCAAAATTTCCATCTTCAGTGAACTCCGGTAGTGACGGACTCAAATTGTCCTGCTCCAACTGCCCCATGTTCTGGTGTGCCTTTTGTCAGCCATAACTGACGGTTGTACATGCCCTTAAGGGCATCCTGGAGAGACACTGTGACAGCAGACCATCTCGGCTTTCTCCAGCTGCAGCTGAATGAAATGTCTGAGTAAATTGTTTATGTCTGCATTTTAAAGTCAAACCACCTCACAGGGATCTGCAGCCCTCAGAAATAATAAAAGCAGCAGCATACTGTGAAATGGCAAAAAAAAAAAAAAAAAAAAAAGTAGGAAGTGGCAAAGATCTGTGGGAGAAGAGTGGTTGTAGAGGGCTGTATTTAGAAAAGAAGAAAGGATGGTGTCACCAGGATGGTCTCACACAGTACGGCTGTGTTGAGCAGAGAAGCCGGGTGGAAACGGGGCTGAGGGAAGGTGGAGGAAAGGGAGATTATTTGAAAGAAAAAGCAGCTTGGAAAATACTAACCTGGAACCCCACCGCAGGCGGAATAAAAGGAACCTGAGGCTCGGGGAGGCACAAGGAAAGGAAAGGGTTTGACAGCGCAGAGCTTCCCCGGGCAGAGGACAGAGCGAGTGCTGCAGCGCTGCCACCAGTGTCACTGCTGGGCCTTTTTCAACTTTAAATTGTTCCTCACACGTCTTCCATGAACTGACGGTTTCCCCAAATAACACCAAACTGCCCTGTTTCTCCTAAAAATAAAACCTTTGTCTCAGGTATTACATGCGCGGTCCGATTCCATTACAAGTTCCTGTACATGACAGCTTCTTTGTGCTTTGTCTGTTGCTCTGAAGAGCCTACGAAAAAAAGTGGTGTGTGTGCAATACTGCTGCCATTCTGATCAGCTTCTCACACCCCTAATTTTGCCTTTTGTCTGCTAGGTTTCTTCTGCCTCTTGCTACATGTGCTCTTTGGGTAATTAAGCTGATATTTATAAGTCTTAATAGAGCAAGGAGCGTCATTTTAGTTCCAATAAGATTCACATATGTGTGATGCTCAAGAGGAATAGAGTGAAGCACCTGCTTCGGTCTGTTCTGATGAACTGCAGCTCCGAATTGTGAAAATACACGAGGGTGAAAGGGCATTTTACGGGCTCACTGATTGTTCTTTTGCTACTCTCCAGAAAACATTATTCTTAAGGAAATATCCCAGACACACATTACCAGTCCCTGGCTGGGTGTACTCTGTTATTCTAGAACAAGTGAAAATACAGCAGAAAATAGGCAATGGCATTCAAAATGAAGAGAAGTAGCGCTCATACAAAAAAAAAAAAAATCACTAAAATAAAAGAAAAAAGAAACCCAAGGAATATGCTAGCCTGCAGTTTATCTTAATCTGTGAACAGTATTTTACGTTTCCCATCATTTTTGTTAAGAAAGCTACGCAAGGTGTCTCAGGTCTGCAGTGAGAATCCCTAGCAGTAGTACACCAACGAGAAGACAGCAGTCTGTTTCCCTCCCGGCAGTGACAACGAAACCAATCGCACAGTTTTTTTTTGTGGAATAGGCTCGCTGGAGACAAATATGGCCCATCACACAGCAGACGTAGTGGGGACTGAAGCACTGCTGAGCGAGCACTTCTCTCTGCGTCTAGCAACATGAAAAAATTCACTGGCACATCGTGCACTGAATAGAAGACACATGACAAACTTGAACACGTGTCAAATCCAAGCAACTACTCCCATTTTCCTTGTAGGCACTCGCAATGTTTTGTTTCAGCTGCTGTTGTGCCTCCCACAATTTGAATATTAATTTTACGTGATGTACACTGGTTCCCATCTATGGTGACTCATATTTGTGAGTGGGTTAGGACTCTCTGTAGGACCAGAAGTAGCTTTACGTTACCTGCCATCCCGTTGTCTCTGGGGCAGCTGGAAGCCTACAAACCTGCCAGTGACAGTTTGAGCAGTCTCACAGCCGGCTGGAGTCCTTCCCATAATTTCTCATTGCCTCCTACAGTTCCCCAAAAGAATATAACAGCTCTCAAATATCAGCTTGGCTCCCTTTCCCCTACCCTAGCGAAGATTAGAAATAAGTTTAATATAATGGTCTTGCATAAGCCAGGGTTGTCTCTTATGCCATATCTCCATGGGTTATTTTGGATTTCAAGAGCAGCTCTGAGAGCTGTATGTAACACAGAAAAGAGACTGCTGCACTGTAATTAACTATGTGGTTCTGGTTTTGAGTTCTTCAAAATGTTTCTCACCTTATATGTTCATTATGATATACTATGTGGTTTTCCCTTGCACGTTGAAGGCATAACAGCATGGGCTTGCTTGGAAACAGGGCAGGTTGTCCTTCCCATCCTCCAGCAACAATGCCTAACAAGGTGTTGGGCAGCTCTGGAAAAGGCCCAAAAGACACTCTGCTCAGATGAGTGAAATGTTAGCTCACAGCCCAGAGCAGCCACTGGCAGCCTCTGCAGCCATCCTCGGACTGATGCTTTGCTGGCATTAGAAGCAACAGAAATCCTAATAGTTTGGAGTTCCCATTTTTACCCTATATGATTTCCTTCTAATACTCAGAATTACACTGTCCACACAACTTTCCATGTCCATCCTTATCTAATATTCCTTAAACCTCTTGAAAAATTTCAATCAAATCTGACAAAGAGGCATATGTTCTCAAAATTTATGAGAATAGATGTCTAGGCTGGAGGGAAGAAAAAAGAGATCACATTACAAGGGCACGTAGTGATAGGACAAGGTGTAATGGCTTCAAACTGGAAGAGGGGAGATTTAGATTAGATATCAGGAAGAAATTTTTCTCTGTGAGGGTGGTGAGCCCCTGGCCCAGGTTGCCCAGAGAAGCTGTGGCTGCCCCATCCCTGGAGGTGTTCAAGGCCAGGTTGGACGGGGCTTGGAGCAACCTGGGCTGGTGGGAGGTGTCCCTGCCCAGGGCAGGGGGTTGGAACAAGAAGATCTTCAAAGTCCCTTGCAACCCGAACCATTCTACAATCCTATGATTGACATCTCTAATGGGGAGGAGGCCAGACCAAAACATAAAGGTATGTAAGTCAAGAGTGAGAACCCCAGTGCTGCTGCTTCAGGGATAATAACCCAGGTACATGGATGTGCACGTGTATAGCAGGAGCTTCGCCGTGCAAGAAAGAATGGCTCAGCTCTGAACATCTGCTCAGCTGCTCAGCTGGGGCACACAGAGCCGCCGGACACCACTGTTCGGTGCCTGTGCTGCCTGGAGCATCATTCACAAGAGACAAGGACCATCCACACGCGTATGGGGATACAATCTGGCAGGACGATTGACTTTTCTGCTAGCTGTCCAGCAGACTGGTTGTTTTAGGCAAATTTGCAGAACATCTCCCAGTTAATTTTGACGGGTTTTGTAATATGCAATGACAAGAGACCAGGGCAAAAAATACAAAGGGAAACAAAGCATACTTTGTTCATAACATATGATGCTTCCATTTGAAAGAATTTTTCCTACCTGTATTACCAAGACCCTGGCTTCCAAGAATAATAAGCCATAATTTTGCTCTGAAAAGTTAATTTTACAGAGCTAAAAGGGCAAACGTATCACCTATTATTATATTCTTTCTTCTTTGTGTATTTTTACATGTCCCATAAATTAGCATAACATTTCTTTGTGGTCGAAATATATCATGAGGCTGTGTTTAAAGATTTTTCCAACTATTTGTGAAGTTTAACACTTAAAATATTACCATAGGCAGAATCACACTTCTCTGATAAACAGTATTGCTTGTTTAGTTTGTCTCCAATGATGGTTTAACATTTTGGAACATCCCATTTGAGTTCAACAGTTATTGAAAACTTACATAACTTGTCTAATACTATTTTGAGCTCTTGTTTGGCCAGCAAATCAGACTTATTACAGAGTATTTCTGTAACTTTATACTGCTAGCTAAAAGCTGAAATGACAAAAAAGTAATTCCTTTGGATGTTTGAAAAGATATAAAATATATTGAGAAACAGGCTTTATTTCCTATGGTCAGGTTCTCCTCTACCTAACAACATCTTTCAAGAAAACCTTAAAAAAATCAATTTAAAATATAATTCTTTATACAGACCCCAATTTATCATTTTGATAAGCGTATTATTAATGCTATAGATTACATCAGAAGAGATTTGGCAGTTGCTTCCTATTTGAAATCAGTATATTTTCCCTGGAACAAGATTTTTTTTTTCCCTTCCTATTTATAATCACACATACACATACAGAAGGTTCCCTTGTTTCAATAATATGTGCAATTTCCAGTAGTACTGATGGTGCATGTGTGTGCATAATGAGAGGAAAAAGGCAAATTATGGCAGGCTTTAAAGGTTTTATTGTCTTTGATATACACACGCTGCTCCTACCGAGGCAGCTAATGGCGGCTTTGCAGGAATATCTACAGTAGAACAGACCCTGCAGCTGCTAACCTGAAATTATTCTCATTTATCATTTGAATAAAGGAAAAAAAAAGACCTATTTAAATTTCTCGTGGTAAAAATACCGTAAAAGTTTTTACCGTGTATATGTAAGCAATCGCTACCTGTTTCAACCCACCACTGCTCTCACTGAGAACAGTTTAACACTCTTCTCCAGGAGCTCTTTCCAGTTCAGGGTGGGCACTAGAAGATCAGTCTGATCTGATTGACAGAGCAGATTGCGAATATCGCCCCGGGGCTCCGGAGGCAGAACTGCCTCCCCCAAGATTTTTCTGCTGACTCCAAGCCCGTTTCAGGGAATTTTAGTGTCTACATCTATCACAGATGGAGAAAAATAGAAATCAGTGATTCCCATTGTGTCCTTGTGCATAAGTTTACAGGGAGGTGGGCTGTGCTGAAGAAATGGGCTGAAAGAACCACCTCGGCAAAAAAGAAGTGACTTCTGGTCAAAGAAAGCAAACATCTGTGCTACACAGTGCGGTCAGAACCAAAATCCGAGAGGGAATACGCAACGCTGTCTTTTCATGCTCCGTTCATGTGACTGGGTATGGCACACTTAAGGAGCTGTACAGAAATACAGATACAGCGATACTTCAGACCTCGCCACAGACCTCTTGAGCAATCGTCACCTTCCAGGTGGTGAGTTCAAAAGCAATCCTTGTTTTTCATCGGCCCCCTGGCCCCTAGTGACACAGATGGGCGAAGGGCATGGGGTATATCAGGGCTGTTATTCTGAAGAAGCACCATGAAGGGCAGCAGGCATTTTCTCTACTATCTACCTTAGTTATCCCTATTAAGAGCTTTAGCAAGATAAGTACTACCGCTGCAGCCTTACAATCTGAAAACCATTTAAGTAATTAGGGAAGAAATTTCCTAGATAACTGATTTGATTACCGTAAGATGTCCTTTAATACACTTTAATAAAGCCAATAGCTCCATGCGCTGCTGAAGCTTGCCGAGTTGGACGGCAGGATGGCAGGCAGATCTCAGCTGAAAGCATCTGCCTGGTGGGCAATGACTGATTCATTCAGGAGGAGGACTCCATCAGACTCATTATCTTGTCCACCTCCATCAAATGGACGTGGAGAGGATGAGTGGGGATAGAACGCCAGCACATGCATACGAGCCGCTGCCTCCAAGGTTTGCAGGAGACCCTCAAAACTGAAGTGTGTTTCCCACCACTGACAACCTGTCCCTACCGATGAACCTGTTCCCAGGGTTTTTAGCAAAACAGGCAGGGAAGTCTTTGAACAATATGAAAACATAGGCTTGTGCTCCGTCTAGAAAATAGAACATAAAAAGTGTATTCTCTGGTACAAATGGATTTGTTTTATAAACCTACCCACCCACACCCAGAGCAAATGCAGAACCCGCCTGAGAATTAATATCTTGTGTTTGTAATCAGACATTATTTTCTTCTGCATAAACCACAAACAAGTGTTAACTGGAAAGCCCTAATGAAACATAACGATTTGGTTGAGGGGAGAAGTCAGCAGGGGCCAGGCACGCTGCCCCAGCACACGGTTCCCAGCACTTGTTGGGTTCTGTTCCTCCTGCTTTTATCCTCTTCTCTTCCATTTCTCCCAGCAGCCAAAGAGATGTATAAAGTCAACACGCCACACTACATCCTGAGAGGGTGAACCTGTGAAATTCCCAGGCTCTGCGCCGTCACTGGTGTTGACAACTCTTCCCCTTCTGCACAACTGCAGTCTGAAGCAGCTGCTGGCGGGCGCTTGTGCGCAGTTATAGAACTGGGCAGCCCGAGAGAAAGCTGCTTTTCTTAACTTGCTCTAAGTGGCGGCACAGTGCTTGAGCCTCTCAATGAAGCCACAAGAAAATATTTTTTGTTGACGGATCAGTTTCAGAACGCCCACCCCATCAAAGATTTTTTACCACCGTGCTAAGTGAGAGATTTACAAATTGTTTTAAAGGGAGAGATCAAAGCTTGTTTTAAAACTTGAGACTGAGTCAACAATATATATTTCTTCTAAATAAACACACATTTGCTAGAGCTGATAGAGTGAAAATTAAGGAATACACTTTCTTTTGCAGAACTAAGAATAAGCGGGTTTGGGAAAATTATGTTCTGTATTTCATTTAGCCTAACTCAAACTAAATTATCATCAAGGCAAGATTACAGATAGCCAGCTTGTATTCTTTAACCCAGATGTATCTCACTGCAACCTCTGAAGAATGTTAAAAACACATTAAGTAGAAAATTACTGAGATGGCTAATTAAGCCTTATCGAAGAACACATCTGCAAGTATACATGCACTGGCAGCTCTTCCATCATAAGTTGCTCTTATTACAAAAAGTAGAAACCAGTCCTTGTGGGGAAAATCAGGCAGTTACTTCAAGAAGAAAATATTTATACATTATTAAAGGACTGATTTTTCAAATACCTGACATTAATTTAATGAAGATGGAAATCATGCCTATATTAACCCATCTGTTTGATGAAGGCTTTGCTGAATATTTCAGGAAGGAGAAATTGGCTTCTTTCAACACCATTAGAGAGACTTAGTCAAAAGCAGGTGCTACAGAAAATTATTTTAGTGGATTACTATCCCCCATTTTCCCCTCAGATTCAAATAATATAGGATGAAAGAAACGCAGCTTTCGGTTCACCTCGTGAAACGCCTACACCACAAAGAGGGTTCATTTGTCCTTCGAGCTGGAGGTTGAAATCCAGGTCCCTCTTTTCCCCTGCATTTCTGAATGAGCTTTAACAACTCCCTTGAACTCTTTTCTCTCTACTAACCAAACCCTGGGGGGTTAGTGGACACCTATGGAAACATTACAGTCCGTGCAGAGTTGTGACATATACATAATAAAAGATTCCGAGCCGTCTGTGGTTGTTGTTATTATTACTATTATCATTATCATCTGCAGCTTTTCCACGGGATTAGCTAGGACAAGGAGCAGCCCCAGTCTCCCGGGAGAGACCGTGTAGCTGTAAGCGCGGCTGTTCACACCACGCGCCCGCAGCGTGTGCGTGTGTTCCCCGCAGTGGACGCCAAGGTCGGATCCTCCGCCTCGCATCCAACATGGGAACCTCACCTTTCGCACGGGGGTGAGGGCTGTGAGGATTAACTTGCACTCTTTCCTACAGACCATTGCTCTGAACGGTACAGCCAGGATTTGCAAAACCTTTCAAGGCGTATTTAAAAGGGGAATTATCTGCCTTTAGCTAGCTGGAAAGTACCAGTCACTGGAATTTCTCCAAGAATTCTTTTTACAAAGTAAAATATTTGGAAAGTACATTTGCAATCAATTTAAAGGCAAGGCGCATTTTATATTAAAACCCTCATACTCTGGTTAAAACACTCACTTTGACTATTATTTTCTAAAATGGAGTGTTACAAGATCCAAGCACAATATACTGTGGCTCGCAGAGCAGAGTTAATAAACAGGATAAAGTTTCACCAACGCGAGTCGAGATTCTGCTTCTCTTTGATTATTCCCCTTTTCATCCTGACCCATGCCACTACGAAGTAAAAAGAGCATGCATCACAGTAAATTTTGAAGATGAAAGTTAGGGTCATAGTTATGAAAAACAGAAGCTGAGACTGATTTTCCCCAAAGCAGGTCTAGATTCCTAAAAAAAAATGGAGATGGTTTCCAAAGCTGCTTATCAGACTAGTATATGAGAACCACTGGGCAGGTAGCCTTTCAGAAAATTCTGGCTATTTAGGGGGTTAATGCCTATCAAAACCTCACAAGTCATTTAGGAGGACACATCGCATGGAAAAACTACTGAAAAACTCCTCCCCTAAATCACATAATTACTTTAAAAATGTACCAACCCTTTAGACCTCTTGGCCTAGATCAATTCAGGGGCAGGTTTCGGTGAAAAAGCACCGGGTAATGGCAATGCCTGACCCAGATATCTCTGTCAGTGATGCTTCTCGTGCAGGGCTGACAGTTTCAAACGAAGCCATAACTTTACCCCTTATGACAGAAGGCATAAACTGTTACTGCTAGAGTTATAAATCCAGAAAAGTCTTTAAATATTTTTAAAAGCAAGTCAAATGAATCTGATTGTTTATGTTAACCTTTCTTGTTTTACATGTGCTGTACTGGATCTATCTGAAACGTAAGAGAAGAAAATAAACCATGCCAGGCTTTGGCAGCGCTAAGCCTAGTGTGTTACGATTTTCTGAAGTTGAGTGTGCCACATTAAATGTGCTAAGCGAAGGGAAGATATAGCCTTGGTACTGTAGAGGGCATTTTGATTCTTTGAAACGGCAAAGGGGAGATGAAAATAATAAGACCGCCTTACGTTATGTCTCACATCTTGGAGGATCTTAACGCACTTTAAAAATTGCACTGAAGAGGATGACCTCACCCAGCACTGGTACACGCTGATCCAGCGGGTGCTAACACGGCCCTTATTAACTGCAGTGCTGTGTTTGTAAAAAGCAGAATAAGAAATAACATAACCGGTTGAAAATGCAGTGGGAATTTAGACAAAGGCACTGGGGAATCCGACCAGAACACAGGGACTAACACCCAAACTCTTGCAAAACGCGCTTGTGAGGTCTTTTAATGGCCACAAGCAGTTGTAGCAGAACAGTAGTTTTATATTTGAGCACAGCCAGAAACACAGCACCATCCAATTATTAGTTGAGTCATGACTCAAAAAACTAGTCTGTTCACAGGTTATTCACTGGCAGAAAACTCTGGGTTTGGAGTCAGACCTGCCGAGCCGGCCCCTGAGCTTTTACCTTGTCTACTGAGAACGTTTCAGTCCGTTTAATCCCCATACCCTTTCAGCTGCTGATGTACTTGCAAGACTGCCAGCGAGACTAAAAATTAGTTCCAGTGTCTGTGGCAAGGTACCAGACATTTCTTACATAGCACGGGCTGAATTCTTCCAGACTTAGTGGTGGCTGAGGTATGTCTGGGTGAGTGGCACACCTAACACCCAGGGTAACCTCCTTTCGGGCTTGCTTGGCTTCCAAACTTGTGGCTGAGACAGGCACTACCTGTTAGAGCCCAGCCCTCCTCGAGACAAGTCCATTTGCAGAAAACACGCTGCTGGTGGCCACCACCTGCACCACGTCATTAAAGTCCATGCATTTTTCAAAACAGCTTTCCAAAGCGAAATATTAAAAGGTATGAAGAGCACAATGTGGCTCGGCAGCACCTGGTACCATCTTGCAGTGCCACAAAGCCTGCAGTGTCCTGGGCCACCACATATGATCCCTCTTGCTCATTACCTGCTTTGTTCTTTTACTGGCTATACCGAAGCATTGGCATTGAAACCAGTGCAGAGGGGTGTGAAATCACTGGTGACAAGCGAGAGGAGAGCCAAAAACCCTGGGTCTTCTTGTTCTTCTCTTGATGCCTGCGTGTGCTTTGCCAGCCTTCTTTGGAAAGATCTGCTTGCTTTTGGCAAAGTCAACAGGACGAATATGTATAGCCCTTTCCGGGAACAAGTGCAATCAGTCCTGGGAAGACGTAGAAAAGGTAGTAGCTATTTGTCCTGCCTTTTCCAGTATATCTTGCTCAATTCCTTCTAGAAAGATCCATCGTGAGCTCTTTTATCATGAGAATTGCTGCTAAGGGCTGCGGTCCCATTTAGACTTAAGGACTAGGAATAACTTGAGTAGAGATGTGAAGGAAAAAGGAGGTTAGCTTCTAAGTTCCATAGAGCTAAACAATCAAACCTGATCGTGGGTTTTCTACAGAGAGAAATGGGGATTTGGGGAACAAGAAAGCTTGGTAGAAAGGCCCTACATGTGGAGGACACATAGAGAGGACAGCTGTCCATTATTTGGCGGTACGTCAAGCTATGAACACCAGGAGGTTTCATGTGAGTGGATCTCACTTTGTCCCGAGGATGAACGTCTTCTTTCCATGTCGCCATGCTCTGACAGAGAGTTTTCCCTTGGGAGACTAGGGGGAAGACGAGTTCCTTTTGTGGCCTGAGCCTGCACCCTCCTGCCACTGAACCTCCAAAATTTCCTGATCACAGAAGCTGGCGGTTCCAGGTAGACCATCAGCTTAGATCCCTGCAACCAAGAAATGAGGCCCAAAAACTTTTGTCTGTGTGGTAGAGCTGCTGTAGGGCTGGGGCTTAATCCTGCCTGAAGGCAGAGACCCAGATGAAACCATCTCTAGTGTTCCCACAGCTTCCAGCAGCCGTCGTGGTGGTGCTGGGCCATGGCCCAGGCAGAGCTTACCACCGACGGGCTCTGAAGCCTGGGCAGGAGCAACCAGACCTCTGTGGGCAGGCAGGCAGCCCCCAGGCCAGCCACAGAAGCCCCAGCTAACAGCAGCAGGTTGCTCCCCAAGCCCAAGGCAAGCAGAAGTCAGCTTTTGGTGCACGTAACGTGATCCAGACCCCACCTTGTCTAGGACAAGGAACAAGCAGAGGCAGAGCCTCAAAGAACCAAGCTGGCTTCAAGCCTGGAGAAGCGAAAGCGCCTGCCAGGAACCCAGCAAATCCTGTGCTCCCGAAGCATCCACCATGCTCCCCAGCCTTAGATTCCCATAATGAGAATAAATATGGAGGTGCATATTCAAACAAACTGCAGATTAGATTGTGATAAAATTTACATGAACTCTAAACCATTCGTGTTACCAGGTACACAGGCAGGGTTTGAGAGGACGTGATAAAACCTTAAGTTGTGGAGAACCTGAGAGTAAACTGAAATAACTTCTGTGTTGCCAGTACTGGCAGATGCAGTAGATGATAGTAAGAACTTTGTAGAAGCATTTAGGACCACCTTGATTGTTAAAACCAATGGAGTTGCACTAAGGATGAGCCAGGACAATTTTGACCCTATACACAATGTAAGTGGCTTCCAGGGTAGAGGAATTGGAGAAATGAAAATCTGAGCTCGGCTTTGATCTTGAACACTTTAAGTCTTTGCTGTATCTCACTCACCACATTTCTTGCACCCTCACAGAGTAAGACATGAAACTCCAGAAGCCACTGTAGGCAGATGAGACTGTAAATGAAAATAGCGTATATGCATATTCTAGATGTGTGTATATTCCCACGTGTCTACCTCTGAAACTCCATATTGATACCCAAGCTCTTCATTAATGAAGAAATTGTTCAGGATACTTTCTTTCTCCCTCTCTACCATTAACAATGTTTTTCACAGATAACATGCAGAAAAGTACACTTTGCTTTGAAAGTAGCAAAGCCCCCAAGATGTCAAAGCCTCCAGTCCCCCAGAATATTAGTGAGCGCTGAGGACACGCAGAACCTGCAGGACACGCTTAGCGATTAACCTAAGAGGACAACCCGCCACATAAACCTGACCGCACACCCCAGCTTGCGTTCAGGGACCCTGCCCGCCCAGGCTGACGCTGACTTTCGCAGTGAGCGCTGAACCCGAGCTAAGTCTGAGCTGGGTCAGGGTTCGCTGCAAAAACCTCCCACAGCCACACAAATGACCCAATACAGGCAGAACCTCGGATGCAGTTGAAAAAGTCTGCGGAGCTCCAAGAAAAGCAATTTATGCTTTGCCAACGGTGTCTTAAATGGAACTAACTATTATCGAGGCTTGAAATTATTTTATTTCCCTTAAATATAGAATTAGTGCAGCCATGGAGATTCAAATGCCCTAACAGCACAGCAGTTAAGAACAATAGCTATGAAAAAGTCACTTGAATTTAAATCATCAGCTAATAATACCAGGTTTGTAACTTGTTGTCTTTTTATAAAATCAGAATATTCAGTAGTATCTTGATGTTTTAAGGAAAGCTTTGGAGACACTTCATCTTCCTTTTATGAATGCCTGCAGTCATCAGAAATGTATGACTGTTTACTTTTTAATGTTTTTGGGTGTTTTTTTTTTTTTTGTCAAACTGTCAAAACAATTACCTCATTGGCAGCCATGTCTTGGCATAGAGACAGTGGAATGAAGAGTGATTCTCCTCTGTGGACAACCAAGCGAGCCGTTCAAGCTGGAGAGCAGCTTGCTCCAAGATAATGTGGGAGATAAGTGACTGCACTGACTCTTTTTCGTGTTACAAAACAGTTCGATGCTTGTGAAGGGATCAACCTGCTTTTCTGAATTAGACACAACAGAAGGAAGACGGTAACTTCTGGGAATAATAGGGAACTGGGAAAACACATTTCTGCAAGGTTTTTATTTCCTCCCACTGCTGTCCTTGAAACAGAGAAAAGTGAATTTTCACACCCATGCCAAAATACATGATTTTTTTTAAGAGGCACACGTTACCTTGGAGTGCGTGAGGTATGAGTCAAAGCTCATTTCAGTGTGAACAATGCAACAGATTTGATGAGGAGTGCCCTTGAGCATGTACCCGCCCTTTTACACCATTACTGTGGGATCTCTTTTTCCCCCCAGTCTTGTGAAAGTATTGTAACAAGGGGCTCGTAGCTGAATTAACACTTTGCTGAAATTTGAAAGGTTGCAAACTCTCTCTTTCTCTCCTCACAGGAGGAAGTAAAGCAATTGCTTTACCACAACTTAATTGCCACAAAACTATCAGACTGGTAAAACGGCAAGGTTACGCAAGAAGAATGCACGGGGCCCAATTCTGCAGGCCAGAGGCACAGCGACTTTCCCGGCCTCCATCTATACCGTGTGGGATCCGAGTACGAGCACTGGCATCAGCCCAGCCCAGCCTCCCGACTCACCGCAGTTATCCCCAAATTGGGATGCAGGCAGATGTACATCTCAGCTGGGAGACACGTCTCCGAGTCAAACACTGGAGTCACGTCTTGGTTTAATTGATTGATCTCTGACAGACAAGATGCCTGACAGCTGCTTAAGGCTTCTCCTAAATTCTGCTCCAATCTGTAGTCAAGCAGGCAGGTGTAAAGTCACACATAGTTTAAGTTTACCTGTTACACATTGAGCTGGAATGGAGAAATGCCCATAAAATCAACATTAGTCTCCTCCTGAACGCAGTATCTACAGCGTCTGCCCGTGCAAGCACTTTTTCACCACCTCTCTCCCCTCTTGGGGTTAAGCTGTCCCATCTTCCCTCCTGCTGGTGGGGAAGATGTAGCAGAAGTAGAGGTAGGTGCTGGTCTCTACCAACGCCTTTACTAGTAGTTGCTTTCCTGGCCACATCCAGTCGAATGTTTTTCTTCCCATGAAGCAATTCAAAGACATGTACACCAGGATGATAGCTAATGGGACATGAGATCACAAGATATGAGCTATAGGTCTACATAAATAGTTCATCTAAGCTTGGGTTGCAGTTAGCTGTTGCTGAATACCTGTGTTGAGACACATCAGATGGAAAACATCTTTTAAAAGTCATATTTAAGTGGACTTCAGTATTTGCCTTGAGGGAAGTGGCTCTTCAGGGTATTTACATAAGGCCAAATCCTGTCACAGAGCCATTCGCCTCTTGGCACAAATGTCACCAAGGTTATGCTTTAAGGAAATGCAGCTGTAAAGAGAAAAGCTTGCACAGTATGACTCAGCAACATGAAAGTGGGCCCATGAAAGAAGAGCTTGCAAACCATAATTAATGGACTGGAAATTATTTTGAAACAACATTAGATGAAGCAGAATGTTTTTAGATGTATTCTACGTGATTGCATGGTAGGTAACTCAAGTGTGCCCACAAAGGTCAACAAAAACATTTCCACTGACCTCCAAGAGGCAGCATCAGATGGCAAATAGACCAGGAGTCCCCGAGAAACACAGACTGGAAACAACATTTCACGCATAAATTTTTGCAATTCCCAACCACAGTTGTTCGTGATCCATATTAAGTACAAGTGTTTCATCTTCGGAAGCGCCAGGCCCTGAGGAAGTGCGATGATCCCTCCCAGGATATACTGAGCTGCGCTCCTGGCACCTTAGGTTGAAAAATTTGGTCTCAATCATTTATATACATACATAAATAGCCTTCATCAGAGCGAATATCTGCTCTTCTGTGCACAAATACAGGTGAGTTAGACACACTACATAAGGAGGTCATGTAACAGAAAGGTAAGCAGTCGTTTTTTCCAGTGGTTAAAAGGCCTCAATTCTGTCCATCCTTAGTAAATCCATCTTTCTGGGGGTTTTTTTAGCAAGTTTCCAGAAAAAGCAACGTTAATGTTCCCTGTTTCATATGGGCTTGTTCTGTATTCTTTTTACAGAATGAAATAAATGCAGACTTTGCCTTAGAAAACTGCATCATTAACACTGTTTACCAATAAACTTTATTACTGAAGTGCCTTTAGAAAAGAGACAATGCCGGGCAGGCTTACAATCGCTTTTAATATTTGTTGCGGATTTCTTATACCTTAAAGCTAAGCATTCCAGGATGTTACAGGTAAGCACCATCAAAAGCACTTGTAAATCTAAGAGTTAAGCTCAGCCCTCAAAAAGGTAAATCATTGCTATTCTTTCATCTCCCTTGAGATACTGGAAACACTCAAGGTCAGGTTGGATGGGGCTCTGAGCAACCTGATCTAGTTGAAGATACCCCTGCTCATGGCAGGGGAGGTTGGTCTAGATGACCTCTAAAGGTGCCTTTCCAACCCAAACTATTCTATGATTATATAATTCTTTACACAGGGAAAAAAAAAAAAAAAAAAGAAGAAAGAAATTAAGGAGATGAGTGAAGAGTCTCCCAATGAGTGTTGCGTCCCCTCGTGACCAAGGGCTGCTCCTGGTGTGGACAGCAGTAGTGATCTGGTGCTCAGAGAAAAAACCTATGGCAAGGGCACCGTCATGGTTCACAGTATCCAGAAGGACATTTACCAGCTACAGCTGATGCCTCTATTACAGTCACCATCTGGGAAAGTTTTCAAAGTGCTTTCCAGTTCAAGAAAAGCTCAGGCAGACTCAGGTTTGAGGCTCCTTATGAATTGTTCAGTCTCCCACTACTGGCCCCCAGGATCTCGATCACCAGCTTGTCCGCAGGACACAAAAAACATGTAGCTCAGCACAGGCCAGTGTGTTCAAACACCAGAGCTCAGCACCAAGCAGAAATAACCTGGATCTCAAAGTAGTATGTGTGTACAAACCCCACATTTTACCAAGCTTAGCTGAGCTACACAATTCTGAAATTTTTAAAGTCTTCCTGAGTTCTGATATGTGCAGCAGCTACCGAACAAAGATCTGTTCTTATGGTAGATGTTAAGATACTATTAAAATATAAATACAGACAAGGGAGAAAGACATCTGAATAAGTCTCTTCCAGAAATTAAATGTGAAATTTCTTTTCCTTTTTCCAGGTGATCCAAAGACCAACAGCAGAACTGTTTGGAATTACCAAAGATAAAATAGAAACCTTCTTTACAAGCAGAAGCTATTAAAAATTGTATAAAAAATAATCTTTATCTGCAAAAAACTGTATTTTGCTAGAAAGTAAATCAACCTGAAGAGAGGACACTGAAACTGCTGCCAGTCCTGCTAGGATACACAGTGACCATAACGTCCTATGATTGGAACAAATGCAAGATACAGTAGATAATTTTTAACCTAAAGTACAGAACTGTCCAATTGGGAACATCCCTTAAATCAGGCAACAGCAATTATTCTGAATGTTATAGAACATCAGTCTCTCTGACCAGAAATGTAAATACTATCCTTTAATTGGGTGGGGGGAGCAATATTTGTTAAAGCCATCTTAATTAAATGCAGTGTCTGGCAAGGAAATTATTTACATAGACTGAATTTCACAAATTTGGATATTTCTATCAGTAATTCTCCGTTCCCTCTTCAGCTACACAACTGTCCTTCCCTATCACGCCACATACCATCAGTCTTTTCCTTCCTGTCTCTGTATACTGTACACTAGATATTTTTGGCTATGTAATTAGAGGATTTTGTCATTTTGCTTTGCCTTTTGTTCCTTACGTACAGAGTCTAATTGGGTTCAGAGCCCAGCAAAGACCCTCGAGAACCTAGGGTCATTTACTTAAAAAAAAAATCACCCTTTATTGTTTCAGCTCTCTTTTATTTCTCCTTTATTATCCAAATTCCCTTCATGTTTTCTATAGCAAATTACTACAGATTAGGGCATTTGCCGTTTTATATTAAACCTAGCCTGGCAGAGAAGTGAAATCTTCCTAAAAGATTTCCTGAAGATGGATTAAAGGCCTCTCAAAAAAGACACAGGCTCTCAGCTTGTGTTATCATTGTATCTTAGACCCTTAGGTCATCATCTAAATGGTCAGGAGAGCTGGTCAATTTTTAGATGGGAAGTCACAACGGGAAGGGAAATTGGGTTAGCGGTTCCGTAGGAGGCACTCTGAACTGTGAAGCAGCATTGATCTAGTGCCTCGGTAACGTATGGCTAAAAGGAAGCATGGTGTTGGAAAGTTTGACTGTTGGCTGGGGTGGAAAACCTCATGACCACTTGTGGTGATTAATGGAAATGGAATGGAAAAATTAAAGATCTTATTCCACTTTTCACAAGAGCAGGGCTGTTAAGCTGAGTCCTGTGGCCAAATTCCAGGTAGCTACATTCAGCCTACCTAAATACTCCTAAAAGTTATATTTGAATATACTGTATTATTCTTAACTTCCTACCCTCCGCCGGTATGTAGCATTTCTACATGCAGCTGAACAACAGCTTCATTGTACCTTTGAGCAGCACTGTGACTGCATGGGGTGAAGAGGTTTTGGTGTATTTAAAGTGCTCTGAGATTCTTGAAGGTGAAAGACTGTATACACACAGTGTATTTTATTCTTAGTTTTAACTGACATTGCCCACACTTAACTAAAATTAAACACACAGTATTATTTGCACATAGTTTTCTCCCCTTTCCTGAATGTAACAGGTAAAAAATATCCTCCACCTAGCCTACTTCTACGATTTTCATCTTTAATGAAAGAATAGAGGTGGATTTTTAAAAATTAGTCCAGTGAATTAAACTGTTGCAAATCTGGCAGCAATATCCTACCTAGGAATATATTTCTGAACTCTCTATATATCTACTTATAGGTTTTATATATCTAAGACGAAGAACGTAGTGGTATTCTTGGACACATGTTTTCATTTTCTCATTCAGTGTAGTTAAAGGTAGGACTTCCTTTATTTAACTGCCACAAAACACAGAGGACAGTACCTTGAACAATGACCCAAAGAGACGAGTTGATAGTTAAAGATGCCCAGGAGGCAATACAAGCTGCTGGTCTTTAAATTAAACTTGAGCCAAAGAAATCTATATTTTGACCCAATTCTAAGTTTTGCCGTACCTCACCTATTCTATGTTATAATCCAATATGGGGGAAACTTGATGTACACATAATTTCTGTTTCTCGATCTGTTTCCAGAGCTGAGTAGTGTTGGAACCAGCATTACGTTTTTGAGATAACTTCATTTCAAAGCTTGTGGTTGGAAAGGTTAAAAAATAGCCCTAAATGTATTGATTAATTGTTAGGAACATGATTTGTCTGTCTGGGCCTCCTACAACTTTCAGCCTCCACCTCTGTCTTGGCTTCCCACACCTTTTGGAAATCCATCTCTCTCTGGGACTCCCACACATTTTTGGCCTCAAACTCTGTCAGGGCCTCCCACACCTTTCAGGCCTCCCACTTTTTTTTTAATCTTCCACACCTTTTTGGCCTCTTTCTCTGTCTGGGCCCCCCATACCTTTCAGCCTCCACCTCTGTCAGAGCCTCCCAAAGCTTTTTGGCCTCCACCTGGGTCACAGCTTCCCACACTTTTTTAACCTCTACCTCTGTCAGGACCTCCCACACCTATTTGGCTTCCCACACCTTTTTGGCATCCACCTCCGTCTCCCTCCCATACCTTTTGGGTTTCCCACCTCTCTCTTGGCCATCCACCTCTGTCTTGGCCTCCCTGTTAATTCCTTTCGTCAGAGACACTGGAATGCCTTTGTAATTCTACAGCTCTGAGCTCAGATGGTTTGTATCAACTCCTGAGATCCTTCTTAAATTTATAATGACACCATACTTCAGAAAATTAGCAGATTTGGCCCAACGCTAGGCCATACTAATTCTTCTTTTGTGTTTTTTAAAAACGATAGGATTTTAACACCGCTACTGCCACTTCTGTTTATTGGTTTTGGCAAAATCTTCTATTGAACCCTATTTGCTCCTCATTTGGAAAGGACCACACGGACATTTTGCTTCTTTGGAGGAGAGGGGAACAAAGAGAATCAAATAAGGGTGATTAGAGGATAAAAAAGAAAGTATGTTTGGAATGAGTCCACGCTCGCTTGTGTTAGGCTTCTCTCTATCTCCTACTTCTTGAGGAACTCTTTGTGAAGTACCTTATCTCTCCGGGCCCTCAGGTTTTGTTATCAGAGATAATGACAGCACTGAGACCAGGCATCGTTTTCACTACTTATGTCTTCTTCCTGAGCACACAGAGCCACTGTGAACAGGTACAACCGGTCAAAGACGAAGAACACGAAGAACACGTGAGAATGTTGGCCGATATCAAGACGCCAGGGATGCCAGAACAAGTTTTATCTGGTAGCTGTGCTCCTTTTGAAACGCGACTTTGCAACACAAATCAACGGAACAGAAAAATGCGGGATAGTGACTAAGGAGACCGAATGTCAAAGCTCTCGGGATTTCTACAACCTGCCCTTCTATGTGCTACATTATTAAGTGAAATTAAACACACTGCCTTGTTACCATAAAGAAGGTCATTTTGTTGTGAAATATAACTCGTGCTTAACCATTTTGTTAATATTTTATTACATTTCTAATATGTATATGATACCANTTCGTGCTTAACCATTTTGTTAATATTCTATTACATTTATTCTATTACATTTCTAATATGTATATGATACCAAAATTGTATTTACACTCCTGATCACATTTCTTTTCATGCACAAAATATTAAGAACATAGGCACATTTTTAAAAGACTCCATTTTAATGGAGTGTAATTCTTTTGGGGAAAAAAAAATATTTCTTCATGCCAAGTACTTTACATGTCATAGTAACCCAGTGCAATTTAAACAGTGGATGTCCAAAACCATAACCACTATTTTTTCCAGTCAAATACTGGAACAGTTACTTGGATGCTGCATTTGATCTTGCTAGCTCCTCATGCTAACTTCAACATTGCCAATCAAAGCAGCTATGGGGACAACGAGTGTTTCCTACAACTATCAGTCCAGTGCACGGTATATCAACCGTTTGTTCCAGCTGCACAGTAATGCTTTCATTTACTTTAATAATTTCATTGTGTTCACATTTACCATATTTCTTCTTTTTTTCTTCCCCTCTGCCACCTCCCCAGCAGCTCAGGCTTTCTGTTTTTCATGAAACTTTTATCAGCACCCCTGGAAAATGGGAAGATACAATCAATCTAAAATTTGGTAATATAATTAATCCTTTTTCCTTGATATTTCATGCTTTCTACATCCATGAGGTTTAGAACTGTCCTTAAAATAGTGGTAGCCTCAAAATCCAGCAGGTTCTAAAAGAAGGTATCCCCAAGGTTTCTATGCTATGAAGTTTTTAGTCAAATATTTCGCATTCTAATTAAACACCTTCGGTCTGATAGAAAGAAATGAAAAGGGTCCCATTTGTCACAGGAAATTTTAAAAAGCTAACAAAGGGATTTTCAATGGCAGGCAGCCAGCAAGGAAACTCGATCTCGGTCAGTTTTATTAAAGTAACTTTACACTTTTGACATTTGCCTTTTCCCAATAAAACTTCTCGAACTCTTGCGAGGATAAGGAAGTTAATATACGTAAGCACAAGGGCAGATGGGCAAAAGCCTTGCTCGTTAGTCGAATATCAACCTTGATTCAAAATAGAGAAAACCTACATTAGCTGCATCAGGCAAGTAGTAAATTACCACACACTTGAAGTTCATAGGCAAAGTCTGGACTCGAAGCCCTAACTTCTGCGACACAGCCTGACAAATCAGGTCCGCCTTCACAATATGGAAACCTGACCCGCTAAATAATATTATGATCGCTCTAATGGCTCAGCCTGGTCAGAGATTACCTCCTAGAGTTTTATAAATTATGTAGATGTACTAAAACTGGCAGGCTGTGCATAAAAATCCTTTCGCAAAAGCCTTCTCTCCAGCAGAAACTGGGAGAACCGTGCGCATAATGACTGCAATCCAAACTTTCTCCAGTCTTTGCTGAGTTTCCTAGAAATCACATGCATGTTGCTGCATGCTGTGCTTTTCCATTTCTGAAAACATATGTCGTGCAGTGGAACTAATTCTGGAATCCTGTATAGCTTGTGCCTAATTCTGTCCAGCTTAACAGCAGAGCGCTGTGTTTGCAGCGTATAAAAGAGACAATCAGTGGAACCTTATTAAACAAAGTATTTCAGATGGTCAGAATATGATTTCATGAAACATTTAGAGTCATGTTAGTAAAAAAACCTGCACAGTTTAATAAGCAATTAAAAAGCGTTAAGCAGCTTTTGATTTAAAGCTGACTCCTGCTGTTTCAGATAACAAACAAGTGTTAAAATGTAAAATAATTTCAGTCACTGTTTAGAACCTTTTAGGAATCTCACTGGCCCTTTTTTTACCTTTGGCCTCTGTGTTGCCCTTCAAAGTAACTGCTGCTTACAGTATTATTCTTTAATAACAAAAACTGTTTTTATTCATAAGGCATTTATAATAAAGGGATTATAACTGAGACTCTTTGATGCGATAATTATTAAGCACTGCTATCACAATAAATAACAACATTGCCGGTAGCACTTGGGAGTGTAGTAGTAAATTCTGTTTCACTTTCTGGAAACGAAATGCGAAGCCATGAGAATAGAGCAGAAAGAAAGCTAATTCTTTTGTTTATGAATTTTTCTAATAGCTGTTATCTGTTGTAATGTGTTATCTGTAATGTGAAGCCCTCACATTACAAAGAAGCTGTGATTGAAACTATTTTTGTGTCATAGTAAGAAAGAAGAAGAAAATCTAAGCCCAGGGACTACTTCAGGAAAGAAAGACCACAATACTATGCTTGTGGCTGTCAACCGAAAGGATGGTTTCTCAGATAAATTATGTCTCTCATTATTTGTGGATATCCACTGAAACTTTCTGCTTTTACATATGGACCTTCAAACAACCAAATGCGTTCTTTCTTTTTTCAGTTAACTGCAGTCCTGCTTTCCCTCCATCAGTTTTCACTTAACTCTCTCTGTTAGGATCGTCATAATTCAAAAAAGGTCAGCCCTGGTAGCCCTCATCCGCTTTACATCCAGCCCAAGTTCAAAGTATTTCTCTATCTTCTGTCTAATGGGACTTATCTCACAAAAAGCTCTGCTTCCCCATCACCGCCCTCTGAGCAACTCACTTTAACGGCAAAGTCTCACTTCTTGCACCTTGTGATTGGCTCTTTTTTCCAGTTTCTAAACATTATTTTCACGGCTTCACTCATCCCTTGGCAGGAGGAGGACGGTAGGAGCAATCCTGTTGGAAAACAGGGCTGCACAACACGTCAATGTGTTTGAGATCATTTCTGCGTTTTGCACCTAAAAGGGAACACGCCACTAACGACTTTCTCAGCATGCATCAGAAACAGAGGGCAAAAGGAAATTGTAGCTGGCAGTCCTGTGAGGCTGAAGACCAGTGAAATCTGGTCAAAACTTGGAAAAGCTTTTTTTGTTCAACAATTTGGAAGTTGTTTTCCCTGTGCAGGACTCTAGAAAAATTCATCTTGAGGTTGAAGGGCAGAAAAGGAGGAAAAGACAGAAATATTGATCTTTTATTTATTCTTTTTTTATTTATTTTCCCTTTTTACCTCTAGCTATAAAAAAATAAAAGTTTCAGTTTTTAAATAACTAAATATCAGTAGAGGAGGTGAATATCTGATGTACATCTTTGTTTTGAAAACAAGGCACTTACCATGAAAAGGGAACTTATTTGAAAATGTTGAGAAAGTCTGAAAGTTTATTTTGATATGTTTGCAGGATTAATAGAATGATGCACATTAATTTCTTCCCGGAAATATCAGAATACAGGGTGGGGTTGTTTTACATGTTAGAGACGTGTGAAACAGGCTAATGATTGATTGTGATGAATTTTTCCTATTTTTGCCCGTTATTGTCACACTGGGAATTGCATATTTGTAATTGAGGGAAGACTTGGATTCAGCGTTAGTAGTGATAGCTAAATAATATGTCCTGTTATTAGATTTTTAGAATCTATTACTTCTTGTGTGTGTGTGTTATATAATCCCTACTATAATGAATGTTCAACCAATAAAGGTGGAACAAGTTACTAAATACCGTTACTTTTTCCATGTCTGGATTTGTAACTTTCCACAATAAAAGGCTGAAAAATTGAGGAATATGTAGTTACACAAACCTCAAAAATGCAGAGTCAGGAAAAAAAAATAGGCTTTGTTCTTTGCTAAATGCTGATCGCTACACCGTCAGAAAATGAAATCACTTTTCCAGCAGAAGGTAGTGGTCAGGAATAAAATTATACAAAATTACATCAGCGTTAATTTGTCTCCAACCCCCAACAACGTTCATCGCTCAACTTTTTCTGAATGTTGTTAGGTTTATTTTCACAAATGCTGTTTTGCATGAGAGTTCATAAACTGGTTAGTTGGCTGGGGTTTAGCAGAATAGATTTCCTTCTTGTTGGAGCTATTTGGGGTGGTTCTTGAACGAAGGCCTAGAGCTCCGTCAGTGTTAAAATTAGAATGTATGACAGCCTCAGAGACAGCTATATATCACAAAGGCAGCGCAGCTCGGCAGTAGACAGCCTTTGAACTCTGAGGGGGAAAAAAAACTACATGGAATGAGAACAGATGGAAATTTGTCAAAAGCTTATAAATCACCACTCCTAATTTCTGAAGCTTCAGTATAGGAGAAACTTATATGAACCCAGATTTGACTCCATACCAAGCCCAGAGCAGATTCCCCTTGATTCTGTGGTCACCACCCCTATGCCAGTTAATACATTTGATCTAACGTGAAATCGTAAGAAGTGGTTTTTTGTACAGATATTGGTATCTGACAGAAAGAGAAAGAAAAGCGTCCCAGGAACAAACCAGCCATCTATACTATTAATCTCAAACAGTGCCTGCACAGAACCTGTCAAGTTTGCATGAACAGGGGTGCTTTCAAAAATTGTTTGAATAATGCTCTTTGAAATATATAAATAGTAAGTTATTACAAAGCAATGATAAGGCTCATGTTGATCGCCGTGCTGTCAGGGAGGAGCAAAATGGAGGAATTTATATGCCAAGGTTTCAAAAATATTGCATTATAAGTTTTTAAACATAACTGAATAGACTTCTTGAAAGAAGAGGTAAGTGGAAGCAAGGGCATTCAAGGTCCTACTTTAGTCATCAGAGAAGCCTATTTTTAAAAAGCACGAAAGCATTCAGCTTGCAGTCTCACAAATACTGAGCAGCAAAAGGTCAGGTCACTACACAGAGAACACCAAAAAATTGTAGACAAATAGGAAGAGTCTGTCCTTCAAACTTCACAGGCAACCACAGGAACCCCAAAGGACCCTCTGACACTTCCTTTGCATCCTATGGCTGTTTACATAAAATTAGAAAATAAATAAGAGGCTGAAAACAGATCATGAACAGCTCTGAAGCATCATTAAGGCAAATGCTGTCTAGAGCACGGCCTCGTGTTTAGCACTAGGCAAAAGGAAATCCCGCACACCTCTTTCTTTTGGGGAAGTCACCTCTAGGGATATCTGTAGAGGTTCTTATTAGTTGGGAAGTAGAGAAACACGAGCTGCTGGATGGAGACTTTCAGGAGGGATAAATTCTGATGATCAGCTTTCCCTGGGAAACTTTGGACTCTCCGGGGCATCACAGTTTTGTAAGACCTTTTGCTTTGGCAGCCAGAAGGACAAGGAAACAGCAAACCCATAAAGTGACTGCCAGCACTTATTTGCATTCCCCTTTCCTTCTTCCTTCTCTTCCTGCGTGTTTACTGCAGGAAGGAAATGTTCAGCCCCCAGCTTTAAAGTAGCCTCTGGGTCACACCAGCACTATTCTGCTTGCGCACTATGTTTGTAATACTCCACTTCCACTCCTGGGTCGCATCTATAGGTCTCCTCACCTCTATGCCTTAATATTTCCATCGTTCACTGTCATTCTGAAGCACTTATTATGTTTCTCCTCCATCGTGTACAATAACAAGTCCAAGATATGGTTCATTACTATTGTTAGCAACAACTGTGTTTCTGAAAGTGTTAACTGCTCCTGGCTTCCTCTCCTGATGGTTAGCAGACTAGCAGGTCATTAACTGCTCCAAGTGACCGGTTTTTTAGGGATTAGGTTTTAACCTTTTGAATTCACACAGTCCACACAGGAGTCATTCTGATGAGCATTTTGTTTATGTCCCTCTTATCGCTCCTGGGCTTCTCTCACTGCGTTTTAGCTTTTTGCGTATCACAATGAGGGTGTTTCTCTCCGTTCGTTTTTGGTGCAGACCTATTTGGTCAGTGGAAGGGATGTGTGGGTGGCAGAGACCAAAGGGAAGAAAGCGTACATGGACATTCAGTTAACTCTTTTCATGTTAGTGTCGCCCTGTGGACATTTCTAAGCCAAACCAAACGTTTGGAAATGTTGGGGTTTTTTTGCAACTTGGAGTGGAAAGTAGCTTTATTGTCTATTTTTAGAGAAAGAGGGAAAATCAGGACTTGTTTCAACCATTGTTAAAAGTGGAAGTCACGTTTCTGACCCCAGGGCTGGAGCAGGGTCCCCTCACCCAGAGGCTCGGTTGGTGTGTTAGCTTCTGGGCAGGCAGGAGACACATCTTTGCCGCCTTCCCGCTTTTCCTTAGACAGCTGAGAGAGGTGGGGAAAAAGCATTCTCCTCCTGACCCGCTGCTAACTGAAAGACAGAAAGGGAAAAAAAGGATTCCTGGCCCTCTCCTCCACTTTTCTTGTGTATCTGAGGAGGAGGAACGGCCTCAGCTTCGCTCCCCTCTCCACTACTCTTGGTTCCTTCTAAATTGGGAAACGATACAAAAATGCTGAGTCCAGAGAAAGTATTCTCTGCCGATCACGTCACCATTTAGCAGATACTGTCCGTTATCAATCACTGCTCGCCACAACTCTTGTGATACTTGCGGGTTTCTGCAATCAAGAGATTGCCTGAATAATAACTCAGGCAATTTCCATTTATAACTTTCATTACAAAAGTAAGCCTTGACACTAGTCACTGGCAGGAAACTCAAAAATGTGAAGCATAAGTGACAAGTTCAAAAAAAGAGGCAAATTAAGAGAGCCCAACATACAGAATTTAAAAAAAAAAAAAAACCAACCTCAAAAAGTGTTAAATCGCTCATGATTTGTTTTTCAGGCCTAATTCAGAATTTTGAATGCTTGAGGGTAACAACACTGAGATACAACTGGGATTTTATGACACTACTGAATTGTCACATCATACGTAGCATACTATAACCACATTTGATGACCTTTCCAAGGAATTTGCATTCTGCTTATCACTTACAACAATAGTGTTTAATGGTGTAGAACAGGGAGATGTCACTAAAATGGATATGGGACATCAATGGTAGAAGATGTATTGTGGCATCGAGCATATATATGAGATTAACAAATTTATAAAGGTTTTGGTTAAATGTGAGCTAAAATGAGTAACATTAAGCAGAGAGATGAATTTCTAGTAGCGAAATTATGCAGTCTGAACCTTTCAGAACATTACTAAAATCTATGGATTGACTTTTACTTTCAAGCATCAATCTTACGGGAGATCTAGCTGATAGCACTGGAGAGTTGGACCTTGGACAACTCCAAAATGGGACTCACCACTAAATTTACACAAAATCTCCACAGAATACAGGCTCTTAAATCCAAACCTATAACCCTGTAATCAATTGATCTTGGGGGAATACGAGCTCCAGAAGTGCCTTCCCTTTTCAATGCAGTGTTTGCCAGACACCAGGAGGTACATGCCCAGGTTTCTGGGCATGCCATGCACCACATTTTGCATTAAATTGAGACTGAACAGAAAAAAGAAACATTTCTTGGCCTATCCAAGCTCAAAACTGGGCACAGTTTCACTTAAAACTTTAGTGAACTTCACTGAGCTTTCCAATAAATTTGTGATGATATTAATATTCATAACACGACCCCATGGGACATTCACACGCCTTTCTGCTCAGCGGCATTTGGGATAACTGGCAGAGTGATCCCAGAGGATGCTGCATGAAACCAGTACATCAACAGAGGAACAGAAAACTAGATGCAAATCTGGAATCCGACTAGACACGGAAAGCTGAAAACATACACGCGCACACCAGCTTTCCAGTGGAGCCAGGTCACTTTGGACAGCTTCCAGAACCACAATTTAGGCACGTCCATTACTTTTTTCCAGTCCAATGCACCTAATAAATATTTTGGTGATATTAGAGTGCTTAGTAACTGCTTGTGAATTCATCTTCACCTCATGCCTCCTCCACGCTGATCCTTGATTTATTCACACACAGCTCCGCTGAATGATTTGTGGAGTAACATCTCACTCTTATTGCAAGCTGATTAAGGCAGAAACCCTCACATTGCTCCATACTTGGTTTGAAGAATAGGCTGCAGCACCATTCTAAAAACATTTGCTTTTCTGATACCCAAGGACAGCTTTTGTTTGATTAGACGCACAGCCTGGCCGTATCTGCTGTACCACCTTTTCTGGGCAGATGAGGTAAACACATATATCACCATAAGTATTTCAAATATTCTTTAGCATATTATTGATTTTCATAATTAAAGCCAATTACCTGACATGCAGCTGGATTTATTTTTCTGCTTAAGTGTTTATGTTTAGTTTTATTCCTTCTCCTCACAGGGGAAAGAATTACTTAGGGAAATGGAAGTGCAAAGCTCTTCTACAGAGCTAATCAAGACATCAGCCACCACATGATGCTCTGGTGTTTGGTAGTACCACATAGTGGTACTCTCAAAACACTCTTACACATCGCAGTTCCTCCTGCAGCCCTTTCAAACCAACACATCACCGATGACAAAAGACACACGCCGCAGACAGGGCAATTTTGTGTGCCAGCAAAACACCAAGGGGTCTATCCGATCCATCCTGCCACGCTTTGCCTGACAGCAGATCACAAAGTCTCTCTGCTCGCCTGCATACACTCCCCACTTCAAAAAAAAAAAAAAGGAATATTAATTACAAAGTCAGAGTCCATTACATGTGAGCAAATTGCCTTCATGGTTTTAAAGTTTGTCTTCACAACATAAAAACCCCACCACTGTTGCCCAGCAAGGAGATGGTCGGGAAACTCAGCTCAGCACTGGAGGACCGCCCTGTGCTACGCTGCGTATCTGCAGCAGAAGTGTGAGGTTTAAGAAGAAGATTGGGCAGGACTGCAGAGTCCCCTGGAGATGCTGCACTGGAAACTATTGGAGAATTCATGGGACTGAAACAGATTTTAAGGGAGAAAGCGCACAGAGACACAGAATAATTGAATTATGAGGTTTGGGATTTTTTTCAGAGCTTCTTAGATGCCAAAAAGCTCAATCAATGTCAAAAGGCTGCATCAATATCAAAAGGCTGCACTAGTGCCCGTGACGTATGTAATTCCTTTTCTCTAAATAGGTCCAGTGGTACAGTCCTTTTGTCACCCACAACCCAAGGTGGGGATTTACCTCCATTCAGCAAAACTAGATGTTCAAAGCCGTGCTCCAAGCCCACATGGCCACATGCCGCAGCTTGGACCTCTCTCCCCTTTACTTCTGAATAGTAAGAGATAGAGCTGCTCAGCACACTGAAGTACTTAAAACCCGAGTCACTCTTAAGCTTACTGAAAATAAAACCAAGAATGGTTTGATTACAGTGTACATTTATACAAGAAAAAGAAAACATCATTTTGGGAAAGAAAAATAAGAAGTGATGAGAGGACGATGAAGCCAAACAAAGGGAAAATAGCAGAGAGTAACATATTTAAAACGCTGAGGATAACTGACAGTTGGAGCATGTTAGTGAAGGAAGTCTTAGCCTTCAAATCAAGATCAAATAGCCTTCTCGTAGATGTTCTATAGCCCCAGATTAATTTATTAACTTGTGGGGAAATCTTACAGACCTGTCCTGTACAGAAGGTCAGACTATACACACTAATACTGCCTTCTGGCTTTAAACATCATTGATCAAATGCTTAAGTACTGGTTTAAATCCTATTGATTTTAGTGAAGCTGAGGTATGGCTTACAAGTGAATAGGCAAAGGTTTTTATGAATCAGAAGGGGCAGTGTTTTTACTGCACAGGAGAAAAAGCTGTGAGTTTTTAAAGTTAGCAAATCAGTATCATAGTAAGCAGTGTGAAGTTGCACAACTCTGAACAGTCCTACAGGTTTCTGTTTTAGAAGGACCAAAGCAGGCAACATTTTTATGTGGGCAATTTTCTATTTACTAGCATATTCCTTAAAAATGCTATCTCTTCTCCTCTGTACCTGTATAACTTAAGTGATATTTTCAAGGTATTAACCACTAGGACTTAGCAAAGAGAGAAAATTCTCAAATCAAAGCTAAGTAACTCACTGTCAAAGACAGCTGATTTTGGTACATGGTATAATGTAGTCATCTCTTATCTCAAAGTCATTTTTTCAAGTACTATAACTAAGGCATTAACTGTGAACATCAACCTCTTGACAAAGGCAGCAATTTGTAGCTCTTACACTGTCCAGATTATTTTTTTAATGATAACACCAAATTGAACGATAAGAATTTCTTTTGATTTATTTACCATATTTCTATAGCGTTTTCCAGAAAACAATAAAGAGCTTTCTTAGGTTGAGTGGAGACCAATTTTTGCACAATTATTTTTCTGGCTTCAGAAGAAACTATCTAGCGCTACGCATGGGATATGCTATGCAGTTTTAGGCTCTTTGCTTTAGAAATTAACTTCTAATTGCAAGACTAACAGTTTCTAAACCAGAGCCCTGCTAGTGACTGGTTGATTTTGCCTTTTTAGCAGAATTCAGATCAAAGGGACGGATGGGAAGCTTATGGTTTTCAAAGATGCAGAGCCTCAAAGCATGCAAATGAAATCTACATGAAAGTATTATTGATACAAGTCCCAACATGTTTGGAATTTATCAGTGTCTACTACCATGTAACCACCAGGGAGAAAAAAGACAAGAAAAGCAAAAAAAAAAAAAAAAANTTTATTTTTAATGGTAAAAGCTGCCGTGACAGACTGTTTCCACTACTTTTCCAATAACTCACAGACTTGGTACAAAGCCTGCTGGTCACGGAGCATGCTGCTGTTGACTTCGAGGGGTTTGTATGCACACAGCTCTGAACAGCTTTGTGGAGGCAACTTGATGCAGAGGACTTTTTTGCTGCCTCAGTGGTCTGGCTCCTCTCATGATGAAGAACCTCCCTTGCCCAACTCTATGAAGCCAAAACTGCTTTGAGCTGGACATACTTTCTAGTTTCTGCCTGAAACGGTGGGCCATAGATCTTCATATGACATCTCAAGAACAGCCACTTGGATTTGATGAACGGGAGCTCGGTTCGCAGCAGGCAGCAACTTCAGCATATCTAAGACTTGCTGACACCTATAAGTCACCTTCAGGTTCCCACAAGTCAACGCCACCCATGTCCCAAGAACAGCAAGATTAATTCAGAGTCCAGTCGATCAATGTTCTTACATGTCAAGAACAGTACTATTGCAGTAAACAGCATATAAAAGTCTGAGGTAAGCAATCCCACCTGCGTTTGGCATACAAAGGTTTGCTTCCTTTGACAGCATATCAGTTTCCAGTAGCTATCAAAAAACCTATGGTTTCATATTGCAATTCAAAGGCTTTTTTGTTTTCTTTATAAAAAGGTTTGTAGCAAACAGAAAACCTGGCTTTCCAGTAGCTGTCCCCGAGCTATAAGTCAGATCTATCCTTCATCTATGCAACAAATGACCTAGCACATGTCCCTATGTTTGTGAGAGGTAGCCAGGAGGTGTGGAGATCCAGAGATACATCATCTTAGAGCTGTCTCGTGTGGCTGAGGGTCTGAGCACCGCTTCTACCTGCCTCATGGTCACCCTGAATATCCAACATGGTAACCTCTGCAGATGCACTGCTCAGCTTTGTGTGGTGCACACAGCAAGTCCAGCGAACCTCAATTCCAACCTCTAACACAGCCAGGAAATTTCCTTTAAACTGTTGTTCCTGGGATTTTCCTTTAAGGAACAGCAGTTATTTTGGGAGAGGGTCTCAAAGCAATTTGTAAGTCTCCACACTGGAGACGTTCCAAACCCACCTGGACACCGTCCTGTGCAACCTGCTGTAGGTGACCCTGCTCTGGCCGGGGGGTTGGACTGGATGATCTCCAGAGGTCCCTTCCAACCCTGACCACTCTGTGATTCTGTAAGTATGCTTTGCAGAGCAGAGTTAGTGCTGTGTCTGTAACAGGGATGGAGGACTATGACCTTGCCTCCCAGTCCCCCCAGTGCCCTCTTAACAGTTTCAAAACCACCCACGACCCTCTGATTCATTAAACTTCCCTGAGATCCCCCAAGGAACATTCGCCAATGGGACCACAGTCACAACAACCAGGTAAGTGCACTCTACCGCCTGTCCCATACTAGTGGTTCCCTGGCTGTCAGTGGGCTACAGCAGCTATATCTATAGCACCTATAAATTTTGTTGCCTTCCAAATGTGGCTGGAGTCACATGCGGCCAGGACCTGCCCCAAGTTACCAGTGAAGACCAAGAAATGGATGATGCTCCTGCCTTACCCTGAAGACACAAACACCCTGCACCCACGCTCGCAAAGGGGTCCCTCGCCATGGTCTGCCACCACAGGAACCCTGCCCAGGCGGTCCTACCTACCAGGTTGTGGGCACTCCCACCCAAGTCTCCCACCTGATCTAAAAGAACCTTTTTTAAAAGGGACGAGAAGAGTAGTGAGAGAGAGAGAACAGAGGCAGACAGAAAGGTATGAGCTAGCTGTCTGAGGCCACACAATAAATCAGTAGAAAACACTCAACTACAAACCCAGAGGCCGACTGAACCCCTCATTGAGTCACAACCCGTTGCTTTAACTGGTAGATAGGCATCCACCCAGAACAGCATTTGTTTGTGTACAATATGCCAAAAATACATTCTTGATCTACGAAAAAAAAAGGAAAATGATACAAAGCAGGTTGCCTAGTAAAATGAGATTTAACCCACTGCCCTTCATCTGTGCTTTAAGGACTCTCTCGGGAGCCACAAATCGGAGCTGTGAGATTACGCGAAGGGGAACAGCATCACAAGTATAACTCTGATGTATCATAAAAATAATAGAAAAGCCCCTTGGGAATGGAAACTTTTGACAGCATCCAATTGAACCCTTTCAAATCAGGAGCTGGTGCAGCCGTGTGGCCAAGCTACCGCACAGTGCCCTGTCAGTATCCTCGTGGGAATTCGAGAAGACAGGAAAACAAGCACTTTCTAAATATTTGAACGGGGAGGGAAAAAAACTTGACGCTAAATTCACATTTATACTCTCTTAAATTATGTCTTTTAACTTAGCTCTGCTGGGATGGCTACGTATTACTCCTGTTGAGCTTTGATTAGGAGAATAGCTAACCCAAGCATCTGCTTTTCTGTTATATTCTGGATGTTACGGCATTAATTCATCTGCCAGCTCTCTCCGTGCTGCCTACCTCCCATCCACCTGCTTGACTTTACCTGACACCTACATTATGAGCTTTCAGAGAGCTGGAGAGCATTTCTATTTTAAGCACCTCTGCTATGCCTCACCCACGCAGCCTATGATTTCACTGAGGTTCCCCAGTGCTCCTGTAAAATTATATCATCACGGCTATCAAACTCTGCCCTCTCCTAATCTCTGTGTTGTGCATATACTCTGGCCCCGTACACGTGAAACGCTCTGTTGGCCAGATTCTGCTCTCTGTTATACCAGTATACAGCACACAAATATTTAAGCTCCCCTTCATGTTTTTAACTTCAGCATCAGTATTCTTGTATAACAAAAATAATAATCGCATCGCTGCCACTCTAATAAAATATCTAACTCTTTTTTCATATGGAAAAGGAGAAAGACAACCCAGTAATATTGCTGCCTCTAGCCGAATTCAGCAAAAATGTTCTTCTCCATCTAGAGACTTGGATAATAAAATAGGTTATTTATTGGCAGTGGGTGATGTGTGGATGATTACAGTCTGGTAGGTATTTAAGGGTAAAGTCCAAAATTGCAGAACAAAAGCTGTTTTCTATTCACATTTGGCTCAAAATACCTCAAATGAAATGGACCACCCACAATCTGACACTTCAGGCTGCAGAGCACTGAATCTGCTGAGAGCCAGTTACGAAAAGTGATACAGTAAGATCATGCTAAACACAAAGGAAAAAATGACCCAAGGAGTGTATTAAAAGAATAAGTACATTGAACTAACACGAATATGTGCACATTAGAATTGGACCTTTTGGCCAAACTTATTCACGATGAAAGGACAAATAAAGGGTCTTGTCACTTCAAGGATAAAGTCTGCTCCAGGCAGGAAGAGCACCATGAAGCAGCTTGTTTTACGATAGGTCAAGGCTGGGGATAAAGCAAACACCCCACCACTCCCACCGCCATAATTATTAACCTAAGTGTTACATTTGGGCATCCTGACACATTCTACTGTATTGCAGTTACAACAAACCTGTAATTCCCACCAGGGTGAGATCACTATTTACCATACGTTACTGTTTCTCCTAGTGTTCAAGGGAAGGCTGCTAAAAAATAAAAATTACACTGGAAGAGTATGGAGGTAAAGGAATATGCCTTCCATCATAACACAAAGTTGGTTTTGAAGATCGTGAAAGCAGTTTGAAAGTTATAAAAAAAAAAAAAAAGCAAGCAACGGAGCTAAAATTTATCATTTATCACCAGTCCAAACACGGTAGAGTGGAGCAATTGATAGCATAGCTGTTGCTCCCAAAATATTTCTTTATTCCTTTTTACTGTGTGTGCCCATGCAATTAGTCTCATTAGCTTAATCTTGCCTGCTGTTGAATGCCCTGATGTGTGTTTACCTTCAGCAAGAAAACCACTTATGAGCTTGAAGTTGAGCCTGTGCTGAGTTGCACCGTTAGATTAAGACTCACAGTCAAAATTTCTCCACACGCAGCTCTGGTTTGCCTTTCAAATCTCCTCTGTCCATTGTTGCCCAGAAATAAAAAAATATATGATTAAATAACTCTCCTTCACTATAAATCCAGTCTTGAAAATTACCATACACTAGTCTTACGCAAGTGTGCTACAGCAAAATGAGTTTCTTATACCGCAGTTGTCGTGAGATCTACGCAGTTTTCTCCTATTTCCCCGAGAGATCGCCGGGAAGTTGCCAGGAAGCTACTGATGTGCAAACAGCTGTTGGGCACATGCACGGCTCAGCTCATGGGACCTGAGGAGAGACTTCCTGGATGTTGGAGATTTACCGTGCATGAACTATTGAGTGTATATATGCTAATGCGCTTGGCACGTCCAGATTTCCAGATGTCCAGCAACCCCGTAAGAGTAGTAGGGCTACTAGATGTCTGACTATCTCTGATAAATGCACAAAACCCGCACTGAAAGAAAAATGTCCAAGCGAAAAAAGCAGGCTTCCTAAAAGAATTATTGACCTGTAGTTGCTCTCAGTCTATTTACCATATAAATCCTCTATAAATATTGGCTGGTATCTTTCATCGTACCAGAGTGCAACCATGGAGTCATTTATTGGCCTTTCATGGCCATTAAAAATCATTCATTCGATTTATCAAAATGAAAAAAGGGTAGGAAAGAGAAAGTGTTCGAGCATCCTACCTTGAGATACCAAAGTCATTCACTTTTCACTGTCTATGGATGTGCCCGCATTTTGCTGTGTTTTCCTACTACAGACCCTTTTCCAATACTTTCAAAGTCTTTTATTCTTCTTTCTTAAAAGCATTACATCACTATGTCATGTCTGAATTTTCCTCTAATATTCATTTTTTGCAAACAGAAACATAAAATTAAGCCAGCAGTTGCAAGCAGACATCACCTCCAGTCACATGAAAGCTGTCCAAAAATTTAGCCATCTGGACAATTCCCGTGAACTGTTGATTTTATGATCCTGAAATAATTGGACTCCTCTCAGAGCTTATATACTGCTCTGAGTCCTTTAGAAACACAGGCCAGAGGGAAAACTATCTAAGCCCTTCTGGGCTAACTGGTTGGTCCCTGTCTTATCTGTTCATTCTTTCCTCCAACTCCAGCTATCGGGACGCTTCTTTGGAACAGAACAGACTTTGTATGGGAGTCTAAAATACTAGCGCGTTTTGTGTCAACACAAAAGATACACAACAAACAAAGGTAATAGGCCCTACACGCTCTTCCTGAATGCTTTAGACTTTTACAGGTGACATTTGGGGTAGCCCACAATCCTCCTCCAACTCAAGTCATTTGTTTCTAGCTTTCTGCCGTAGAGCAATATGCTTAGCCTGGAGTTAGACTAGACCCTATACTCATCATCTCCCATATGTATGGGAGGATATAAAGCACCTATGAGTCACTGGCCTTTTCCCACCCCAAATGTCCATCACATGGATGTTTTTAAAAACCATGGGTTTTCATCTTTGTCCCTGTTGGGCTTTCTGCTTCCCCTTAAAGGGAGAAAAACGGGAGAGAAGTGGCCTGTCTAGCAACCCACCATAGCAATTCCTGTTGTACAACAGAGTTAAAGGTTCCTCGGTGTCCCCGGTCTGCTGGACACATCGCAAACCTTGTCAGCAAACGAAGCATTCCACATACCTTGAGCAAGCCCAGGCTTTGAGCGTTTTTAGCAACTACTTCCAGATATGAAGCAGAACGAATAAATTACAACTAGACAGATTCCCTAAATAACCGCCACATTCCCTATGTATTATTCTTACTCCTGTCAAGAGCTTAAGACACTCCCTTACTTACACACTGCTGATACGCAGAGAGAACACGCTGAATTCGGCATGTACGTGAAAACCTTTTCCTCGGGCAAGTGATTATGGTGTGTGTTGCTTCTCTTGAGTGGTAATGGAGTCCCTAATTACTCTCCTGACTGATTATGCTGTTCCTGGTGTTTCATTTTCAAAGTACTTAAAGTTCAGGTAAATCACACTTGCCACATGACCTCTCCTATTTTATGACCCTTTTTGCCGTGGAAAGGCAAAGTCGTACATGTTTCCTATGTGCTATATATTTTTACATTAGCTACAGATTTCTAAGTAGAAAAGCACAAGAAATTATTATTGTGAAGCTATTATATTACTGTTAAATTAATCTTTTGTGCAAGTACTTTGCTGGTTAGCGACATCCATAAGCATGTGTTTACAATTAAGCCTGTGCTTAAAACCTTTGTGAAAATGAAGGCCTAATGCTTGTCAGCCTTCGGACATTCATTCGACTTGCCAAAATTACTTACAGTATTCTGGTGAAATCTTGATTTCCTTCTGGGTTTCTTCTTCCTGCTCTGGAAAATGTATGCCTGTTTACAGCATCTGTTGTTACAGCCTCTCCGGTAAACAACGTGGCAAAGCATTCGTATACACACAAAGCCCTGGTGCTCTCTCTCAAAAGCACGGGTACACTTACTCAAACAACAGACACAAATCCTAGCGAGTGTTTATTGCTTCAAATAAGATTTTGGCAGATGTACAGAGGGGCAGTTTATTCAATCGTTCTTCCTGCACAGAAAAATCCTAAGGCATTTAGTTATAAGTGCCCAAATTTTAATAATTTTGCACGGCCCTGCAAGAGGAAATGTTATCCTAGTGCAGGGTTCTGAACTTCTACTGAAAAGATGATCCCTCTCAGATAAATCCTGAGGTCTTGGAGAGCAACGTACGCACAACCCCGTTAAATATCTGTGTAGTCTTCTTGATTTAATGTATGCTATATTTATTAAGAATTTTCCATTTGAGCTCAAACTGCATGTAAATCTGGAGCGCGCCATTTGGGCTCATACGGCCATTACAACATCTCAGTGTCTCCGGAAACTTTTGTTTCATTTCTAAAACATTGCAGACGTTCCTATACTAAGTCCACCAGAGAGCTCGCCACTTGCAATGGTACCGGTCGTGGGGGATCTGGCTCTGGTTGCGATCATGTAAGAAATCCTTCCCAGGACAGAGCTTTGCAATGGACTCTGCTGTGCAGATGATGCAAGAAGTGAGAGCAGCCCACTCCCGTGGTGCCACCAGTCTTGGGTGCGTGCTGGTGGCTACCACCCGGGTGCAGGTGCTGGCCACCCCCTCTTCCCCATCATTTATCAGCAGACTTGGACAATTCCACAGATTTTTGCCCAGGGGAGGACTCCCCTTAAAGCCTGATGAGGCACAGAAGTATTGCTACAGCCCCAGAGTCCAAATTTTCCCTCCTGACCAACTTCTAACACAAAGACCCCAAATAAGGATCGGACGGCGCAGGAGGCATTTGTGAAGGGGCAGGAGCAGGACAGGGCAGGTCAAAGGTCTGCCATAACTGTCTCCTGACACAGGTGAGAAGCCTGAAGGACACAATCACCCCTCTGTGTAGACAATAATCTCTTTGGGGCACAGCCATCCCCCGGCTATGCTTATTCAGCTTCTGGCACAATGAGGACACTAATATAAACGAGGTAAATATAAAGCAAATAAGAGCTTTAAAGTAGCAGCAGGCATTGCTGCAGGAGTTAAAATTTCCTTCCCCCCCCTCCCCAATTGCAATTTTTCAACAACTTCTAATCATTATTGCAGTGTGGTATCTTTTATACTCAACTGAGGAATAAAACACAATTCATGATACAAGATGCGGAACAGACACAGAATCATAGAATCACAGAATGGTTTAGGTTGGAAGGGACCTTGAAGATCATCTAGTAGAGTATTGGAATACAAAAAGGTATACACTTAGGACTGGAGCTAAGTGACTAAATTCAGAGTCCAGGGAACTTTTTAAAGCCTAGAGAAAGGGATGGTAAAATTCATTTGGAGTTGAACATAGAATCATAGAATGGTTTAGGTTGGAAGGGACCGTAAAGACTATCAAGTTCCAACCCCCCTGCCATGGACAGGGACACCTCCCACCAGACCAGGTTGCTCCAAGCCCCATCCAACCTGGCCTTGAACACCTCCAGGGATGGGGCAGCCACAACTTCCCTGGACAACTTGTTCCAGTGCCTCACCACCCTCAAAGTGAAAAGTTTCTTCCTAATCTCTAATCAAAATCCCCCCTCTTCCAGTTTGAAGCCATTACCCCTCATCCGATCACTACACGCCCTTGTAAAAAGTCCCTCTCCAGCTTTCCTGTAGCTCCTTCAGATACTGGAAGGCTGCAATAAGGTCTCCCCAGAGTCTTCTCTTCTCCACACTGAACAACGCCAATTCTCTCAGCCTGTCTTTATCGCAGAGGTGTTCCAGCCCTTGGATCCTCTTTGTGGCCCTCCTCTGGACCCACTCCAACAGGTCCATATCCTTTTTATGTTGGGGAGTGCAGAGCTGGATACAATATTCCAGGTGGGGTCTCACGAGAGCAGAATAAAGGGTCAGAATCACCTCCCTTGCCCCGCTGGCCACCCTGCTTTTGATGCAGCCCAGGATACATATAAATCTCTTTTAAAATCACTTTGAAATTTTTAATCATTACCCTAATTTAACCACTGGGAAATCCGAGAGAGGGATTTTCACATAAGGTAAGATAACAGTTTCCCTGTTCAATCTTTGTATTTGGTCTTAAAAATTCTTATATATTTATTCATTATGCAGAATTACAACAATGTTTCCTCAAGCCTGTAGACCATCTGAAATCTCTTGTCACTATCAGAAGTGAGGAAAATTACATCCACATTGTGTTGTTTAATTAAACTGCTCATCTACCTTTTTTGGGGGTCCCCAATTGGATATGCAGCAAAGTCACAATAATACATATTTTAACTTATACATTTATCAAAATTTAAATTTTTCATTAATTTTTCAGTTCACGTTATTAACTACCATTGATTATACCCAAGTCCTGTACTGACAACATTTGAAAATAGAACAGAACTGTATCTCGCACTAACATAAACTCCAAAAAACTACATGTCACATCAACATGGAAGCATGAGAAAATAAAGGATTTGCTGCAGAACTGTTGTGATTTCATGCAGAATTTTAATGTTACCTAGCAAGAAATTTCCCTGAAGAAATATATGAGAAACAGAAAGATTAATGCTCCGTTACTTGCTTTAAAGCACATCCAAGCTGTTTCAGTCCAAACAGAAATAGCGTACCTTGGAAACTTAACGACCCATTCACTTATTTTTCTGTAAGCAATAAAAGAGCAGCGCATATGCGGTGTAGGTTCTGTCACTGAGACATCAGCAACTTTTGCTTCAGCAAAAGAGGTTTCACTACCGCTTATACAGAGGCTTGAGTAGCTGCTGGCTAATATGAAGAAATTCTCTGAACTTCTTTAACATGGATTCGTAGTGGGGTTTTAGTGATACGCAATACAAAAGCTGACATTTTCATGTACATTTGGTACATATGGCATTCATTTATTCTGAGACGATCCATTTCCTTATCATTACAAGAAACAATAAAAAGAGCAGCCAAAGACAAAATGACAGGGAACTTGGTACTCTCAAAAGAACAGATACCATATGTATATCACACACACCAAACTGAATTTAGTTCTGAAACACAACCCGTCTTTTCATAAAGCCACATTCCAGCTGTATATAAATATTTGCTTCTACACAACCTTTCTATTCTTAACTACCTGGCATGGCTGCACTACCGAAATTGAAGGGTAAAAACACAGTAGGAGCCTGTTTTCAACGTGTTATCAAATTTCTCAAATCTAGCCTTACCCCATCTACTCTTACACTAACACGAGTGCTGTGCAGGCCGTGACCAAAGGTCTGATCCTGTTCCTCTTTATTCACACAGAGTAGCATATTTTCCAGTGGCTCTATGACAAGAAGTTAACTATACATCACAATTTTATCTAACATGTCCAATGTTTTTAAAAGAACAGGTTCTTAATATATAGGCAGTCTGGTGAGGTCTACAGGTTCACTGAAGCGTGAAGACTTTGCTTGGACCAACTCCAAGTGTGAACCTCAGCCCAGAAGTACATGGAAGAGCTCAAGCCCAGCGTGGTGACCAACCTCCCTCTAATCAGATGGAGTTCATTTTATCGCACGGTGTGCCAAAACTGCACCACGGATTCCAAGATCAAAGGTGTAGATTCAGAAGTACATTTGTGCCTCCATATTTCAAAGAGCACCAAAGTCTTTGTTCACAGCCCAGCAGCAATTTCTGCAGTTGTTTTCTGCATTTTTTTAACTTGTGCTGTTGTGAACATGCTACAAAAGAAAAAAGACGTTCAGGAAAAAGGGAAGTTTCAAACACTGGCACCGCAAACGTGTCACGTCACGTTAGCTACAACACAAATGCCTCTCGGTACCACTATAGCCCAAGTTTGTTTTTCCTCTGACTCCATTTTGATTACTTTCTCTGTAACCTCTGGATATCACCAATATCTACCCTGTTTAAACTTGACTGCAGTGTCGCTCTTTCTATCTCTTAGTCAGAACAAAGGGTAAATAACTAAATGTTTCCTACTTATTATTTTGGGAGAAAGAAAAAATATCTCTGCAGAGAGTAAAAAAAATACCAATAAAAGGCAGAGTAGTCTTTCTAAAGCAACAAGTTTTCCATCCCAGTGAGTAGCCAAGCATCAGGACTTTCACTTCTTTAGGTACAAAAACTGCCGAACTTTCAGCAGCCGAACTCAAAGTTAATGTGTCAAGTGACCCGTCAGATTTCTCCAGCCAGTGGGTAGCGCCCTTACAGAGCAACGTTCTTCCTTGCCAAAACAACAGAGCTGAACAAAAGGAGGACTCGGAGGATATAAAAAGCTAGAAATTAAAAAACCTTGGGTGTTCGGGGGTAAATCACAGCGTGGTTTAACAGCACAGACACCGCTCGGCTCCGCCCCCGCTGCAGAGAGCGGAAGCCGCGCTGTTGACTCGGTGCAGGATCAGATCCTGCAGCGGGAGGGAAGGACGTACTGGTTCCACCTTTCTGCTGGCTGAACACGGAGGGGGACCCGAGCCACATCCTTTGCAGGCTGGTAGAGCTCGGGTCCCTGTGGGACCAGGGGCTCCTTCCTCAGGAACGTTCACGTTCCTCAGGCTCACATTCCTTCCAGGATCGTGCCTGGAAATCACCATACATGTCCAAGCACCTCTTTCCTCCCCCAGTGATGCTCTCCCTACCTGCCTACTAAGTCGTGATATTTTCAACTGCTAAGGCTATGACGATTTATCACCAAGGCTAACCAGAGGTACGCACAGATATTGAGGGCTTAAAATGCACAGAGGTGGGTCCATAATAACATTTCATTCCTACTTTTCCATCTCTACAGGAAGATTTAAAAAGTTATAGCAGTTCAGAAATGTGTCATGAATTTAAGTTGAAATGACAGCATAGCTTACCCGGGCAAATAAGACAAATGACTGTGATTTTTTATAGGAGAATCTGCAAGATTTCGGGATTAATTGACAGCATAGTAAGGCCAGGTCAAAAAACTGAAGAGCAAGAAGTTTCAATTAAATAATTTTAATGAGGTGCTCTGGTGATTCAGCTATATGTAAAGACCACACAGTTTATCCAGGACCCATAGCACAGCTGGATAGCAAAGTTCCAGGGAAATGCAGGGTCTAATTACATATCTCAGTAGACACTCGCTGTCTAGGGATACTATTCTGATCTCAAAACCATGCTTTTTTATGTATAAAATTTAAGCTATTTGTTTTCATAATACATATTTTCTCCCAAACTGAAACAAAACAGGGGTTGATATATCAGAACACTCTGTTTTATTCTCAGCTCTGCCTCAAAGAGTGCTCAGTACTGCTGAAAAGTCTGTCCGCTTCCTTAAGTGTTGGTCTAATACCTAATATAAGATAAATATTAAGAAATAGGAAGCTCCGACTAAGGCGATCCCAGTCTTTAATTACCAATTAACGGTCTACCAAATTATATCACAGTCAAAGTCATGGTTTTCCCCTTTAATTTCTGCTTTATTTAATGGCCTCTTTTTAGGATGTAAGAAACAAAAGTGTCATGCAGACAAAGCCAGAACTTCTATTTAAATGAGCTAAGAATGTTTATACAAACCATGCACACTCAAACAAATGTGTAGCACATCTATAATATGCTCATTGTTCCTAAACATAGGATTTGTCATTGTACTTTGACAGATCAGATTGTTCTCTTTTTTAATGCTCCACTTAATCTGTTCACACTTTCTATTCCGAAATAATTCTAGTGTCAGTTTTTGTGATGCTGTAATTTAAAGGCCATGTTATAATTGTTCCAACGAGGGCAGGCTGAAAAGAGGAAGAAGGAGCGGAGATGTAGAGGAAATCCCTCTCTAGTGCCAGGGGAGCAGCAGCCGGGATACGAGTGTCTGGAGCCCTCGGCGGGTCGGGGGGAGGCACGCAGGAGGCTGGCGGGGCTGACCTCCCGAGGGGTTACTGGTGAAAGGACTGGGACGCCGGCCAAGCCAGCCTCTGCCATCCCACAGAGCTCGCTCCCATTTGAAGTGATTTTCTGTTCTAGTAACTCACTGAGCTCTGATTTGATTTTCTATTTCAATAAGGGACCTACAAGCAGAGCCGTCTTCCGACCTTCAAATAAAGCGATCGGTGAATAGTGGCAGACAAAAAAAAACGTTCATTTATCTTTACCCTAAAAGAAATATGGGATTTTAACAAACTGTGCTTGCTTTTCTCAAATTTTCTTCTTTTCTGCTTGGAAGATTCCTTTATGAATTAAACACATTTTTAGGTTTTGTTTCTTTGCTTTTTTAGCTGACATCTCAGCTTAAAACCAAACAACTTCCTTTTTTTTTTTTTTAATTGAATTATTTCACTGAAGTTTTGCCTAATTATTGTTCCTCTTTTGTCCACCTTTCTTTCATGGGGAGAAAAATTGCTTTTGCTCAACTCCCTCTTTGAAACTTTGATTTAAATGCAATCATGAGCAATCTACCGCGTCCACCAGAACCGTTCTACTGCAACTCTAAGGTGACTAAAAAAATTCTAGAGGACAACCCCCATTCCCACCCATTCAGTTGGCATTTATTTTCTGTAATAATAAACCGGATTGGGAAAAAAGAAAGGGTTACTGATTTTCAACAAACCAATGTAGATACAGAACATCTAAAGGGACACTGTGACTGTGAATCTTGATAAGCCACATGTAATAATCTTCACTGACAACATAAAACTTTGTATCTCGGCAAAGATAGAATGTTATTATGAGCAGAAATATCAACAGAGGCTAAAATTTCTACAGACACAAAGAATTTCCTCAATAAAAGTTTCAGACGAGTATTTATCTCTCTGAGAAATTATCTCGCAGACAATATTACATCTTTAAGGGACCAGAGGAACGCTACTTGGTGATGGCACATGTCCTTTCTTCAGTACAAGATAATTTCCCAGTAATGTCTTTTCCTAGGAACAGTTTACATGAATTGCACAGTATTCTGCTTTCACAATGAGGGCACATCTACAGATCATTTGCATAAGAAAGTTAATTCCTAATAAAGCGGGTGTGACTTTACAGCACGGCAGCTGTCCCAGGTGGACAACTCAGGGTGTGAGTCCCCATGAGGCACCCAGCCTACCCTCATCATCAAAGTTCCTTTCAGTGACTCAAGAATGACTGATAATTGCAGAGGACAACTCCCAGTACCTCTTTTGCACCAAGTTTAGCAGGGAATGAGTTGCCTCCTGGAGTAGTTTTTCACTACTGAATGCACAGAGGGCACCCAGCTCTCAGGCAACCAAACCTGGGTGGGATGGAAAACCCAGCAGTGCTGGTCCGTGCTGGTTCATTCAACGAGAGCTCTGTGAGGACTTCAGGTGGTGCCCTGCTGAGACAAAAAGAGCTTGAACACCAGCGTTTTCTTAGGTATTTTGGTTCTGACACCACTTTCTGTACGGATCAAGTAGTCCTGCAAGAATTTCCTACTTTTCTGCAGTCGCGTTTGTCCTTTTGCTCCAGGGGCTCACTTGGCACAAAGCACCGGTTCCTCTGCCCATCTGATTAGATCGAATTACATGCTTTTACTACTCCTACAAGCTAATGCAGCAGACCTACAATTAAGTGTGGGATGGTTTAGGGTCTAAATGGAACTAATGTCTGGCCCTAGCAAACGCCCCGGGTTCTATTTTTTTTTTTCCCCCTCCTTTAAATTGATATTTTTTTAGGCTCTTTTCCAAAAGTTAAGCCCCTGAAACAAGTCAGAACAGTGAACCCACTCACCCTATTCACAATTATTGTTGCTCCCAAGCCGTTTTTAGTATCTCTGACAAATTACTCGCTATACAATATTGCCCTTGTAAGGGAAGAATGAATTGGAAGCAGCAACATGATGTCATTCCACCTTTTATTATATCAGAATTCGGAGGAAACACTTTTGTTAGTGCGACCACGGGCAAAAGCCGAACACTGCAGCCTTATTTTTCTCCACCTTGAGAACGGAATGAAAGAAAATATTACATGGGAAGAAAAAAACTCAGAAAAACAACCAACCCGAGAAGCCCCTCCTCCCCTGGCAGGAAAGCAAAAAATACCAGAGGTGTTAGAAGCCCTCTGGCACCGCAATTCCTGAAATTATGACAGAGCCTTCGAATTTGTTCTGGCTAGTTAGTCTGAAAACTTCCTAGAGGGAAACAGATAAATGGATAACAACATGATTATTGCCCACAGGCCCCGTATGGAAAAGGAGTGTAATTTCAGTGCACTGATATGATTATATTTAATTTGCTTGCTATAGGTTGCGGCATGCCGTCTGCTGAGGAGGACAATCAGATAACCCTCTGAACGGTGCTCATGGAATCCGGAGCTTTTGGCACCAGCACTGAAATAAGATTAATGGCAACGTGCTCCACTTTGCCTTCAAGTGAGTTTGCATCTTGTTTCACTAGATATTGCTGTTCCCAACATCATTATTAAAAAATAAAAACTAAAAAATAAAAAAAAGGATCCAGAAACCTGGCAATATGAGGAACTGAGGTCTCATTTGCATACATCTTCCTCAGTGATACCCGAATTTTATTAACTGAGCTCTCTGTGTATTTTCTTCAGTTCAGCTTTTAATGAAGCAACAGAAAAACCTCCAATAAACCTGCTCTGGGACCCTGAAATTTAGTAACAATTTAGCCCGTCCATTGAACCTTCCAGGCAAACGAACAGCTGAATTTTCTCATTTGGAATAAGCTCCCAAATAACCCGATTCACACTGTGCTCACTTCCTTTTCCCTTGCTTCCTCTGCTCAAAGCTTTATACGCCACACTTGATAACTAGCTTAAAAGATCTACCCAAATCAAGGTACTTTTTAAAATTTGTGCTACTGGGAAGCTTGATTTTTCTGAAAACATCATGTTTTAATTCCTCCTGCTATCCATTAAACACCTCTATCTCCTAGATAATAATAAAATAAATGAGTGTCTTTTCTTGTACACAGTATGAAAGTGCCTACAAATACTGTTCAATTAAATAACAACTAATTGATTGTTGAAGCCGTGAAGAGTTAATATAAGCCCTCATCGCTCGCTCTCTTTCTTTTTTTGCCCTGGAGACCTGTCAGTATGTAATTATTTTCCACACCGATGAGTTTAAATTGTTGGATCTTTTCCAGCTATGTTCAACCTTCAGATTACATTCTCCTACTTATTCATTTGTGACAGACAGAGCCCCTTGGGTAACCAGCCAGCCCAGTCTTTTCCAGTCTTGCTTTTTGGGAACTCCACCCTCGGTAAGATCTGTACCCCTGAGCTATTCCATTCAACAGGAAAACATTTTTTTTTTAATTGTGTAACGCGCCTTCTTGCGCATCGCAAAGGACTCGAAGCGTTCCTAAGGTCTGATCTTGTCCCGTGTCTCTCAGACACAGCACACAGAAACCAGCAACAAACTTTCCCCCAACTTCCAGTGCGCTATATTGAGACATGAAGGCCTGTATTTTTATTTTATCTTTTCTTGCAAACTTTTATAGTGGAATAAGCCCAAGTACCCACAAGGAATTGAGGTTATTTTTGTTAAACGTGTCATTTCTCTGAACATGTAGGATACTCTCAGAGTAAGGGAAAACAAATGTGGTCTGGTGTAAGCTTATTTTTTTAAGCTAAAATGGGATATTAGTCTTTCTTTATTTTTCATTCATTCATGGCGTATATGATGTTTCACTTCCATTTCCAGACTGTACAATTTTAGGTACAAAAATGTGGTGGTCTGATGGAAGACGTTGGAAATTAAATGTGGTTGGATTTTCCAGAAAAAAATTGCCATGGTGTTTCCCACTAATTCTGACTGTGTGCAAGGCAGGCTGCATCTCCGAGAAACCATCGCTATTTGAGTGCAGAATTCTTTTTTCTCTTTTCTTTGAAGGGATTATTTCTTTAACTATGTGCCACTGAAGGCATGCAGGACATAAGCAATTCAGCATTATTCGGGGTACTCTCTTTCCTATTGCATTCCTTCTTGGTAGTAAAATTTGCCTGCCTACAATCTTATGCCTACATGGTTTTTTGTAGTCCTAAACTCTTTAGGCCTCTCCTACAAGCCATTGCCAGCGAGGGGAAAATGAACAATGGACCAACCTCTGGTCTGACTCTGACCATTTTGATGGTTTTGTAGAGGTTTTCTGAATCATACCTTCATGGAATGCATCGCACAGAGCAAGTTTGCCTTTACGTTTTCTACAAACTCTATTCAGATTTTCACAAAATTCAGAGAATATAAAGTTCTGTGCACATCAAAATTAAAGTTACATGGCCAAAATTATTCAGCCACCTTCTTCACCCCATAGAGCATATAACTCATTCTTTAGGGAAAGCAACGCTGTTCCTTCTGTCCAAATAAATGATCACTAGAAAAGTAAACCTGAACTGTAAGCAGATTGTTGGACAGAGGTGTACATGCGGGACCTGAAAGCCATCTGTTGAAGTCTGGTCCTTTTTGTTTGATTTCTCCTGGTCTATTAATACACAGTTGATTGCAATAGCAGAATAATCTCAAAAATCTTAAGAGATAGGCTGTTTATCTGAAGAAATCATCTTGCCTAGAGGCTACAGCCAATTTGAGTTCCTTTTAAATTTTCTTTTAACAATATAATGATGATGTAGGTATATTTTAATATAGTTTTTTATATACTGTTAGCTCACCATCAAAATAAAAGACTATAAAGCACAAATTAGCACAAAAAAAACCTAGGGAAAATGTTAATTAGGAAAAAATATTAAGGTTTGGTGTGTTGGAACCATTGCACAAAACAAAACGGGAGTAACAAGGACAATGTAATTCACAACAGAAAATCACTGATACCAGAGACATGTTGCTATCCATAAGGAGTCACACTGTACAGCGGTGTTGTGTCTTAGCGCTCTGTCAGCCTGTCGGTGTCACCTCTGTCTGGTCTTGGCTAATATTTGGGCTGGAGCACCTCTCCTACAAAGACAGGCTGAAACAGTTGGGGTTATTCAGCCTGGAGAAGAGAAGACTTCAGGGAGACCTTATAGCAGTTTTCCAGTACCTATAGGGCACCTACAAGAAAGCTGGAGAGGGACTTTTTACAAAGGCATGTGGTTATAGGATGATGGGTAATGGCTTTAAACTGGAAGAGGGGAGATTCAGATTAGATATTGGGAAGAAATTTTTCACTCTGAGGGTGGTGAAGCACTGGAACAGGTTGCCCGGAGAAGTTATGGAAGCTCCATTCCTGGAGGTGTTCAAGGCCAGGTTGGATGGGGCTTGGAGCTACCTGGTCTGGTGGGAGGTGTCCCTGCCCATGGCAGGAGGGATAGAACTGGATGATCTTTAAGGTCCCTTCCAACCCAAACTATTCTATGATTTCACTGCCACTTCTTTCTCTTCCTGATGAATATAAAAACTCTCAAAATTCTCCCACTAGATTGTGGGAGGAACAAGTTCAAAGCCTGACCACAACTTCAGGTGACCGAGTAGCATCAGCTGAGTGCTGACCCATGGGAAGCACAGACTGGCTGGAGGGCAGAGGCAAGCGGAGCAGCATGGAGCCATGAACCCTACCACGCCACCGTACTGCCCTGTTCCCCACTGCCCAGCACAAAGGCATTCTCACTACAGAGGGAGAAGGGAGAAGGAAGGAAGGGGATCACCGTAACAGATAATTTGGGGCAATTAAATTGAATGCAAATTGAAAAGACAGAGTTTCCCTTCTTCTAGGCTGGGTGAAATACAGAAGATCTAAAGTAAAGGTATCTTCTCTGTTTTGATTTATAAAGCAGGCAGAGAATCCCAGGTAACTGTGTTTTGTACAGCTGGTGATGTTGTATGTCAACAATAATTGTCAAAAGAGGTTTAGTTTTATTCATTTTTCTGATGTGTTTTCTTTCCTTGACACAGCAGTGCTGCTGATGTGATTTGGTTCCTTTCAAATCTTCCTGGATTTCAAATCCTCTGGCTCAGAAAAACATCCTCTATGAATACCAGAATTTACCCAGACTCTTGCACACCTACATCTGCCACAAAAGATACAGACTATCTTGTTCTTCATTTATCATTTTTCTTGACATTACCCCTTGTTTTGTTTTGTTTTCTTTGGCACCAGTGTGTCTCTGTTTAGTGGGATGTCCTCCTGCCAGTTCTGGCACATTTGGAGTGATAACATTAACATTACAGGAGACAGAGCAGAATATTTTGGTAAGGATAATCATATGACATTTTTGTATATCATATAAAACCTTAAAAAGTCGTAGTAAAAAGAAAGAAAGAGAGAGGTCTACAGAGCTGCTGGGGGGGGGGAAATAAAAAGCACTGCTGAAATAATTGCAATCAACTGAAAATTTTGTGATGGCCTAGGAAGAAGCACAGAGTCTGGCTGCAGTGTCAGCCCTCAATGTCATGTAAGTAAGCAATTCATCTACCAAAACCAGTGTCATTTATTTACTCCTAAGGAGAGAGACCATTTCGGAATACATTTCACCATTTATCTGAGCAACAGAACTGTGGTTGGTCAAGAATTTCCTAGGAAACATAGATATTTTACGTTTTTTTCCAAATTAGCATTTTATCTCTTGAAATGCAGATTATTTCAATTTTTTTTTTTTTCAATTCCTTATTCAGATAACTGGGTTATTGTTTTCTGGGTAAATTCAACCAAAATCAATACATTTCACTTTATGTTCTGCATGATAATTTTTTTTCCAAGACAGCTCATTAGCAAACTGTATCTGCCATGCTGTTTCATGCAACATGCAGTTCAGGTGATTTATGGCCTCTCTTTATAAGGAGATTCTGTCCTGGGTAGAACGTGATACACAAACAGAACCATATGATGGAGCAGACAAGTCACATCATTGAAGCCGTGGCCTCACTCATAGGGACTTCTTGCATAAGGTACTCTGTGCTGGGAATACTGATTCTCTGTAAACCATCACAAGAGATTATTTAGGGGCTGGGGGGAATTTATTTCTATGTCCCCTGCTAATGAACTTTGCTGTTTCCCAGGTGATCTCTTCCTTCCATTACAGAGCAGCCTACAGAGCAGAGTTTCGCTAACCCTTAGCAAGGAGAAATCTGGAAGCAAAGATAAATCACCCAGCATTCCTGTATAGGAACCGTGGCAGCAGTCATGGAACCATTTATCATCGATTATTGAATGGTTTGTGTTGGAAGGGACCTTAAAGATCATCCAGTTTTAGCCCCCCTGCCATGGGCAGGGACACCTCCCACCAGACCAGGTTGCTCCAAGCCCCATCCAACCTGGCCTTGAACACCTCCAGGGATGGGGCAGCCACAGCTTCTCTGGGCAACCTGTTCCAGTGTCTCACCACCCTCAGAGTGAAATTTTTTTTCCTAATATCTGTTCTATTTATGATCCATCCAATGTTCATCAATGTACTTCCATAAAGAGTTTCCAAGCCTATTTTCATAGGTTTATAGTGCCATTGTCCAAGATTAATAAAATGAACACCGAAATTAATAAAAAAATGTTTAGCTCTGAGCAATGAAAAGTAATTTATAAGTCTCTGAATTTTAGAGACCTCTTCACTTGTGGTAGTCGAAGGTGTTCTTAGGTAAAGAGCATGGATAGGACATTCACAAACATAGGAAATAACACAAATAATTAAGTTCACCTTAGATTTCCTGGCTGTCACCAAAAGGCTGACTTTCTTGGATAGTACCAAGTTTTTCCTTTCTGCTTTATTCTTCCCTTGCTTGCAATGTGGGGATAATTTTACTTTACTGAGAGAAGAATGCCTTGAAAGAGCTAATGCCTCCACCCCTCAAATTATTTTTACACAGATATCTCCGCATACAGCTCCATATAATCCAGACCCTAAATTTTACTAGTATTCACGCAATCACACATATGTTGGCTAGAAGGGACTGATGAAGGTCTTTAGTCCAGTTTCCCCACTTGAAGCAGAGCTGTCACCAGCACTACCTGAGGTTGTAGGTGATGTCCTGAATGACTCCAGACTGCACGAGTAACTGGGGCTCACAGGATTAAGACGTACTTACACGCGTACTAACACAGGACCTGCCCGCTCGCTTTCCTTTTCCTTTTTAAACAGGTGGAGCTTTCCTCAGGCTGTCCCCTTAAAGCAATTTGCTGCCAAATATCAGTAAAAGGATGCTGGCAACACCTTTTAATAAAAGGCAAATCCCACTTACCACTTTTGATATTCATTTTAGTGCCATTAATCATGACGAATTCATTCAGCATGTCGCATGACTGCTGTGTGTAATTTCTTAGGAATTCCATTTTCATTTAACATTAATTAAAGAGCACTTATTATAGTGTTACCAAAATTAATTCCCGGTCTGCAGCCCCGTCTGCCAAGTTTCAACCTTCAGCAAATTATTATGGGTGAGTTATAGACCCTGGGAAAATGAGCTCTATAATGGAATATTAACTGTAGTGATGCATTCATCACTATATTACAGCAAGGGCAATGTTCAGGGAGATGGTGATCTTCCAAAATAATGCACTCCCTGATCCTGCTTCTGTCTAGCCCTTTAAAGAGAGTTATTGAAGCCCACAGAAATTACAGATAGTTAGCAAGCTTGTTTAATCCAATATGCTTTGTGAGACACTCTATCCTTCTTGCTTAGAGTCTGTTTGATTATGATACACTGATCAGGCTCAGGATATTACCTCTTTGGCAATTCGGCTTCCTGCTGCTGAAGCTGCACAGACACCGTGGCAATATTTTTGATACAGCCCAGCAGAGCTAAGTGTCGTTCATTAAAAGAAGATTTATTCACATGCATCTGTCTTGAATCTGTCATATTCTCCCTAAAGAGACTCAGGCATTTAATTTTTTTTTTTTTTTTCCATCTGTGACATTCACCATGGAGGATATAATCTTAGTTTTCCCATATTTTCAGCACCAAAATAGCAGTTTTGTATATCTTAAAGGATTTTGCTATATCCTGTTTTTGCAAGAAACGCTAGCGAGACCATGAATTATATAACAGACCTTCCAGGAGGAGAGAAGTTTGGGCATTACTTTTCTTGTTTTATGCGAGTTCACACACCATTAGTTTGTCCCTTGTTCTGGCATCTTTCCTATAAAATTCTGAACAGCTCCAAAGCCTTCCTGCTGAGAAAATAAAAAAAAAATCAAGGCAAACAGAATGATTTTTGCCAAGATTGGGATAGCTTTTTTTTTTTTTGACTGAATAGAGGGGAAAAAAGTGCAGGGGAAAGCCATACAAGGGACCAGCATGAGAAGAGTCTGTGCCTTTCTTTCCAGTCACTTATTTAATATTTGTCTTTTGAAAAGTTGTTCCCCAAAGCAACACCTACAGAATTTCATTCCCTGAAACAATGTTGAACTTTGCAGGTATTTAAAACCCAAGGAGACCTAAGGTATGTCTGCAATGACAAGTGACAGAGAAGAGGCTTGTGCTGCCCATGGGTCAGATGGGCCCATTATAACCCAACTGAGAAGGTGTATGGCTTGGACTAAAGCATCTGCCCTGCTTCTAGTCCAGAGCAGCCTCACATCCCTTGGGCTTTGAGCAAAGTCAGAGGAGCATTAATTGTCTGGACACAACTGGGAAAGCAGATCCCATGGTTCCCATCAATAAAATCATATTGTTACCTACATTCTGCTCCCAGACATGAAAAAAAAAAAAAAGAAAAAAACAAAAAAACAAACCAAAAATCACAAACATTGACTTCTGTCTCAGGTATCAGCTTCCTGTGATTCAAAACTGGATGAGTCCCTATCTGTTGCATTGGTGAGGTGCCCCCCAGCTCATCACCCCATTTCCTAAGACCAGAGGAACACCTACCATTCAACTACTGACCAACAGAATCAATGAGCAGCTGGTTTCAGATCCTTTCTTTGCCTGAGAGTGTTTGATCCTGGACCTTCTCCAACCCAGGACCTGATGCCCTGCCCAGAGGGGAGACCAAGGATGTAGGGAGCCCAGGCTCCTAACTTGATGCTATGTATATCAGGAAATTATCATTACAGTATTGCAATGCCAAACCTATGCCATTCTTTCAGTCCTAACCCTTCGGGTCTCAACATTCAACATTCAAGACCCTTATTTGAGATATTCACACTGAATCACGAAACCACATCTCTGTGTTTGCTTGGTGAAAAGGATGGTCTTGAGGCTACAGTGGCAGACTGGTATAACCTTTGTTTTCAATAACTACATGAAAAAGTGCCTTTCCCGAGCACTGAGCTCTCTTTCCAAACTTCAGAAATAATTCACCGCACACAACTCTGCAAAGCTTCCAATGGAAGCTTCCCTGGGATCACGGACACTCTTCTGCTGCCCAAAGCCTCAAAACCACCCTGCCAGGGAGCAGCAATATTACACCATAACTACTCCTGCATGATCCCAGTCAGAGATTTTAAATTTACGAAGATTAGTCTGGCCACGTCTGCAGAACTGGAGCGAGGAGCATCAGTGCTGGGAAGAGGTCTCCCTTTTTAGCATCACTGCCCTGCGTGTTTCAAGGTTTACACTCAAAAGAAGATGTCTCGGCTCTGATGCAGATGTGAGCCCTCCCCTCCTCGCTCACACAGCTCACAGGGGCGAGAGGAGGGAGGAGAAGGCAGTGCTTCCCCTCCGCATCCAAGGTGAAGGAAATCCAGGTGTGCACCCCACGTGCAGCAGGAGACCACCGCAACAAGGGCCAGCGACAAGGTTTAATCCAAGGGAGAGGCAGCAATACACCCAATATGGAACAGCGGTCTCCGGTGATGAGATTTTGGCAGATCTTATTCACTCCAGGATTTCTCCCAAGCATCCCTCAGAGTACCTGAGCTGCCCTTCCTACTGCTTGGCTCCTGTATATCACACACCAGCACACTTTTTGTACTTCACCAGGAATTTATGCTTGGCAAAAATATGATCTCCTGAAAGCAACGTCATCCTGAAAAATCATTTTATTGTCTAAAAATCATTCCTTGAAAACTTTCAGCAATAGCTTACAAAGAAACAGAAATTCTTAAACCACTGCAAGAGAAGCGGCTATCCGTGTGACATGAACTGCCCAAAATGACAAGCTCTAATTGCGTGCAACGATCTATGTAAAAAAGGTTTAGGGCCGAGACTGTGATTATCAGACTGAATGTACTAAAAACTGCCATGAGCTTAGTCAGAAATCAATGATTAACTAGTAAACTATTAGCTCCTTGATAGACATTTGCTTTTTCCACTTAAAAAAAAAAAATTGAAGAGAAAGTTTAAGCAAGACACAAAGAAATAGCTCCTCAGATAAAAACCCAGCTTCTCTCAAGCCTTAATACTACTAAGTGTTGAGTCACATGGGTGCTACCATTTAACATTCTGCCAGAATAAGTGAGAACAACATACATTAAGGGAATTTTTTGGTCTTTTCTTGCAAGGAGACATCCATCACGTTCAAGCAGCAACTTGCAACAGTTTGCTCTAAAACATATTTTGTGAGTAAGCGCTGCAGGTGAAGTTCAAAGCACACATCAGCGGGTTCTGGGTCATGCACAGGCACACATCCGAGAGGAGGGAGAGGTTTCTCTGACATTTTCAGGTAAGGGTTTCTTGTGTACTTTTCACAGACTTCCTCTAAACCCCGCCAAGCTCTGCCAACACATGCCTTTGGTAGGAATAAAAGGCTCAACTAAGAAAAGGTACCTGTCACTAGCAGGAAATGTGCTGCTACCCGGTGACTCATTCAAATAACATTTTCAGCAAGGAGGTGAGTTTCACCTAATTGATGACAATAATTCTGTGAACGTATTTCACTCCGCTATTCAATTGTAGTCCACTTCAGGCTTCCAAGTAGTTGGACAAGCACTTAATAAAGGTTATTACTAATCACCTTCTCTAAATAGGCACCTGGTTGTTCTCAGTACCACAAAAAAAAAATAAAAGTGTTCACAGCAAGGTTACCGAAACACTGATGAATAAAGTAAAATGATATGATGTCTCATGGTACTAAAACCAATATATAACAGAGGCAAAAGGTCACCAAAAAAAAAAAAAATCTATGAGGAAATAAACAAGAGAGAAACCAAGGTATCCATCTCACCACGGTTGTGTGCAATATTTTCCAATCTCATTCTGAACTTAAGGGTAATTTTATTATTTGCATGGTGAAGAAAAAAACTCAAAGACCAGAGTGGTATTATGCAAAACTTCAAACCTGATCCCAAGAGCTGAGGTCAAACAGGCAAAGGGCCTGCATTTCCCTTCGGATTACACACAGAGCACCTGGAGTTTCCCACCACCTCTGTAGCTTACAGTTAGCGAATAAGCAGCACTAAATGCAAGTGCCATTACTCTAACTAAACTCAAACTCAGCCCTGCAGACTGCTTGCACAAAGCAAAGAATATTTCATGAGACATTTCTGCCTTCGGTTGGGCTTTTTCTGTTTGGTGGTTTTGGGGTTTTTTGGGGGTTTGTTTTGTTTTTTAACTTTTTTGGGAAGGAGGGTAGGTTATCATCAGCCACTACAGCTAAGGGCAAGCAAGCAGATGTACCTGCACTGGTACGTTTTCCACACTTTAACTTTTGCCTGGTCATAAAACTGCATTTTAAAAGATTGTTTTGGGTTAGTTTCCCAGGCTTTGGACAGAGAAAGGAGACCTGGCTTAGCAGGTCATTCCGTCCACACCTGGCTAATTCTGCAGATGATACTGATCCCCTACAAGAATATTACTAAAGGAACATCACTACGGCTTCTGATTTTCCTCCGTTTTCCCAGCTCCCTATTGAAAAGAGGCTTCATCTCAGTTCTGACCATCAGTAGTGCCTTTTGGTGTATACTTCAGTAGACTTGACTCAAACCCCATGGAGCCTCACACCCAAGCCACGCAGAGTCTTTACAAGGCATGTAGTGACCATCTAAGCTTCACCCAGTCCTTCTAGAGCCAATACCACAGGGAGCATGACACTGAGGCACGTGAGTAGATTGAATTTATAATACATTCATCTCAAACGGTGTCTGCACACCCCTTAAGACATGGGTCAGTTTTTCCTTTTCAGAAACATCCTTCATTCGAAGAAAGGATATAAGGATATGCTAACATTATGCATTTATTTAAGCCTTCATTGCATACAGCTCTGTAAAATCTCACTGTCGAAACAGTTGTTTCTAAGACAAGTGCCAGAATACTTGAAACTTACAACGTTTAAGGTCCAGCTACTAAAACGTCATATTACCTTGAGGTTGCAACTTAGTAAAAGCAATTGCCCCATTGCCCAATTTTATATGAAATATTCAGAAATAATTATCTATAATTACTTGAGAACACTGTCATTTTATAGGGCTTTAGACCCTTGAACATTTCAATGAACTCAGTAAGTGTGTCATGCAACAGCTGTTTAACAACTCAAACTCCCATTTAACTCACCAAAAAAAGGAAACACAAACGAATAAACTGACAATTGGTTGTAAATCACACCAACCCAGATGCTACCGTGCAGTGAAAAACCATAAATTTAGCTTTTTTTATTCTTTAAAGCTGAGAGCTTTTCCACAGGAGCTGAAGAAAATTTAGTGTCTAATGAACACTGGATTTCCATTTCTTCGACATTTCACTATATGTATTAACTTGTTGTGGAGACATTTCTTAATTTCCTTTGAAAATCCTGGTTCCTGAGTCTACAGAGTCAAAAGTCCCCCTTTTGGCTGAAGATCAGAGCAGCTTAAAGCAGCATATCTCCCCTGGGTTGCCAAAAAGACACACTCTTTGTTAGTTCAGATTCGGTCCCAAACCAAGACCTCCCGAGCTGGGTTCTCCAGTCTGTGTAAGCTCTTCAGAGACCAGGCTCCTTCCAGGGGATTGGCAAGGACTGGTTGAGCTGGGAAAAGGATGCCAGTGCATTGTTAGAAGAGTCAAAATTGCCAGTGAGGTGACAAAACAGGAGTACTGAAGGTTGGGAGAAGCAAAATAATTATTTTTTTTTTCTCCCTCTACTTCGGAACTGCTTTTACAAGCTGTACGTGTCCAACCTTAACTTGCAGACAGTCGTTCAGTTTTGCAAGCTCTGACTGATGTCTATGGACCTGTCCACTTTACTGTTACGCAGGAGCTGCTATAAATTCCAGAGATATAAAAACCTTTTCTTTTCTTCTCATGCCCTCAGACATAATAACTGCTGAATGCACGAAGGAAGGACCTTGTAGGTAATGGGCTTTCCAAAACAGAGCTGGACTGAGTCTATGAGGTGCAAATTTGGTCAAACAGAACATTTTTACGAGGAAGGTGAGTTTTCACAAAACTTCCATTATGAAGCTTTCTTTGGTCTGAGATGGGTTTTCCAGTCCAAACTCAAGAGAAAGAATCCACTCTAAAAAAGTCTCATTAGAATAACGCTCCTCTCTGAACACATCTATAGATCTAAATTCCATTTCAATATGTCTTTGGAAAAAACGTGAAGATTACAGGAGAGTTATCTACCTCCCATGTGGGATTTTGGCCTCTATTGCTCTTGACATAGTGAAGGTGGCTCTGCAACAAGCTTACTTTACCCAACAGGCATCCTCAGGCATTGATTTTCCATCCGATATCAGAAAATAAGGGAATCCTCTGGGCCAGCATATGGAATCAGCTCGATTCAGTATCATGGAGGACTGGGAATGGGAGGTATTTTCTCGCATGGAGACGAGCCTAAGTGAATAAGAAGATGTAATACCTGGAAATTTGCTCTAACTGGTGTAGTTGGCAGCACAGTGGTACTTTTCCAAAGGAAAACATCACTATTTTTTAACCAATTGCTACGAAATTTGTTGTGGTAAAACTGTTTATCTTCAACAAAAGTTCTACAGCTATTCCTGTTTCTCAGGATTCCCCAAAATAACTTTTTTTTTCCGAATTTCAATTGCATATATACAAACACTTTTCTTCCGTCTGCCTTGGTGTTTGCTGTCAGGTTTTATAGTTCCCACCTCTTTCCATGTGGCCCCCTTAATAAAATACATTTTTTGTGTTACGAAGGAGAAGAGATGAGTTGGGAATAGTGGTTGGTTGAGAGTTGTCTGTCTCAACCATACCACACTATTTGTTGACACAGCACTGGGCAGAGACACATCACTAATTTCACCCCACCACCAGTTGTAAGCTTGGTTTTCATTTCCCTTTAAAATACAGAGTGCGTTGCAGTAAAAGATGAAAATGAGGACCTCGCTTCCATAACAATTTTTTTTAAAAAACTGAGTATTATGAAGCGTCACTCAGCTGAAATTCTGCTAATATATCCAAACTGACTACTTTTCCTTGCATTAATCTTTGAAAAGGGTGTTCAGCATCTATCAAAATCCCTTCTATAAACAGGATTAATTTTTTTAATTTTGATTTTTTTTTTTTTTTACCATTTCAGGTAATGACACTTGACTTGCTCCGTAACATGCGGAGAAGTCTGGTGAATGTTACAGTTGTTTGGCAGAGAGGAAGTGACTGCATCATTAACACTATCCAGAAGTGAGTGGTGATAAACCCTGGCACGGCAACAAAAAGAATAGCCAGGCAGAGTGACACGAGAACTTGTGGAGTACATTCTGCAGTTGAAGGCAGAAACCCACATGAACTCAAAACATAACCAGTTCAAATAAACCTTGTCCCTTGCAAGCTATAAACAGAGTGAGTTCAAGAGTGAATGTATTGGGTATGACATGGAAGTGAAATGAGATAAGATGTTTTTTTCTACTACTTCTGTTAATAAAAAAATAAGTATATTCCAGCTTTACTCTAAGTACGTTTCACAATATAATTATAACTGTAATCAGTTCAGAGAAGTCCAGTTGTAGCTACCATCTTGAATTTATCTTTCAAGAATTTCCTACTGTTATTATCTTACAGCTCTGGTGGTTTAATTGAGCCTGAATGGCAGCTCACTCTGTTAACGAAGTACGATATCAGACTTACAGTTTGGAAAGAAACAAAAATGTACCAGTTATTTCCTCAGATTCTGATGTGCTGCTCATGTTTTAACTTTAAGCTCCATAGGCTACATGACTTTCTACATGGTGTTCACGCTCCTATATGCTGCTTATGCTGAATTATTGCTGTCATTCCCCTTTTAGCGTGAAATATGAGCCACTTAATGGATTTACCTTATTTCCATTCAAGATAGAAACTCAGAAAGAACTGAAAGAAAAAAATCTACCTATAAGTGATGAAATATCAAATAAAATATTTGTATCTAAGAATGATTTAATAAATTAAGCCATTTTTGAGCTTTCAGTACGGAAGTATTAAGTTCCAGTAGATACTTTAGCATGAATTCCATCCATCCTAATCTATCCATCTATTCCATTCTGGAGTAATAGCTCACATCCCATCACATCTAAAATAAACTTTTGCTAATGAGTTCAAGGGAATCAGAATATTTGCTTTGGCATCCTGGATATTTACATTTTACAGACTTAGCCCATTCTGACATAATCAGCAGCAGGAGAACACATTAACCTTTCCTCAGTGTCCCTAACTCAGCAAGTTTGATAGCCAAGCACAAAGTCAGGTAGTCCAGATAATTATTTAGGAAAACAAGAATCAAAGTCTTGAGAGAATAATATGAGATTCTAACCTATGCAGAGAAAGGTTAAATACAGATAATATTTGAACTAGAAATGCACTGGCCTAGGTTGAATTCTTCCTTCTATCTCAATAGTTATCATATTTGTTTGTCCAAGCAATGGCTGATTAAGTTCTCATGGCAGCGCATTAAAACATAAAATCAGAATGGGAAAGACTAACTTAATTGATGGCAAATATATGACTCAGGCACTGATGGTACCAATAATGCAGAAGAGTTTGTATGTCAGCTTACAGTATATGCCTATTTCATATTTTGGAAGCTCAAACACAGCTTTCCAGCAACTGTTGATGACTGGAAGAAAGAATGAGTTAAGTGAAAAGCCTTAATCTTTTAGAGTTAATTTATCAGAAACATCTGACTTAGGTGGCTCAGCTCCTCAGAAGTATCCTAACTCCCAATGAATTGGATCTTGGGTCTCCTTAGATCTACAGGCATGTAACATGGTAGTGCAATCCACCTATCAAGGGCTTAAATGAAGGCTTGTTAAGCATCCCATGAAGGGTACTAAAAGTTACTAGCAGCACAGTCTCAGTACAGCTTTTTGGTTTGGCGAGATAGGTTGTTCGAGGGTTTGACTGCTTTTGGAACTAGACTGGGGTCCCACACAGAACTATGCGCACAGCTGATNTCATGTATTTCATTTTGGACACACATAATATTAAAACTGGTTAAAGTACAAACATGAAATTAATATCTCCAAAGCAACCAAGGCTCTAGTACTCAATGGTATTTTAGCACTTTACTCCAACTAGATCTCAAAAATCTGTTGCACAATTTGGCATTACTGGTTTCCAAACTAGCACCGTCAATATTCAGATGAAGACTTTCTAGTAATATAAATAATTCTGATGACCATACTAAGCAGAAGAAATCTTTAAAGTCCCGTCATTGCAGGGACATAACTTGAAATGTGATCTTAACGATCAGTCTTTTCTTTCTCTCTATTTTGCAAGCTAAAGATGACCAGGGCCACCCCTGTTGAGCTAATCCTCTGCACTCATCTTCAGTTCTGGAAAAGTTAAGTGGACGGTGTCTTCATGCTCAGCAATGACCAACTTGATAAAAGCATAGGCTATCGGAGCGAGTTGGAGTATATGTGGAATGTATATAGAGAGATATCTAGTCACAGACAAATGGGTGGCAATGGTGTGTTGACCTCTTTGCTGGTTTATGCACCACCAATGCTCAGGAACACAGAAGCACCTGTGAAACTGCATAATAAGAGCTGGGAAAAAGTCTTGCTCACACGAGCTGATACCACTGCCAAGCCCAGCCAGGTACCTCATCCCACAGACAGACCTATTCAAGAGAAATCCCTCAAGTCCCGCCAGTCAGTGAGACATGGTCCAAACCTCACAGTGAAATAAACACAGACACTCAAACGTGGCTCCACATTTCTTGCCAGCCCCCATGGATGTGTCAAAGGCAGCTG
>VUYV01000048.1:5295685-5352948 GCA_008711295.1 Anarhynchus alexandrinus
TTTTTTTTTTTCCAATACTCCACCATGGTGCTTTTCTAATGAATCAAAAGTGCAAGAAGAGAATTGTGGTCGAATGCAAAGATTCATTTCACCTCAGATGAAACATGAACTTATGTTTCGAGTAGAATTTCATGTATTTCATTTTGGACACACATAATATTAAAACTGGTTAAAGTACAAACATGAAATTAATATCTCCAAAGCAACCAAGGCTCTAGTACTCAATGGTATTTTAGCACTTTACTCCAACTAGATCTCAAAAATCTGTTGCACAATTTGGCATTACTGGTTTCCAAACTAGCACCGTCAATATTCAGATGAAGACTTTCTAGTAATATAAATAATTCTGATGACCATACTAAGCAGAAGAAATCTTTAAAGTCCCGTCATTGCAGGGACATAACTTGAAATGTGATCTTAACGATCAGTCTTTTCTTTCTCTCTATTTTGCAAGCTAAAGATGACCAGGGCCACCCCTGTTGAGCTAATCCTCTGCACTCATCTTCAGTTCTGGAAAAGTTAAGTGGACGGTGTCTTCATGCTCAGCAATGACCAACTTGATAAAAGCATAGGCTATCGGAGCGAGTTGGAGTATACGTGGAATGTATATAGAGAGGTATCTAGTCACAGACAAATGGGTGGCAACAGTGTGTTGACCTCTTTGCTGGTTTATGCACCACCAATGCTCAGGAACACAGAAGCACCTGTGAAACTGCACAATAAGAGCTGGGAAAAAGTCTTGCTCACCAGAGCTGATACCACTGCCAAGCCCAGCCAGGTACCTCATCCCACAGACAGACCTATTCAAGAGAAATCCCTCAAGTCCCGCCAGTCAGTGAGACATGGTCCAAACCTCACAGTGAAATAAACACAGACACTCAAACGTGGCTCCACATTTCTTGCCAGCCCCCATGGATGTGTCAAAGGCAGCTGGCAGATCTACACGGCGCAACACCTCTTCTCCATCCACTGCAGAGTACTTCACTAACCCAACTACTAAGAGGTCTGTGCTATAACACAGCCCTGAAAACAAATTGCCTGTTCTTGAGGAGATCTGAGTAAGTGTTACCGCAGTTGCTCGATGCAGCTTTAACCTTTGCCATAAAAAGCCGATTCACCATGGGTTTATAATTGTAGTGTTTGTCAACATGGATATCTTTTTTTCTTGAACAAACCTTGTTTTTCCAGGTAGTCTGCTGCTCTCATCAGCTCTCCAACGAGCCCAATCTACCGTTGCTGTTCCGCTACTCAGTCATGAGCTCAAGGGTTGCTGTTAATGACTGTGGCTGTACCCTCAGGACGCACATCTAGGCTGCAACAGATGGATAATTATCGTGGTGAGAGCACATGTTCAAAACAACTTTTGGCTAACTAGTTTCTCTCCAGAATACTGCTATTCATCTAACCATTGCAGCATAGGACTCACCAAGGACACGTTCAATCCTCATAAGAAACTGAACAAGTATTTGAGCTTTAGCTGGTCCCACGCTCTGTTTTGACTATATTCCTAGAAGCAACCTCACCAGCTTTATTAAAGCTGTCTATCTCAAGTATGCCCAACAGTCAAGTGAAAATTCTCTTCCTGATATGGCTCTTTTCCAGAAAAAATGTGAAAGCTCAGTCCATGACTTAGCACAGCAGTCGGTTGCCTAAATGTAAGCACCCCGTGCTATTTAAGATGTTCCAGAACACCTGAGGTGCCTTCATAGGAATTGTAAATAAGACACAAGACCTCTGGGAGAGAAGGCTCTTTAGAGTATTCTGGCTTTAAGCTGTTAAAGTATCTTAAAAGGCAGAACACATCTTTTTTAAGCAACTGATTCTCCACCCAAGCTGACAGAATACCAAGATGGAAACATTTCCTAAAATTTTTCTTTTTTAATAGCTATAGGTCAAATAACCTTTATAAAAATCAAGGACAGCATCATTGGATCTAACACCACATTTGGTAGCTCCCGATGAAGTATTTCTCTTTTGTGGCACCTCCTTTCTCTTTTTGTCTTGCTTCAATTTTTCCAAGACTTTACCAAAGAAATACCTGTCACACATGGAAATACTATATTTGTGTCTCTTTGAAATCTCTTCTTCTTTGTACAGTCCTCATCCAGGGTTTGCCTCAAATTGAAAAAGTATTTCACACTCAAACCTCTGTTGTAGCTTTAAATAGATAGAAAATAACAAGCATATAAAGCATCAAAACAGCTCCCTTAGATCATCAAAAGAAATTATTCCACAAAGAGGCCAGCGTTAATCTAAGCTGAGATAGGGTCTTCAACTATTCCTTCTTTACTTTCGTGTGAATTAGTCTTGGGGATTATTTTTTTTTTCACTGCTGGTTTTCATTGGGGGTTCTCTGTAGCTATTTTCAGCAGTTGGTTGTCATAACTTTTTTCCAGAAAGCACTGTCGAGATAAACAATCTGCTGATTTAATCTTGTAGTAGCCCTGTGTTTAATTAAACTTACAGTGCGTCTTCACATTAAGGAATGGTTTTAGCCCTTGAAACCTACACATAAAGCCAAACTCTTGGTTCGTTGGAAATGCTTTTTTTGGGAAAAAAAAAGGAGATGATTCAAAACGCCATATTTCAAAGAGTTGCCACACAAGTAAATAAAAAGCTTACCTCCTCCGGGAAATGCCATATAATGGATTTAAAAGATGAACAAAATCCCAGTGTTTATTCAGTCTAATGGATAAAAAGTACAAACTCACTGACTTATCACAATGGTCAATTGTACAAGAAGCTGAAACAGACCATTTCTGACAGTCAGTGAAAAATAACATTTGTGCCCATAAAAAAAAAAAAAACCACAAACCAAAACTCATGTTGTATTGCATATGGAAAAGCCAATATAAGTCGCTAAACTATCTTGAATTATACTTTGTTTGAAGTTCTCAAAACAAAACTTTCAGTCTCTCACTTGCTAAAAATAAACTCGCCGTAGCTGGTTAGGAGGCAGCTGACGCAGGCAAAGTTTGAGCATTCAGCCCTTATGAGAGGAACAATTGAGGGATTACTCTCTCGTTCCGTGGAAAGCAAGCATGACTTCTATATATTTCAGATTCAAGTCTGCAAATTCTTAGTAATAAATAGTCCAGCTGAAGCCGATTTGTGAAACGGATTTGCAGAACCTGCCCATTTTCTGAGAAAACTCAACATTATTGATGGAAAGATGCACACTTTCTCCATACGTTTCAGTTCGTATATCTCTAGTTACCTATTAACATTGAAGCACTGATAGATGCTGTGCATCCCGTGTAATAAAACATTCCCTATAAAATTTAAATCTAAAGAAAAATGTTTAAGTTGTGAGAATTTGACTGTTGCTAGTCAGTCAATGCCTTTCCACCTTTCTCACCGGTGCTTGTCTCAAAGGATAGGTGAGAACCATCACGACTTACTGGGAAGCACAAATAGGGCTGCCACATCCATGCACGAGGAGCACAGCATGGGCTGTGAAGTCTGACTCCAGCCTGAACAGGAGACAATATTAAATATCCCTTTTTCCCCACCGTCCCTTTTTTTGTTGGGTTGTTTTATTTTTTTAAAGAAATTAGGCAAAACTCTTGTCAGGAATGGTTTGCAGTAGCTGACTGCTTTGGGAGTAGGTGCCCTCTCCAGGTTTCCACTTACCCACTTAGGAGTCTAAGAATTTTGACACCGGAAAATCTGTTACTTATATAGGTATGTACAGCATTGCTAATTCAGATGTGATTTATGTAGTTGGTGCTGAACTGGGACTGGCCAACACACGCTCTCGGACCTGTAGTTCCTGAGCTACCCATAAAGACAGACCCTAACCTCTGGGCAGAAAGGCATTCAAGATGATAAATGACTGACCTGCAGGACAGAGAACCCAGATTATTTTAGACCAAAAGAAAGGGAAGTAGTAAGAGAAGAGACTAAGTGCCTCCTTCCCACCTCATCCCTCCTTTCTTATATCAGAATGATCACGCTTGAATAACTACGTGGACTTGACTGTGGACAGTACAGGCAGTCTGTTCCACATCAAAACCAAGTCATCATTATGCCTCATAACTATAACTATCCTTTCCCTCCCCAGAATTAGCTCTTTTCATATTTCTTTTCCTATCATTTACATTTTCCTTTTTTTTTTTAACTTAGATCTTATCACAAACATAAAAATATGGAAAACAAACTCTTAGTCTTGCAGACACTGTTCCCTAGATTTTTTTGGATTGACTCTAGCTTCAAAGTAGTGTTATACAGAGGTCAGTCCTGTGGGGCTGCATGATAGCCAGCTCTAATATGTAATAGATATATTCTTGGCAGTAGGATACATATTTTGCAGCCACTAATGTATTAAGGAAAAATTTCCTTTTTATCCTATTAATAAACAGGTTACTTAATTGGTTAAAGCATAAGAGTTATAATCTTAGGACGCTATTTCTTAACCCAAAAGCTACAAATAGTTGGAAGATAAAAGAGGAAAAGTTGCAGTCCATTGGATCCCCCCACGTACATAGGTCCTGAAATTCCTCGTTGTCCTCACCATTCCTGCACACAGCTTCGTAATCTTTGAAAGAACCCCAAGGGGCTATTTCGCTCAGAATTTCACACAGCAGACTATGAGAAGGAAAGAAGATAGAGACATCAGAATTAAAGACCGGCCATTTAAGGGATTCTGCTCAGCAACTGGCCTTATTTTAAGCCTTAGTACAGACATTGTTAGACGTACCGAAAAAAAATAAATCAACAACTGCTGAAAACTCTTTAAGTCTCAGAACTGGGATAAAGGACATTTTAGCTACATTGCAAACTGCTTCAGAAAGGGTGGAAGTTGTCTTGCTTTGAATGTATTCTAAATTAGGAAACGTAAGGAAAATAATGTGTTTGCATTCTGTAGAACAAAGTACACGTTGTAGAGTATATTCCTCAATAATTCAACCTTTAAAAGGTATGGCATTTCAAGCCTTAAAATAACAAAGCTACACTCCTGCAGAGGTTATACCACATGGGGGTGTTCATTTCCCTTTGTCTTAGTTGCATAAACTCAAAATCAACCCTATACAGTAAATGATGTCTGCCCTATTGTCTTATATAAACACTCTTTTGTTTTTCTTCGGTGAAAAGCTGTGTTTAAAGAAAGCTCTGTACGAATTCCAATAAAGAAACTAGTGTAAGAAAACTGGATTCATAAAACGAATTAGAACAGCTCTACTGTTACATGGGCTGGCGCTGGAGAGCCAGCAAAGTCAGATAATATTTTATTTGGAGCTGAAATGAACTGTTGTGAACTCTGACAAACCAGCACTTCAAAGCATTCTGAACATACTGCCACTAGCATAAGGAAATCTATCGTGACTACGAGCCCGACTCTGACCCTATTTACACCGTCTTTACTCTGCTGACTTCAGCTGGATGGAAGAGCAGAATTAAGTCATTCACAGCTCTCTCTGTTATCTGTGATTTACAGAAACGTGAAGAAAAATAAAATAAAGAAGGGAATCATACTTCATACACCTATTCTGCTCCCAACCAAAAGCAGCTCAGAAAAAACTCAGACAAAATTCTGCACAACGTTTGGGCAGCTCCATGGGTGGCCCACGGAGGAATCGAGAGAACCGATGAAAAGCAAGATGTCAGATTTGGTGATATTGCTGAATCTTTAGTAATTCATACTTTCTGGGAACGGGATACAGCCCACATCGTTACATTATTTTTATTGAACCTTAGAAATACATCAATGTGGCTAAATTAAAATATAAACCGCAGTAAAAGTATTTTAAGACTTTAAGAAAAGATACATATTTTTACAACCTCGAGCCCATTATGGATTTCATGGAGACTAGCGTGTAGCGACTTGACATTATTACGATGATAATTTATTAATGATTTGTATATTTCAGTACCCCTCTGGTTCTCCTGGGACAACATCAAGACTTATCTGTGCTATGCATATCACAGACATAAAGAATGGACTTTTTTGTCCTCATAAATCAACAGAATAATGCAATTGCTGAATGCACATAAAAGCCAGAACACAAGAGGATTGTTATACAGCAGGGTATAAATCGTATTACTAGCTGTCCCTAAAAGTTCTCTTTTTGGATCTTTACAGTTTTTTTAATCCATCCTGTGCATAGATATCCTCAGACATGGAAAACGGTTGAAAACTTGTTGAATTCCTCAATCACATACAAGCGAGTTAGTAATAAACGCAGCATAGCCACCAAGAAGAATTCAAAGCGCTTTGAATCTTTAGATCTGATGTGTAACTCAGCTGACACATGGCACGTGAAACTTAACATAAAGTAATGCAAATTGGTTACAGAAATGCCGTTCAGAAGTAAGAAGTGAAAGGGGAAAAAACACAGAGAGGCTTAATAACACTGGACACCCAATAAAACAATCATAGAAACTGGCCCGCCGCCAGTACAGTGCAAATATACATGTCCACGAAGCTGACAGAACAAAAATCCCACCAACACCCCGCAGGGGAGCAGTTTTAATCTTAGCCACAGCTATGATGTCATCAAAAGCTATTATTTCATTCCCATTTCCCCCCCCCCAAAAAAATGAACACAGCCAAGACAGATGTCACAATGAGATTGCTTTCTCTACACTAACGTATGCCCATTACGTGGTGGCTGGAATGCAGATTTTGGTGAAAATAGGATGCGTTTTTTAGGAATTTACCAGCACTGTGGGCTTTTCAGCAGTACCACCCATTATAGTTTCGGGGTGATCTGTCAAGGCTATGGGGACCACCTTTACAGTGTATTAGCACATATCACGCAAAGCCTATGTACCGTGTATATATGTTGCTGTATTTGCTCTCGCCAGTGCTACCTCTCCAGCCCCCAAACTGGTAAGATTAAAGAAATATATGAAATTTGGTCTGTGCAAATAGTAAATTGCTGGAGTTATTCATTCATTTAAAATACTTTTTTTAAAGGTCCTTTGAGATTTTTTTACTTTTTTTTTTAATCACTTCCGAGTCCCTTCACATTCCACCAGATAGTGTGTCTCTAATGGGATTTCATAATACATTATTGTCTCTCTGCCATTTTTTTGAACTTTCTTAGACAAAACACTTTTTCATTTCTTGTTGTCCCCCTATCTCTAAACATTTGGAAACACATTGCAATCGCAATGCCAAAACCAGAAACGAATCTTACGTGTGTACATGCAGGACGAGATAAGTGCTTAACCCTGCCTCTTTGCAATTAGAGCTCTGTAATACGACATGGCCTTGATAGTTTAAAAGTTCCTTTCATTGACCACCGTAATGCACTTCTGCAAATCTCTTGATGAATCCCAGGTTAGTTGAACTGTTCAATTATAGCTTTATCCTAATCCTACTAGCTAAGCATTAACGCTAGCAACCTCCCACATCCTAATCCCGTCCCACTTGACACTGACCCACGCTCCGTCCCAAATGATGTGTGTGTTAGCATAAAGCCATGCAAACAACACATTAATCAGGAATGCAACAAGAAAGTGAAAGATATATAACCGAGCAGTGGTGTGCGCTACAGCAAAAAGACACTATTCTCTCCAAACACAGGCTTGGCACATACAGGTTTAAATACATCTAAAAAAATAACATAAATACATACACGAATGTGCTGAATTGTTACAAATCTCGTAACTGAGCCATTAGAAGGTGTCTCGAGCATGATTTAAAACAAGAGGGAAATCCAGTCTGAGGTCAGATTGAAACTATTAGAATTAGATACAGACTTAGAAAATGGAAAGACTTTTATGTGTGATAGACTCCTATTCTCTATAATTCACTGCAGATTGGGAAAACGATTCCTTCAGATCTGCTGTTGACAGCTTAATATTCCCAATGATAATGTCGTCAGGTGATAACACAGAGCCAGTCTATACACTTTGATCTGAATGGAAAGTTTGCATCGACTGCAACATTTGGAGAGAGATTCTGTTTGGGAAAAAATCTCAACTAAACTGAAACAATACCTGAAGAGCATTTGATTGCGGTCAAGATAGAAGTGCATCAACTCCAAAAAGGCCCAAGTTGCCTTCCCTGAACAGTGACCGAAATCCTCTCTCCAAAAGTATTACCAAGGCAGCCAAGGCACACAAGAACAATCCAAAAGAACCACATATCCACTTTCTAAAGTGAGTGTTATTGTCAAATGTATTCTCTCAAATTTCAGGAATATGAATATATGGTTTATACAAACTCTTGGTTTAAACTTCTCTCCACATCTTTTCTTAGCTAACCACAAGACCAACGAAATTCCTCTAGGTTTCTACATCCATGCAGCTAAATATGCTTCCAATTAATTTCCTGGCATGGTTAAAGAAGAATTTTGATAGTCTAAGGCCTTTATGTCAGGATAGTAAAACTGTGTCTTTTAGAATGATATCGATACTGTTCTGTTAGTGTCTGATACAGCGATTGCACAGTGAAAGGCTGGATTGTCCCTCTGGGTGCTTCACGAGAAGGGAGGAGCTGAGCAGCATTCCCCACCATACACAGAGATTGAGGACAATTGTTCCCTGTCCACAGGCAAATGGTAGGAAAATGAGACAGAGAAGAGGGAAGGGGCATGATTTTCCCCCTCAACTGCATATCAGCCTCTGGAAAACCCAGGGGTGGGGATGTGGGGAGACCTGCAGCATGGTTGGTGGGAGAGATACAATTTCTCCGTCTTCCAGGGAGCTCTATATTTTAGAAGGAAAGGCCAAATAGGAACGGCCAAGTCTTGCACTGAACTCAAGATCAGCTTATTTGCACATTCAGAAGTTCTCTTGCCATGAAGAAAAGCCTTAAAGGCTTTCAGGCCGGTGAAGCTCATTTAATCTGAAACAGCAGCTAAAAGTGTTGGCTAACAGAAAAGTAAGAAGCAAAGATGGAGCGTTTCTTGTCTCCTTCTAGCAGTCAACGTTTGATGTAATTTCTGTGCTGGATATGGCTACCAAGCATCACGTTTGACAGACACCAATGCACCTGTCTGGAGAGACACAGTGCTTTTAAAATCCTGCATGCTTTTGGCTTCACAGAATCCTGTGTATGTGTGAAGTCTGTTGTCACGTTTGTTGTAAACCTGCTAGGCAGCGATTTACTTAGATACCTCCAACTCGTCTGAGTTTAAGATACAGCAAATAGCGCTTCCCTCATTATCTCCTCTGCACCACATGCGGATCTACAGTCTGTCATATCCCGGTCTTACGCTACATATGAACATATGCCATAATTGATCTGTCATATCCCCCTTTTCCACATCATGTTTCTGTTTCCAGTGTGAGGTGCATTCTGACAGCTTGCTCAGAAAATTATAACCTTCTCACTACAACACAGCTATATATCGCAGGCTGAAACGGGGGGATCTGAGGTGGTAAGCAATGCGGCACTAATGGTTAAAAACCACCAACACAAACTGGAAATGGGATTTGAAAAATAACCCAACTGTTTTGGAGATTACTATACACTTGGATTCAGGGATTAATTTGAAAATTGCTTTCAGGTATTATGTTTACTAAAATTGCTTTCCTACCTTGACTGAATTGCAGAGTTATTATCACCTACCACACATAACCGATAAGCTACTGCATTTGTAACTTGAGTATTATTCATATCATAAGGGTTTCATTAAGAGTTTCCATATGATACTCCAATGTTTATACGTGCACACACACGCCCCATTGGTCTGTGTGCACATCATCGAATTACTTTCCTTTTAATTGCAAAATAAAGCCAATCTTAATGTTTAACGCAAGCATTCTGGAGCTATCGCTGCTGTGGGGGTAAAGAACAGCGTAAGAATAAGAGTAACTAGAATTCCTGAAATTCAAAGGACTACTGCCAGTGAAACTTCGAGTAGTCAATTAATTAGGGGAAAAAAAAAAAGCAAACAGTCCCTTTAGAAAAAAAAAAATAGCATGCATCAGCTAAGCATAATAAACCATTTAATAACATAGGAACTTGAACTTCTGCAAAGAGAAAGGTGTCTGCAGCCATTTCAGTTATCAGGGTCTGCTTTTGGAAGTGTAACAGAAATGACAGACCTCGGATCCATTTCTCATTAGGCTGTGTGCTTTTAATTGTAACCCTAATACACAAAGTTGATGTTTTGTATTGGAAATTTGGAGTTGAAAAAAAACCATATTGTCAAAGAACTGAAGCTTCATTCCTGCAAGTAGAAGGGGCAAAGTCTTGGGGCAGCTGAAGTCATGGTGTAATTTTTGCAGAGAGTAGGGTGGCACCAGGACCTTCTGCTCATTGACCTCATATGGGATTCATCTCTAGGGCAGTTCCAGAATTAAACTAGCAGACTTCTATATATTCTTCTCATATATAATGTTTTAAAGTTTCTGACTTGGACATACCTTCTTCGGCAGCAGGATTCTCTCTGAGAGTGCAGAATCCCAACAACAAGAGCAGAAAAAGTGCAAGCTCTCAACAAGTCTCTGTGGACACCACATTTGAAAGAGGCATTCCATCCCCCTCATATTGCCACTGAGACCGCTGCTTATCTCTGGCTATTTTGCCTGGACTTACACTTGTTTTCATTTCTCTTGTCACCTATACAGGAGTTTTATGTTTTGGAAACTACTATATTTTGTCGGATTTGACCAGACAATGGCCTAAAGGTGGTTGACTACATATTATTATCAGCCCGTTGGGGAGTACTGTATAAAAGGCTACAAAGACAGAGCTATCAAGTACACGTGAACTTGGCTAAAACATGTTTCTTTCATGTAGAGATGATAAAAGGCCTGTGGAGTAAGGGTAGGTCACGCTTCACCAAAAAGAACACATGAAAGTTGTCACTTGTACAGTTCTCCCTTTTGGCAGTCAATTATTTATTGTAAATATAGCTTATGTCACTACCTGTGTCACTACCACTATCCTGTTTGTGCTAATAAAAAACAGACTGACAAAATACTGTTCTCATATTCATGAAGAAAACATCCACTGATTTCAGAGTTGTCCAAGGCTACTAAAACACTGTGTTTGGGTTAAATATTTACCTACGCACATGCTGTGCTGCTCCAGGTTTTCTAGAAGCTTTTTAAAGGAGTTTTTCCACGTGGTCTCCTCTTAAATTTTCTGGTGTACAATGAACTTTTCCAAACCCATATTAAAATACCATCTGACTCACCCAATACGATGCTATCTGTGCCTTCCGAGCAATATAAAGTACCACTCTCTGTTACTGGGTGCTAGAAGTGCAGTAAAAAAACAAATCAAACAATAAACCACTCTAGACAATAAGAAAAAAAGAAAAAGCTTTCCTGCCTTTCCCCAACACTCTCTACTGCTCTTGTTTTATCTTATGGATGCTATATTGGTGTAAAAAAAAAAAAACCACAAACCAACAACAAACACAGAGAAGGTACGTGTTTCCATTTGTGCAGGTATATATCATATATACATGTTAAAAGACTGATAAAAACAGTGGAAGATTAAATATACTGACAGGAACAATGTAAAGTAGTTAATNTGTATGCCCACATCATATACAAGTAATATTTATGCACTCTCAGATTAAATATGAAAACATAACATACTTCTGAAGATCTTTCCTCTTTCAAGCAAGCTGGACTACTTCCTAGCTCACCCGGGTAAGAATGAGAAATGTGGGGAGGAAATTTATTATTCCCAAATCAATTTTGCAATGTCTTCCCTAATGCAAATCCGACAACCCCTCCTGTCATTTTTTTTTCTTTAAGCCTTCCAACCTATGGTTTGCCTTCTTTCCCTCAAAACTTACCCACAGAGTTTTGGAAATGTGTTTGTTCCTGGCAGGGCTGCCAATATCTGGTGGCAACCTCTGCATGGGCAGAAGTTCCCTGCAGAGAAATGGCAATGTTTCTCTTTTCCCAGGATATTTTGTACCCTCACTGTTCCGCTCAGTGTGTGGTTCCTGGCCAGAAGAGCGTTTTGTCCTATGTGTCATACGCTTGAGCCCTCCCGTCTTCCTGCTTATAATCATAAGATTACTGTTAACAATAATAATGTCAACATTCTGAATTTACAAAACAAAAGGCACAGAGATTAAATCCTTTAATTAGTCCATTGAGGGGATAATGCAGACATTGCTACCTGAAATACCAACTTTTATCAGGGGGAAAAAGAAATAAACAACTTCATTTAAATTAATTTCCAGAATATTGCAAATGACTGAAAACTGAGTGGCAACAAAAGCCCACAGTGCTCTTCAGTAGACATGTCGGGGCACTGAGAAGCATCAGCTGCTCAGAGCAAGCCCAAAGCCAGTTTATAGGCTCAGGTCATGCTGTTCCACCATGATGTAGGGAGATGGACTTTATCACCACGAAAAAGAAATGGGTGCTGTCACAGATATGATAAGCACTCTCCCAGACATAGAAGGAGAAGACGTGTTATCTGAGATGGTTCAAGCACTGAGTATATTTCAAAGCACCATCTCATTTAGGTGCAATCTTAAACGAGTTCAGTGCTCTCGTGGCTACAGACATGGTGGCACAGTGCAGTACCAGCTAACGTTCCTGCTCAGGTGATGCTGCTCAGTGTTTCCTTAGAAGACACCAACCAGCTTTCTCCATAGCGGACAGAAGTCTTTCTCCTGGCCTTTAATGAGGGCTGGACTGGGTCTTTTTTCACACAGCTCGATGACTTGCTATGAGTAAGAACATTACATCTTCTTTTAAGAGTATTTAGTCACTGTTGATTTTTCCAGTATTGGCGCCAACATTTCCCATCTTATTGGAAAAAGAAAAAAAAAACCCACAGTGAAGACCCTGGCAGTGCTAGAATGGAGGTTTCATGGTTGTAGGAATCCTAAAACTATCGTATACTCTTCTAACACATGTGTTCGGGAGTGTTTTAACACTGACTTCGCCCACGAGTAGTTCAGCATTTTACAAAGTTCCACTTCCCTGCCCTCAAGAGCTTTCTATGTGAAAAGGCAAAAACAAAAGAAGCAAGAAGTACATGGCAGAACTGAAAAATATTTTAAGAAAAGGACTCTGGTCCTTTGCTTCATCATTTTTGTCAGCGATTGTAAACAACTTTTATTGTGACAGTAAATTAACTAGTACATCTATGAAAGAGTACTGAAGAACTATATATAATAATCTAATTTAGCACCTACATTGTTTTACTTTTCAGGACTTAAGTCTTTTTTCTGTCCTTCAACAAATGTTGACAATGCCTAGGAATTGCTTTACGGGCTCACACAGGAGCCAGTCCGACTTTCATTCACTCCAGTGGGAGGTGGGTCAGAGCCATAGTTTTATCCTGTGAAACAAATGGAATCACTTCCCAGAAAGATGGCAGCCTCCAGCCTTTGATTCAGGAAGACTAATTGCAGAATTAAATACGAATATAAACACGTTTAAAATCGCACCTCAATAAGGCTGGGGAGCATTTCTACACCCTGCTGCCATAGTGCATTACTACACTGTAAAAGCTTCTATTCTTATTCTGTCAATAAATGTTAACACTAGCCCTGATCCTACTAATATTAAGAAAAACATCTTGCTAAATGAAATGTATGGAAACACTCGAGACCTGGCTTTTTCATAAGTACTTCATAAGTAATGAATTACTTATTCATTAAAGTAAGTACATTTAGGAGTGTCAGTACTAAAATAAGGAATGTATTATTGCTACTGAGGTACCAAGAATAGCAGTTCTGCTGAGGGACCAACCTCGATAAGTTTTAAAAGAAATGATCCGAGGCCTATGAAGACATTCCCAGGTCAACAACAGAAAGTACAGCACCTACAAACCTCAGCTCCTGAGAGGAGGCAGCAATTCAGGCAGTTAAACTGGTACTGGGGAGAACTGAGAATGAATAAATATAAATGTTGCAGTGGACCAGGCAAGAGTATTGGGGTGTTTTTTGCTCTCCAACTCAGAACAGTAGGATTTGAAAGCATTTTTCCATTAAAAAATAAAAATACACAAAACGACAACAGTGAGGCCCAGCTTTCAAGTCTACGTATAAACACCAGCGCTTGGTTTTGAAGCTTGTGGTCCTTAAAACCTTATATTTTATTTTCAAGCAGCGTACCCCCTGCCAAGAAGTTACATTTTTTCCCCTCTTTAAATAAGCAGCTAGGGTAATGGCATGATGAACAAATTTCATTTCTTTCTGTTCAGTTTTTTCCATCTTTAATACAGCCTCCAGCAGGCCAGATGGCACCAATGCAATTGCTAGTAAGTCAATACATCTGGCGGCATTCCTGAAATGACAAATCTGATGGATAGAGCCCCAGCTCCTATACAAAGCCTCTTTTCAGAACGCTCTCCCTGGTACTTGTCTGCTTTAAGCAAAACCTAATGTGTGAAAACAAAATAAAATTGAGCTCTTTCACCACCCCGCGCTAACGTTTCGTCTGCAGTGTTTTTATGAACGCTGCTCTCTCGCTGCCCTGCTCCCGTACCTCAGCCCCGCTCCGCCGAGCGCTCTCGCTTTGGCACAAGACGGGCTCTGTTCGAAGACCTCCCTCCTCCGGAGCCGCTAACGGTTCAAAGCAGGTGACGATAAACACTTCGGGCTTTTCTCGTTAAGAGCGGCAAGATTGTTTAGGGAAATTGTCCTCAAAGAGAGAACAAGCTGAGAAAAGCAGAAGCGAAGCCATCGCTTCTTTCAACCTCAATAGCCTCTCATCGGGCAAATCAGGAGTTAGAAATACATGTGACCTCTCGCCACCATCAGAGCGGCAATCCGTCAGCGAGGCGTTGCGCTAACGCCGATGCCATCCATATAAGGTGCGAGGGACTCTACAGCCTTGCACACTATCCCTGGGTTATTTACAAATCCACAAATAAATATCCGGAGGCGGTTGGTCGGACGAACAGAAGGGTGTGTAGAAGAAAACTACGGACCGGAGCACATCAGGTGTAAAGCATCTCTTAGACAACATTAGTATTTGTCTTTTTTATATATATAATTTTGGACAGCAACTAACACCAGACAAAATGCAAAAGCACAAGAAGGTGCCACTCCACCAAACAAACTCTGCTCTATCCCCATAGCTATTTGCAAAACAGCGCACCACGTGAGGTGTGATGCTCCCAATTTGTGTTGTGCCACGTTTATTCATCGCTGAGAGACTCATGACAGGGAACAAGTTATTTCTGCGTTAACTGCAGTCACTGTCATGATCGATATCAGAGTTTTGAGTCACAAAACCGAAGTTCCTTAAACAAAAAGTGGCTCAGTCCGTGAAACTTTCGCCCTTAAAAATTAGTACTTCGCCTCCTGAGTAAGCCTGCTGAAGTGATTGAGATAGCTCAAGGAGTAACAAAGGTATAAAGAAATCAACATATAAATCAAGAAACTAATATTTATAAATACTAATCAGAGTAATTAGTGACTAGTGAGAAATGTGCTGTGTCCAAGAGGGTTAAAACTGAAATCATTTCATCCCAAAGACAAGTCACGCTTATGAGTCTCAGCAACGCCATCGCGAGCGTTTCTGTCTGCAACCTGAGCTGAACACGCTCTCGGTCCAGAAAGTTAAGAGCACAACAGACAAAACTTTCTGATTTATTTGGTACAGTCTTTGGGCATAAGAACAAAAATGACGACAGCGAAGCTTTTCCAACCTTTCTACTATGCACCCAGGCTATGATTCCTTCAGAAATAGATTTTCTTCTTAAAGGGGCAAAACAATTCAGGTTGAGCGTTTCAGACACACCTACTGCAGCTCAGCGCTCATCTCTAGACAAACAGCATTGGGGGTCAGGGGTAGATCCTCTTTAAATACCCCTGCCCTATTCGCCATGGCAGGCGGCTTGCAGGATTTATCCTGTTTTAATTATATCCCACATGGACAAGGGAGTTACTTTCATAAGGGATTTTTGTATAGTTCAGCAATATCAAAATTAAATCTCTGTTTAAGTTTATTTAATTGTGTCAATTTTATTTTTTTTTTTAATGATAAAAATGATGATCCGAGGGCTGGAGCACCTCTCCTATGAGGAGAGGCTGAAAAAGTTGGGGCTGTTCAGCCTGGAGAAGAGAAGGCTCCAGGGAGATCTTATTGCGGCCTTTCAGTACATAAAGGGGCTACAGGAGAACTGGGGAAGGACTTTTTACTGGGGCATGTAGTGATAGTGATAGAGGGGGAATGGCTTTAAACTGGAAGAGGGCAGGTTTAGATTAAATATTAGGAAGAAATTTTTCACTCTGAGGGTGGTGAGCCCCTGGCCCAGGTTGCCCAGAGAAGCTGTGGCTGCCCCATCCCTGGAGGTGTTCAAGGCCAGGTTGGACGGGGCTTGGAGCAACCTGGGCTGGTGGGAGGTGTCCCTGCCCAGGGCAGGGGGGTTGGACTAGATGATCTTCAAGGTCCCTTCCAACCTAAACCATTCTATGATTCTAAAATGCTTAAAGCCACAGCTAGCACTCAGGGTCTAGGATGTACCACACAGACACAGCACCCATCCATCTAATTCTCTGTCCACAGACTGGGAACATGTATCACAGCATGCTTCGTCTGTTTCTCATATGTGGTTGGGGAAGATGGAAGAAGATTTTTTTTATCTCTTACCAGATAATGTGGGTAGTCCTAATAGCTAGATTCACATTGTTTACATTTTTCAGTCAGCAGTGAAAATAAAATCCTTGGTCTTATCAGTAACTTACGTGTAAACAATTTGAGAGTTATTTTAAAAACAGTAGTGCAAAAAATATTTCAAATACCTCAAATATCAGCAAACAGCAATAAAAAGAACCATTTTTCTTTATCACAGAAGCTGGAATATAAATATCTATACACAAAGATACACATGTAAACACCCAGCCAATGCGCTGTTAAAAGATATCACTAAATTTTATGATACAAACCCAGAAGTCTTCACAGACATATTTCACAGCATTGTTTCCAGTAGTGAAAGTTTCCAGCAGTTCCCCCGAACCTGCTCTGAAGAGGTTCATGCTTGGGTAACACCTCCATATCCTCTTAAGTAGGACTAGGTAAAAGAAATTATTAGGATCTTCTGCTGCTTCTGAAATATCTAAGGCGGTGCAATCGATAACAAAGTCATGCCTGTCTTCTGAGGAATGAACATCTGTGTGCCTACACAATATAGTACCGAGCTACTACCATTTCAAATATCACCAAGCATCAGAGAGATCTATACGATTATTGTCTAAATATTTTAGCCTGGAAGTTTAAAATGAAAAAAACATCTGTCATTAAAATGAGAGTATTTACAAGAGGAGAATTTAGAATAAGAGAGCATCCCATCTCATCCCATAAGACAGCCCCATAAGGGGCTCTAGGAACGGAGGAATGAATCCAGAGAGTGAAAGGGCCTTATTTTCCATCGCTTTGCGTCATATTTCTCTTACTGTCTTACTGTTTGTGGTTCTCATTATCTCAACTGCACTCTACTGTAGCTATTAATTATTTGACTTTCAGATTCCTTTAATCTCTCCAGGTTGCTTCTGTAGTTGTCCTTTGAGAGGAAGATATTGTATGTGGATAAAGATTTTGTATTGCTCCATTCATTCTTATCAAATGACACATTTTAAATTGCCTCATTCTTCCATGCAATTTTGGCCTACCGATGTAATTGCTTCATGGACTTAAATCATGTAATATTAGAACATTCTAAAATAGTACTAATGATCTGTAAAACTAAAAATAGAGAGCGCTTTTGAAAGAGCTTTCAGTTGTGGAGAATCCAAATTATTCTAATTTGGAAATATATTTAAGTAAATTATGGAGTCTTAGTAATTTTTCACCACCTTCATTTTGCACAGACTAGCCACATTCCATTTTGATCTCCTGAAATCAAAACTTCACTGGCCTTGTCACCCCACTTAACTTAGTGAAAAAAAAACACTGAGAAATTGCTCTGTTTTTGAATATTTATCTGTTGAGTCATGTATTGAAGCTTAAAGCACAATGATTGAGAGGGACTCTCAGCAGATTAAGTCACCTTTCAGGATTTGGCACAGGCCAGGGAGAAAAGGACAGCACACTAGCTATGGTTTGAAGAGGTTGGGGAAAAAATAAAAAAAAAAAAAAAAATCAAAGCAACCACCTTGAATGTGTTAATAGTAAGATGAGCATGAAAATCCATGCTTTATAGGCACTTAAATCCCATTAGAGTTTGTTTTTTTTTTTTTAATCTGCCCTTAGATATTAGGGTGATGGGAACTCTGAAAAACAGATGGTATCCAGCCCCGGGAGTTCTAATTACTAGAAAATTAGCATAGCTGAAAACGACATGATCCAGGTGAGCAGCTATTGTATGTTAAATTTTGAGCGTTATTTAAAATAATAAACAATATATTGAAAAAGATTGTCTTCTGATTAAGCAACTGGACAGAGACTCCAGAGGCCGTTACTGCTCTTCCCAGGTTTGATGCAGGCACCGTGTATCACCGGGATAGCTTAACTGTCCTGTGTGCTACCGAGAGTGGTGCGGCCCCAGTCGCAGCCAGAACCCCGAGCCAGTACTATAACTTTATTGTTAATAGGAGAGAGGTCAGCCCCAGCTATATTAGCAATGTAAATGTATGTATCTAAACTTTGGTTAGTTGTATTAGGATCTGATGCCAGTGTGGAGAAAACCAGTAACCCCACTGTAATCTATTCCTAAAAAATTTAATTAGTTCGATGTGGGCGCTGCTACTTTATGATTAGCATATCACAGGGATTCTACATCATTAGCAACGGTAATGACTGTTTACCTTGTCCCACAAGATCATCTACCAGCTCCGAGAGCTTCACCTCTCTCGTTTTCTAGTCGGAGTTGAGTTGGGCAGGCACCAGGGAGGCTGTGTGATTTGAAAGATCTCTCCTTGGAAAAAAAATTGTAACAGCGCTCAATAAGCAGATGCACAGGCATAAGCGATAGAGTTTTTATCTAAAACGGGGTGTTATTCAATAGAAGGAATGTTGCTGGAATGACAGTTTGGGTCTTTGCCTGCTTGGGTTGATTTCCTTAAAGCACTGGGTCCTAGATACTTTTATCCCCGGATTTCAGCAAATAACACATGGCAGATAGTCAGTTTTGACTCACACAGGCTGACATTTTGAGGGCTTCTGAGCTTTTTGTGCAGCAACATGTAGTGAATATGAGAGTGCTATCTCTTGCTCTCACTGCACCTCCTCGGGTGCAGAATAAGTGCCCAGGATCCAGATCTCCTCCCTCACGAAAAGTGCTTCTTGGCACCCGATACTCTGGTGTAGCTGTGTAATAGATACTGTGCTATCACTACTGCCCAGCATAAAGGAGTCCATTGTTTTGGGCGTAAAAGAAGTTATATTTATATTAAATCATTCACCAGAGAACGTGGTTCTGAAAAAAAATAACGTAGCATATACAAACTTAATAACCAAGTACGTGTCCCACTGTTTTGGGTTTCATTTCAAGAGAAAACAGAAAACTGGAGATGATATCTAGGCAAGAGCAACCTGTGGCCATTATAAATAAAGGTGCTTTTCAAGGTCCATTAAGCACTAATCATACCTCAGATTATGGGGAGAAGGGGGAAGCACAGGTCTAAGATTGTTTAAAGGCTGTATTTCATACTATTAAGAAATTTAAGACAGAGACAGGTCAGGCTGAGTTCTGTTTAATTTAAAAGATACTCATCTCAAGCGTTAGTCAGAGGTCTCAGGATACTGGATGTCTTTCTTATAACAGTGCACACAGGAAAGAGTGAAGAAAAAGAATTTTAGGAAGAGAGAGAGAGGAATGCAGTCCCAATTAGTTTCCTCCATTTCCCCCAAAAAACAGTTTAAAAGTCAGTTCCAGCATAATTCTCGTAGATTTGTGAGTTGCTCATCTAAAACACATATTTAAGATATATTTATCCCCCCCTAATTTCTTGGTTGACTTGTATCAAGGTGCACTGTATAACACCCTTCCGGGCAAGTTCTGCTGCTCTGCAGGAGTGCTTTTCTTACATTACTTCACGTTTGCGTATCTCATCCCGGCAGCGACAGCCCGCACGGGTAACCGCACCCCGGCACCCCTACATTCCTGCCGCCTCCTCTGGTGCCACACACATCCCGCACTGTGGGACAGAAGCGTCGCCTCCTACTGAGAACCGTCCCTCCGACTACAGGACACGGTTTGCAGTAATAACCAGTTTGAAATATTGTACGGTGATGAAGTTCTTTGATCAAATTTGGTCGATCGAGATGAGCAATAAACACTTTAGCCGCAGCCTAACGGAGAGGATCTAATGGTTTAGCGTAAAAGGCTGGCAGCCTTTTCGGAGCAACAGGTAGGTTATCCAAGAGCTACCAGTCACCCAAGCCAACTGGCACCCTTCTCCCTTCCAATCTCAGCACAAAGCAGTCACTCAATCAGTCACCCAATTTGGACAACGGCCCACGCCACCTCTCCTGGCAAAGCGTTCAAGGGCCTGATGCAAACCCCAGGGAGACCTGTGGGTCTCTCTCCCCCCCCTCCCTTGGTTGGGTTTGGTCGCTGCTGCCCTTACCGACCCCCCCCTTCTCTGCAAAGACCCAAACCAGCACGCACCCATGCCCAGGCAGCTCCAGATCTCCGCTCCCTTGGCTGGGTGAAATCATCTCAAAACAAGGTCAGAGAGGAAAATGTCACCTTTGAAATGGAAGGAGGTTTCTGTAGCACATTATCGCCTAACGTAAACATCAATGACACCAGAGACAGCAAAAGTTTGCAGCTGTATTATAAACTTTCTTCCACCCCCCCCAGCCTAGGAATAAGTCATCCAAACAAGCCCTGGCAGTTTTGACTGCTCAAGAAACTTTATGGCTGAGAGCTGCACAGATGATTTACTGCCAGGTCCCCTTTTTCCCCCTCAAGCTCGCAGTAAACCAGAAATTCACAATTGTTTAATGGAGGACAGCATACTCGCCTTTTCTTTTTCTTTTTCTTTTTTTTTCCCCTCCTTCTCATGAGAAAACTTGTTTTATAGTTCTTGTGAAAGAATGTGTGATGTCTGATTACAACACGGAGCTATAAATCCAAGTCTTAAAAAAAAACCGTGTGTGTCTCTCTCCTTTTTTTTTTGTGCTCAGCAGTAACACACTTGTTTTAATGAGCCAACCGTCTAGGTATGAGAACACACCACTGCCGAGAGAGAGAAGATAAGACAAAACACCCCGCTGCATCCCTGACGTTGTCGTGACGGATGCTGTTCGAACAAAGCCCGTAGCTGATTCTCAAAGCTGCTATAAGCTTTAGGCCAGCTAGTTTCAGCTCGTGGAACAGCCTGGAAAATGAAGCTAAAAACAGGCCCTGATGCACTAAGGTGCTTCAGAAGATCGGTAATTTCAAGTGTATTGCCTTCATTAGGCAGAAATTTAATTATGGAAATATTACAAGGCTCTCTCATTTAATAATTCACTTACTCTATGAAAATAGTAGAGGAAAAATAATTGTTTCTGTACCGATTTAAGTAGAAGACAACATTAAAGGAAATGCAACCACCGCTTTTAGAGGAACAGGTGTAAAGGTAAATAAAATCTGTGTGAGTAAATGGAACAAACCCATCTGGTCTCACAACCCAAAACCTTTTAAACCTAACAATAGACTTACAACCATTGGGGTGATCCTGAAGTCAGTCTACGTACAGTCCTTCATCTGAACAAGCCATCCCACAGCCTATGTCTCTCATGGTCTACTCCTCAGGCTCTTTGCCAACACAAACACCGATTCCCTGAGCAGAGCACCAGTAGTGACTGCACTGGTGCAATGGTCTCTCTGAGGTCACAGTCACTGTGGGAGGGGGATGCACTCAGGACATCCCACTCGTCCCTCCTCAGCCTTGGATTTGCCAAGCAGGTTGGGACAACCACAACTCCCTCCCGCACAGCTTGGGCTTCTCCTGCGGTGGGTCCCAACGCTTTTGCCCCGGAAGGATGCTCTGAGCGCCCGCTGCTCAGCGCAGACCAGGCCCCTTTGCCTTCTCCAGCTGCGGGGGCTGCACCAGCTGGGTCCAGCTGCGAGCACGCCAGCCTGTTTATTAAATCTGCATTTTGCAGATGGCTGCAAACACAGGGCTAGTTCAACTGTCATTGACATCTCCAGGCAATCCATTAAGCGAAGAACATTTGCTTAAGATATGTGTTCGCCGTCTGTTGGATTGTTTTGAAGTGTCACATTTTTTCATGACATTCTGCCTCCATAGTTGATGAGATATAGTGAAAATCAAAATATTACGGGAGGTATTTAACTACTGTTCAAACGCAAACTACAGGCCAACACCAGCAGGTACAGACCCTTCCGCCATACAGGCAACATTTTGTAGTGAGCACATTTTCACAGAGGCCAAAAAAGCCAGTAAGTGACTAAGGGAATGGGACCCATATTTAAACACATTCCAGTATGCCCACTGTTTCCGGTTTGTTTTCCTAGACCAATATGCTTTTTTCCTAGTAGCCAAAAATCAGACCTAGCAAGAACGGACTTAAAAAAAAAAAAAATCCCTTCCTACATTAAGTCATACAAAAGGAGGTCTGAAAAGTGAACATAGTGCTCTAGCTGTGATGATGGAAGGACAAAAGGCAGGAGGCATCCTCGACCAACTATATCACTTAAAAATCAGCCAAAGGAATTTTTCAAACAGAGAAAAACAAGAATACCACTTTCCAACCTCGTTTTTGAAGACTTCCTAGACACCAGTCCATCGAACTGCCCAGTAGCCCTGCACTGGAACAGAGGTTGCCCTAATGAGGGTGTATGTGATGCTGCAGACGCAGGTGTATTCGGCAGCCTTCCTCCTCCTCCCTGCAACATTGCCATTTGTGTTGAATGCCGATTTCTGAGACTTATGAATACTATTTTACAGGAAATTATTCTTCTGAAGGTGTATGACCAAAGGATATAGATCAATAGACTATGATGCAAAGACTTGTCATACCACATATTTCTAATAGTAGAATATTTTCTCTTTCTTCATTTTTTTTCCCCCCAAAGAGGTGCAGCAGGAACGTCAGAGGGAGATTTGATCAGATGAAAGTTCCATGTCTTGCAAAATATTTTTATGTGCTAAAAGGAAAAAAAAAAGAAAGAAAAAAAAAAATACTGCTGTACCGTAGCAGGCAGGACTGCAAGAGGAAGGTGTTGGCCAACACCTACAGATCTGCTTGGGGGGGGAGGGGGAGATGTGTTCCCGCTTCATTTTTCACTGAATAAAATGTTTCAATTTCAGTTCAAAATATTTCAGCTTGGCTTCTGAAAACTGAAAAATGTCTATTTTCCATTTTCTGGTTTCAGGTTTTTCTCCTCTCTTCTGTTATTATTTTCCCTCTCCAGAAAGGATGAAGTAGTATGAGATACTAGAAATACAAGGAAGTCCATCTTTTTTACTCCTGTAAGATTTTAAGTTAGAAAAAATTACAAATATTAAGACAGTGTAAGAGTGGGATTGAAGAGACCAGCTTTTAATGCTTAATCTCTACTTTAGAGCATTTTTAAAAGTCAAGTACTTTATGCATAGATACCTTTGAGGAAGATATAATCTCCCAAAAAGCATTCACAGAACTATTAAAAAAAGACCCAACCTTATTTATTTAGAAGTATTCAAACTGATTATTTTATTCAGTGATGTTTTCATTCAGCTCTAAATAGCACAGAGGTCTTGGGTGAGGTCTTGGGGGAACAACTTGTTTATTTTTCTATTCATTGTGACAAATGCTTGACTACATCATGGTTTTCCCTGTTGATACTAACGATTTATGTTTCAGATTCATATACTACTGCTTCAGAAACAATGGGGATGACCTTTTCAGTTTAAAAAGTATCAATGAAATAGCAATGCTTATTTATTTAACAGAAAAACAGCCTTGTCTCAAGCTTGCTTTGCTCGAGCGAGAGCAAGATGTCAGCAATGGTTCACAAACTGCATTTAAATTAAAAACTTTGAGCTCTTCCAAGATCAGCTTTTAACCTGAGCTTTCAGAGGCATCGGAATAGGGCTCCAAGGCTGTTTACCTGTCATTGAACCAAAATCACAACTGACTTTTCAGTTTCAAATTTAAGATGGAATCCTTATGAAATTTGTAGGGATTCTAAAATGAAGTCTTATATCTGGCGTCTGTATACAATTCAGTCTCTTAAAAAGAGCAGCAGCAAGGGGACACAAAACATATGCACGATTTTACTTTGAATTCAACCATTTTTTACCATGTTTTCTTTGATAGCCTGGAACTATATTCAGAGTGCAGCAGAAAATGAAAAGTCATATGCCAAAACCAAGCAGAGTGCAGGTATGGATAATCCCACAGGGCTTTGAAGAGCAGCGAGATGTTCAGAATAGAGACTCAGCATCTTGAAAAAAGAGCAACTCTAGTAAGTAATAAAGCAGTAGGCTGCTACCCTCTCACAGATGAGCCGTTAGATGGGGCATGCATACATATGTGCGAGTTTGGATCCACATCCAGGTCAGGTTTTTGGCTGTGGTACCATCGCCCATACGTAGGAATCGCTAACGATACTTACAATGGTGCTCTGTCTCACACCTGAAAAAATCAGAATCCTTAAACATTATCATTTGCTCTTACCTCCCCCCACCATCCTATACATAGATATATATGTACACACTAGATCTGGACCACTTAGGTAACCTCTCAAGCCAGCCATCTATAAAGTTAAGCCTTCTGTATTCGTAGATTTATCATTAGCTAAAATGAAATCTAGGACTTTTTAAAAAGACTCAGTATTAAAAAAAAAAAAAAANAAAAAAAAACACCAAAAAACACACTTGCAAAGAAATCAGAATTAATTATCCAAGGAGCCAGGGATAATGTCACTTTTGGAAATGCTATAAAGAAAGAAGAAACATTGCAGGCTGGGGAAAAAACCAGCACGCCTGTTAGGAAAGGAAACCATTAAAGTAAACAAGATTCTCTCATTACAAAAGTATTTGAACAATGGTTAGTTTCAGTTTAGCTGCTGAACTTTTAAAAGACTGGGTGTACTCGTAACACAAGGTGTACCAGCCTTAAAAAGCCGTCCATCAAGCAAGGCAAGCTCAACGCTTTCGCATTTGCTACTTGAGCTTTTTGACTTTGGCTGCACAATTTCGAATCAGAAAGCGTCAGAACTCGGGTTTGAACCTGGATCTGCAACCTCTGAAGTTCAGTATAATTTCCTGCATCCCACCGCTACCATCCCCCGCACCTTTCCTAATATGCACTTCACTTCTACTCGCAACTGCCTAAATACGCCGCGGCACACATTTCTGGCTCCCAAGGAAAACATTAGGGAGTGGGTGTGCTTCCTTAAGATTGTATTGTGCTTAAAGATAAGCCAAACAGAAAACAAAGAGCACATTATAAGCAACTGGAATAGCAGCTTCTGCGGTTTCCAACACTTGAAGAAGTTTAAAGTAAAGTGGATATTAATGACAAACAGCTACTTTCTTGATTAACAACTGCGCTATTGCTTTTGCTGGATGAATTGGGAGAGGACAGACCTTATTGATAACGATGCACTTGGCCACAGCTATGGTTGTGAAGTTAAGCAGTGAGGTGAAAGTCGGTAATACTGTAGTGCACATACGTCTGCTGTAGGAAATACAACCTGGGATAGGGATATACAGGTAAATTTCCCTGGGTAAGTGGGATACCAGGTTTGTTACTTTTCAATGCATATCAAAGAACCACAAAGCCTTCCAAGAAGCTGGTCCATTGGAGGGGAACATTAGGTAGGTGAGGTGTGTTAGGCGGGACATGATCTAAAGGGGAGCAGATCATGCATTTACCTATGTTGCATAAAGTCTTCCATTATAAGGGAGTATAACAAGCTTTTCTCAAAAAGCCTCTCCCACCTCTGATGTTTGCAAAAAGCTTCTGACGTTTGGCAAGCAGAGCATCTTTGAGTTAGAAAAAGACCTTTTCTTTGTCTCATCAAATTCTTTTCGATTCATGTTGATATGAAATTGTTAGAAATCTCCATTTCCTTTCTCTCTAGCCTGCCAAAATAGCAATTAAATGCAAAAGGTGGCTGATTAAAGTCTCAAAGCAACACAAAGTTTGGCATGATTTTAGCTTTAAGTGATAGTCTCTGCAAGTTAAACCATCTGTTTTAAATTCTGTTATCTGGAACATACTACCTAAGAAAAGCTTGTAACACACAGGGCAGATGAAGAGCAATAGTTTGGAAGAGAACTGGGCACCTATGAAGACTACATTCATCTGTTTGTTTGTTTGTTTTTTTAAAAGGAAGAAGAAAGTATCATAAAGAAGTTCTCAGAACCTTACTTTACTATGAGGACATGTAGAATAACTTGCCATCAGTTGAATAATTGCTTGTTGAGACAGCATAGCAATTAAGGGTGGTGTGGCTCTATGGGGCTATTTGGCAAGGAGTAACTGTACTAGCCCTAGCAGAAAGGGTAGGGTTTTGCCACATTATTTTTTTCCCCAATATAAAAGTTCAGACAATGCTAGAATTGCCACTCTGAACCTCCTACTGGGTTGTCAAGGTGAAAATACCAGAAGTGACCTCTGCAGAGATTGTGTCAAAGCTATCCCCTAGTCAATGTTAGCACTGCAAATGATGTAGCATTTGTCTAGTGACAGCAACAGATCAAGCAAGGATAGGTATAGGGATTTCTAGAATTACTACAAAAAAATACTTCCCCTGAAGCCCTCATCTAGTGGGTAACACCTCCAGGGTTTTAGGGTCTCTGGACCCACACTTGAGTTACACCTCTTCTGGGGGCTCAGAACTCATTTGTAAATTTAGATCCACATACCTCCATAGATCAGAAGCAAAAAAACCTGTGAACATCTCTTTGCATGAACCAGGTATAAGAAATTCCACAAAAGCCATAAAAGTCATTCATTGGCATTGCTTTAAAAAAGAAATCACATATATGAGCAGGCACAAGATATGAAAACCCCACAGTCACATGCTCCAGAGCAACTGTGCTGCCCTGGCTTCAAATACAATGTGGGAAAGGATGAGGAGCAAAGCTCACCCACAAATCAACTCTTATATTTATGTTACATGCTATCTTAAACCAAACCAGCATAGAAACAGAAATCTCATGGTTTGAGGTTGTTTTTTTAAAAAAACAGTTCACAAATGCAAACCATGAAGAAGGACAAAGTGGGGGAAAATACAAAGGTAGTCAAATCGTTTGGTTACATACCTTACGAGTGCTGAAAGTACATTTTATATCTTGTAATCCAGGTAATTAAGCATCAGATAATCCACACAAACTCTGCTTTGGCTATATTACAGGGATAATATTGTCACAAGAATGATCCAGAACAACTGGCACAGTGTAACACATAGCTCTTTGGAGTCTGCCAATACCCAAAAGTGGGGAAGAGACCCAAAAATACACACTTAAAATTAATGGCATAGGAAATCTAAAATGGATTGGATTTAACTGCATTAGAAGAAACAGCATTTCTTATAAGGTATGTTTCAAAGGTCTGTTAAACTGAGACAAAAACTGACTTTGAGAAGCAAGATATCACAGCAAATACAGGAAGACAAGTAGTAGGATTAGAAACAAACCGCTTTTTCCTAACTCTGCTAAAACGGATTTGTGTCCAAACATTTATCACAGGCAATGAAGGAAGAACCCTTCTTGCCACAGTACACCAATTCTCCTACAAAGTCAAAATCACTGACATGATAAATTGTATTGGATCTATCATTTTTAGCAGGAAATACTAAAGAAAACACACCTATGTAAAACTCAGTGGTTAGATTTTGTTGGGTTTTGAGCTTCTTATAACTAACTCAGTTCTTTCGTGTCTCGAAATCTTTCTAAATTCATCATTTTAGTTGACCTCTTAATTCTAAAAAGCATTTGACACTTTTTCTTAAAGCGTCAATATTTAGAGTGATCATATGAGAACTTCAGGCTTCATTAGAAGAAAAGGTTACTTACTGCTCACTGTTATGAAAAGCCTTGTAAACATAAACTCTAAAGGTCTAAATCCCAGAATTTTAATTAAAAAGATCTCAGATTTTAGCTGGTCGAGCACCTGGCTAAATGTTAGCGATAGGGAGGACAGACAAGGTATATTATGTATTCAGGTTTAGCAATATTGACCTGCAGGCTTAATTTTTATTCTCAGAGAAGATAACATTTTAGTTTTAACTTTGACACTGCATACTTTAGATCCAATCATGCCATGATGTAGTGGCCTTGCAAAATAAATAATGCCCTTTCAATAAGTTCTCCTACTGAAAATACGTGCAAATAAGAAATGAAATTGTTATAAAGCAATTAATTATTTAAATCTGGTGTTCTGGGATTATTTTGGCATTGAACTTGTATCAGTAAGAATTGCTCTAAGTTACTGAAAAAGCTGGATTAGAGATAGGATGTGGAAGAAAATTCTTATGTGCTAACAAAAGTCACACTGGGATTTGCCACAGCTTGAAACTAGCTAAGAAAAATGTCCCAAACTCACCTTCAAAGATAATGGAGATCTGTCTGTCACAGAAAAAGGCTGAAAACTGTTGGTCAGTTTGCTAAATGCAGCTCATCCAACTCTCACTCTGCTTCCCTTTATATTTTCATGCACCACAAGTGTCAGTCTAGACCCCAGAAACGCTGTTCTGAACCTTCCCAGTTCCCCTCAGAGAGATAGTTAGAGCCCCATCTACTCCAGGAGACCCATGGACAAGTTCCAGTCAGTTCCCCTAACAAGCCTGGTCAGATTTGGCAGAGATTTTTAACACCATGGCATACATGTGCATCTTCTGTGGAGAAAAGTTTCTTTGTTCAAAGCTTGCTGCCTCCTCTTCCTCTCTTCAGTTATCTTCACACAGCTTAAACTTATGGTCTGTGTGCTCTTTGCACATTTCTTCTGCTTAAAAAAAAAAAACAAACCCAAACCCAAAACCCCAACAAAACTAATAATGAGACTTGTATTAAAGATCAGCAGTCTGGTACCTAATTCCTGGTTTCTTGGGTCCTATGATGCACTGCGTAGCCATAAGCTACCTTTGGTTTGCAATATTGCCCTGTTTCATAGGACAAAGGCTGAATATCCCTTCTGTGTCTTGATACGGGGGTTTCATTTTGCTATGTATTTATTTCACGTCCTAGCGTAGCACAGAAGCGGTGAAAAGTAGATCCAAGGATTAAGCTCAGAGCACGGAAGGGGAAGTTTGAAGCAAGATCAGCTCAGGAGAGACTTTCAGGAAGCATAAAGGAATGATCAAAGTATATAACTTCCTCAAGACTTGGTTTGTTAATGTTATCACGGGTTAGTGAACTCGAGGTATTGAAAACAAACAGATCCTTTCGGCATGTGAACCGATTCCAGGCAAAATGATGCAGCCTGCACACATGGCAGGCTTCACAGCTCCACACCGCTGCTTCTCCCATGCGGACAACCCCAGTCTATATAACCTCCTCCTTAATTGTCATTCCAAATGTTTTAAGGCTTTACGGGAGTAGGATGGCATCTCTAATTTTAACTAACTGCCTCCACCGCAAGGATCAGACTTCTGGCCATGGAAAACAGCAAGTTTTAGACTTTAAGTGACTACATCGTTTGGGAAAAGCCATTGAGAACAGAGTGGAGATTGACAGCGGTGGCAATTTCTGTACATAAACCATAAAGCTTATGCTTTCTCAGCTTCCCTCACATGCATGCCTGCAGAATTCCCCATCCCCATGCTCAGCTTTGCTAGGAGCAATGAGAAGGAAAGGAGAGACAATTACAATTGCAAATCCCCTCTGCGGAAGAATTTAGGTAAATATTCATCAGAAACAAACCAGAAAGCTTAATTTGCCTCAACCACTGGGAAGGGAAAGGAGAAAGGTCCCAGACCCCCAGACCCAACACTTCTTGAAATCTCAAAAAGCTAAAAAGGACCTCAAAGACCTGGGTTTCAAAAATAGCTCGCATATTTTTCTATTTGCCTATAGTAAGCACAAACCACAGAAGCAAGTTGAAACCCTGCTTTTTCTTTGCCCGTTTATTCAAGTGAGGCAAAAATTCTCTCTCCAAGGTGAATAAACTTAAACCATAAGTAAAGTCCTGCTTAAATATTGACACAGAACAGTATATTCTCCACTACCCACTGTTTTGTTAGCAATTAAAGTATTAGATAACAAGGCACATGTACACAGCTGGATGAAGAAACCTCAAATTTCTGAACAGGGTCCCAGTTTCAAGAGTCGGCATAGAGTCAAAATGACCTTTATCTTGCCAGTGTTAACAAATTTAGATTAAGTACACAGATACCAAATTCCTTGCATGATTTATCGACTATGTAATGCTACTTTTTGTACCCACACAATTTGTACAGTCTCATTTTACTGGGTACTGTACGAAGTAACACGTCAAGTGCATGACAATATTGAAGATGAACAGGGTTGTTGGGGTTTTTTCTTGGATTGTTTCCCCCCCAGAAATAACCTGCGAATGCCCCGCTCATTGGAAAAGCACACGCTTCACCTTGCGGATCAGACAGACAGAGGGCTCAATCAAGATGTTGCAGAGGAGACAAATTCGAGCTGTGGAGCACCTGCACTGTTGTGACGGGGACAGACTGGGGGGACCCCACACGGGAAGAAGGACCTGCCTGCAGGCTGAGGCCTCAGTCCACGGGCGTTTCTTTTAGGAAAGAGAAAGAGAGATGACAGATGGGAACAGTAAGTTTCGTTCTGTAAGTCAGAAAGGAATGAGAAGGCTGACCTTGAAAACACAGCTCTGGCTCGCTTTGTATGAAGCGGTGCTAGGCACAAAGGAGTAGGCACGGAGATGCAGGTAAAAGTGAAACTCAGAATATTACTCTCACTTTTCTATGTTTAAACTGCTTGTTAGAATTCCTGCCATACCATCAAATTGCAAAACAAATTTGTCTATTTCCAGATGTCCACTAGTAGTACTTCAATTATGTGCGTATGTGTATTTACATCTTCATATTCAAAGTTTTGAATTAATTCCATTTTCATTCATAGGTTTGCTTTGGCAATCAGGATGCCACGACATCAGTCTTCCTCCAAAAAAAAAAAGCCATTGTAAGAAGTTCCTACTTTCATGCCCTCCACAAACACGTCCCATCCCTGCCCGTTGCCCGTTACTTGCACCAGCACAGCAATTTGTGTTGCTCTGTTAGGAATTGTGTTAGCGAAGTTACAAAAACGAAGCATAAAACAAAGTATTTGAGAACCAACATCAGTGTACAACACCACACTGAAGCTCTATTTCATTGCATATTATTCTTAAGGAGCAGCAGCAAAGCCGTAATTAAGAGTACCATATTTAACCGTACTTACAGTGATAAGGAGGGGCAGTCATAAATAATGCTTATGTCCTGGTTGAAATAAGGTTCTTAAATAACATTCTTTAAGTAGTATCACTAGGGTTTTTTTCACACTGGAACATACTGCATCTCTGACTCATTTCTATGAAACCTCAGAATAGTTGTTTTTAAAAATCAGCCAAACACAGGTTTGTATAAAGGAAATCACTGCAGTACACAATTCCCTGCCTACAGCTGCGAGGTCAGGAGGTCAGACACATGCTCCCGCTCACTTCCCCAGCTAGATATTGCGATGTCGTTAGCAAATTACACAGAGAAAGCAACACATACGATGGCTTTATAACTGTCAGTTGAGCGTTTCACCAGAATTGTTGGCTTTAATAGGTTTGCCCAAATGGAAGGATACGATGAGAAGCTCAGAGACTTGCTTAACATGCTCGCGGGGTGCGCGTACCTCTAACCTACGCGATGGGGCTGAGGCAGCAGGATGACTTACTGCACGGGCTTTGCTGCCTGCAGCAGAAATGCCCGGTCCTCCCGGAGACATAAATTTGCCGTTCCTGTTTTCCTCTCCATTTGTCACAGCACAGAATGAATGCTCGCTCCTCCCAGTGCAGTTCAAAGTCACCTGGCCCGACTGGGGTGTATTGGGGTAGCCACAATAAATTCAGAAGCATTTGTTTAATTTTCCGAATGCTTAAAAATATATAGTTTGCGAGAAAGATCCACCACAAAGCAGGCACTTACAGTCCTATTTAGCGGCAAGTTTTCCTTAACCTATCCTGTGTTTCATAAGGCAGCAGAACACAACAAAAAATAAAAAATAAAAATCAGTAGCCAAAAGTAACATAGCGCAAGATCAAAACCAGGTTTGTTCAGGACATCGCTAAATTTGGATTTATAATGAGGAACGTATCATGTAGCCAGGAAGGGCTGGAGAGTGTTTGAAAGGGGCACTAAGAATGCAGGGTACATTACAGGACCAGCCACACTTTGCTACTGCCTCCCCAGGAGTCCTGAGGCTCAGGAGGAGCTTATTCACCCTTAATCTTCCATCGGTATGGCAGCAACGCTTATTTCATTTAATTACAATCACCAGAGAGCCATGCGGGCAGGCAGAGAGGTTCTTTTAAGGTCCTGTGTGAGCCCATTTTTGGCAAAAAGCCCCATCCTGGGACACAGGACTGAACACTGTTTTGACCTCCCATGAGCTCCTCACAAAGTAATGGGTCTGAAAACATCTCTTCTTCCCTCATCACCAATGGAGGGGGACCTGTGAAGCAGCAGAGTATTTCCATCACAGGCCACGGGCCGTGGCTGGCTGTTTTCAACAGTGGAGGCTCCAGTCTGGCCTGGACAAGGTCTCTGTGTAACGAGTAAACAGCCGTGCTTGGGAGGCAGCAGTAGACGGCTGCCAAGGAGAGGATGATTCCTGTTTGGCCAACCCTCCAGCAGCCTCCTTAGGTACTTTGTAAAAGCATGGCCAACAAAGTTGTTTGCAGATATAGAATCATAGATTGGTTTGGTTTCGAAGGGACCTTAAAGATCATCGAGTTCTAATCCCCCTGCCATGGGCAGGGACACCTCCCACCAGACCAGGTTGCTCCAAACCCTATCCAGCCTGGCCTTGAACACCTCCAGGGATGGGACAGCCACAGCTTCTCTGGGCAACCTGCGCCAGGGGCTCACCACCCTCAAAGGAAATAATTTCTTCCTAATATCTCATCTAGATCTCCCCTCTTTCAGTTTAAAACCGTTACCCTTAGTCCTATTGCTCCACTTCCTGATCAAGAGTCCCTCCCCAGCTTTCCTGTAGCCCCTTTAGGTACTGGAAGGGCCTCTAAGGTGTCCCTGGAGCCTTCTCTTCTCCAGGCTGAACAACCCCAATTTTCTCAGCCTGTCCTTACAGCGGAGGTGTTCCAACTCTCTGATCATTTATGTGGCCTTCTCTGGACCATACCAGCACATCCACAACCCTGTCTACCCCCGTGCCTCCTCCCCAACCAGCACTGCACAGTATAGGAGCTGCAATGATCATCAAAAAGAACATTATTAGAGAAAAATTCAGCTACTTTCCAGGAAGCTCCGTCCCAGCACAGCTAACTTTGAGCCCACAGTGCCAGTTTATCGCACTGGCATAGTGAACACTGAATTTCCCCCCCCAGATGCTGTGGAAATGGAAAGATTCAATACAAAGCATTTGACTCTGCTCTCACTCTACCCACTTAGATCAATAGTAATTTCATTGGAATATAATGAGCCATTAAAGTCAGGATCAGGCTGGCAGGATATACACAAGAGAAATAAAACATAACACAACTCTTGAGATTAAATATTGGCTACCATTTATAATTGCATGACAGCTCACCGTCGGATTGCTTGTTGAGCTCTAGGCACCCTAACCTGTGAACACAAATATTTGTACGTATTCCTAGAAAGCAGGTCACAGCATTAGGTGTAAGCTTATAACAAAACACAGCTATAAATAAAAAAAAAGGAGTGATAATTCTGTCTTAGCAAAGAAACAGGTCCAAACAATGCCTGATTAGCTGTAAATTCTGAATAGCTTGAATGATGCAAGCCTGGTGACATCAACATTTACAAACCGATCCTGTAGAAATAGATCAGATGAACTGTTCTCCAAGGTAATTTGCCGCCTGTGCATCACGGTTTCACAGAACAGCTTGGTGACTAAACTACAGCTATTGCTGTCACAGGTGTACGCTAACTGCCACAGAAGCCACAGTAGCCAGTCATGACTATCACAAATCAAAATTCAATTTTTCTTCAGCAGACATTAAAAGAATATACCGATAGGAGCTTAGAAACATGATATTATTGCTACACGAGAAGAAAAGATGGCCTGGTTTACACAGCTTTCTTAAGAAAATACATATTTATGTAGCTTGCTTCAGTTTTTGTTAAAGACTTTGGAAGAGAGGGTTTGGTCACCTCACCAATACAAACACATAAAATTATCAGACATTAAAATTTTTACCATTAATATCCCCGAGTACATATTTTCTAACCCTGGGGCTCAGCAACATCTCACACTTCACAGAAATAGACATGTTCCTGCAATGCTTCCAAGGTCCTGTCCCAAAGGGCACCACGATGCCCAGCTACTTGCTTTCCCAGATCAAACCCTTGGCCAAGCACCTACTTCATGCTGACAAAGCAAGGTGGACGGAGGTGTTGTGGCACTGGGCCAGCAACCCAGTAAGAAGGACACCCTATGCAAACAGAGTCGAGCTCTGGAGGGCCAAAACAACCTTCCCGAGAACACAGAGACACGCAGCACGCTCACGCAAGGCTCTGGGGACCGGCGGGTGCACTTACCTTGGGAGAAGGCTGGACATGGCCACAGTGTGGGGCAGAGCCCTTCCCAGGGCAGCCTTGAGCACAGCGATCACAGCACAGAGGTTGGAGTGACCCCCAGGACACGGAGGTCCATGCTGCCAGCAGAGGATCAACAGCCATGGACCATGGCAAGTCATTCCTCTTGCTCAGTTGGCCTTTACTTCATTTCCTCCAGAGCAACATAGCTTCATCAAACAGGTGGAAGGACTCCCCACACACATTTGCATGTCCTACTCAGTGTGGGGGACACAACATGCACCCACCCCAGCCCACAGACAGCTCAGACCAACTCCCCTACACGGCAACCCCACCAAAGAGGCGCTCTGAGCAAGAAGGCACCAGCTGCAGCACTTCTGCAAGTACCTCATCACACAACTCCATCCACCTGCTCAGGGTTACAGCCAAACCCCCACACCGGGGAGGGGCACGCAGTCACACAACTGCAATGCTGCTGGAGCACCTCAGCCTCAAAGTCCTGCTGTGGGCACCTCACAGTCATTTGGGATGTGAAATATCAAATAATTGGGGTTACTATAATGTTAGATGGAGCGTGAGATCTACTGGCTGTCAGTTGTCCTCAAACTACAGTAATTACTGTAGCAGTTGTAATAATATATTGCAACAAAATTTAAAATAGCTTCTATTTATTCTTTATTTTATACTTTATAAGAAAGCAACAAAGTGCTGCTTCTGAATAATAAATGAAGTAAAGTGAAAGGGTAGATTTCTCTGCTGCTTTCTGTCATTTCAAATTTGTCTTCCAGGACAACGGTTAAGTATCCCAGAAAAATGAAAAACTCCCCAAAACCTAAATATTCCTGATTTCACAACAGACAATACTAAAGGTAGGATTAACAAGCATTCATTCTCCCAGCCACATCATTTTGCTTTCAGCAAACACTTCTGGTACTCAGGGTGCTCTGGAGCAGCGTACTGCGCAGGTGTTTCTCATTTGACTAATAGTGATTAAGGCAGCAACAGTTTTAGCATGGGAAAGACAGGTGCAAATGGGAGAAAAATCTAATAATGAGGTGAAAAAAGGAGTTCGCAAAATTGCTTGTAACAGCGGTTTAAAGCCCACGCGGGGATTATCATACACTGCCACATGGCAGCTACGATCCCCCAACATACAGATTGCTTCTGAGAGCATTAGCTCAGACTGGCACCGGGGGCTGATGACACCACCTGGAAGACATCAGTAGATTGGCCATTGTGGTCTTCTTTTCTCTCCCTCTTTAGCCAGTTCTAGGAAGGGTATCAACATAACTTTTTGTTCACGGGATCGTGGATGCAAAAAAGACTTTACGCATAGTCCAGCATCAGTGGGCGTTGAACTGTTTCTCAAAGCCTGTACTTGTAAAAGCAAGTTTAAAAATGACCCTAAAAACAATAATCTCACCTCGTCAGAACTATTGCACAATGTACAGCCTCCTGCTAGGCTGTGTTCCAATAGCAAAAGGTTAGAGCGGATTTTTAAATCCATTATGCTCAAGGGTATATTCAAAATCGTGAAGAAAAGGTTTGCTTATTACTATATCTTTGCAGCACATGAAAATCCCAAACACTAAATACATGTTTGTATTACAAGACAGCTTTTTTTTAATGACAAAATTATTTTGTAATCAAATGGCCACAACCAGATACCATGACAATAATTTAGTGACGTGGGAGTACACAGTTGGCACAAAATAAAGTACAGCTCACAAACTCAGGCTGTGTAAATTGATGCAACTTCCTTGGTTATTCACTTATATTCTTTTATTCATTTATACTTGCTGATGCTCTCATTTTCTTTGGTAATTCAGAAACTTAATTTAAGATTTAATATGATCTCAGGAAAGAATCCATAACCCTCAAACATCTGCAGCGGTAGTGAACTGATCAATACAACAATGGCATTCACATGAATTTCAGCAGAGTACAACTGAGGGCTTGTGCTTAGATCTGGGATATGTGTGATAAAATATTTTTTTAAAAATCAGTCTCTTCTGAAAGGTAAACCTAATCTAGCTGTTCGGGATTGTCGCTGCTCCAGAAGGATAAAGGAAAGCAGATTTACCAGATCGCAATTGGGAATGTCAGCTTTTGGCCTTATGACAGTTGGCTATTCTTGACACTCATGTTTATCTGTTGGTTTAATGCTTATTTAGGAGTCAAACGAACTCCCTGACTGCTCAAATGAATGCTCAAGGTAATAAAGTATTTGACAGATTTAACTTCCCTGAATGCAGAGACTCAGAACCTGTTTCAGTGTTCTCATTATTAAATTTGCACCAGGATTTCTTTTCCCGTATTTCTTTATTCACCTTCTTTCATTGGTTGTTCACAGAGCTGATAAATGCTCTGCAACCAAAGCCATTTTATCTGATCCTGAGCTGTAAATACACAGCTTCTCTCCCACTCCCATCTCCCCACCTATACTTTCCAGCCACTGCTGCCAGTTTTTTCTGCCCCAGTCAGTCAGACCAATACCTCCATTTACTCCCGTACTCAGGACAACCTGGGGGACAAACCCTCAACACGGCTTGAACGCAGGCACACAAAGGTCATCTACAACAATGGAAACTTTCTTCGGTGGCAGCAAAACTGCTGTAGAGTCCCAGGTCCCCTTTCCCACTCGCACGCCTTCACCTGACATCTCCCTCTGCCTTGGTACCACCTGCTGATTTAGGAACTGATGGGACTACGCTCTGGGTGAGATTCCTTCAGCAAAAGGCAGGAACAAATATATTTTCCTATACTTTTATGCACAAAAAATTAATCTTCTGCTGTGCTCACAAGGCAAAAATTATCAACATTAATACCTTCCTCGTTATCACTTCAGCGGCAGTTGCGATCAGCCAGAAGTGCTGCACTCCTGTTTGGAGAGTTGAGCAAGTAAATGTGATGCAAACGTGGCAAGCACAAAACTTAACTTCTGCTGAAACAAATGATGTCAAAGGTCGTTTTAATACATGGTCAGAGATGGTAAGACTGCAGTGCTCTTAGTGTGTGAGCTCCAAAGAAGGGGAAATGAGGCCAAAGTGAATGCAATTCAAAATCCAAATAAATATTCACAGAAGAATTTGGCAAATATTCACCAGGTCTAGTCAGCATCGCATTTTTAATCTGTGGCCATTTCACGTTGCCAAACTGATGAGACACTCCTGCTGTCTACAGTGTTGTCCAGAAAGGCATCGTCATAATACAGAATTTGGAAGGTGATTAAACAAACAAAAAAACCCCATCCAGAATTAGTTGTCAACTACCAGAAGTGATTTGTTTATGTTTGCTATGGACCTTCTCTTCCTCAGGACAACTTTGGCTCAAGCGCTGTTTGCATCAACATGGAGGTGGACACAGAAAGGTAATCCAGAAGAGGGGTATGTTCTGGTTACACTGGACGTGCTCCAGTACCCAAGGAGATACCTGCTCCGTGGCCCCAAGCCTGTGTCTTACTAGACACGAGGTAGCCAAGGCACCTAAAAACCCTTTCCCGCAGGCCACCTCCACCTCATTTACACAGACGCCCTGATCATAGTGTATAAGTACATGATTTACACTCAGCGTGATTTCAGCGGTCATAAAGGACGTGCACGAAGCAAGTGTTCAAGCAATTTGTTGAATCGATGCCCAGGTTTTACAGCAGTGCTGTACGGGAGAGGGAACCCCTCCGTGTAGGAGTTTCAGAAAGAGCCCATTTAAATGAACGAGGCAGATACCTCTCCAGTCACATCTCCCAAGTTTTATCCCCACAAAATCTATTAGGAAAAAGTGAAGACTGCAGTTCTGACCGCACTGATGAGTTCCTGCCTTATCTGCGGGCATTCGGTGTCCATGCGCTGAATCAAACGCTTGATGAAGGAATGAAAAACCCAGCAAAAATTGGTTTTGTCTTAAATACCTGAAGCGCAAAACAAGTTGCTTATAGCCACTGAAACAATGCTGCTGAGAAAGAAAAAGCAAAATATGTGTACGGAGCATACTTTATCCTCTAATAAATGATTTACAGTTGGGTCAGGGTGGAGTGACTCAGAGTAAGAGGAGGTAATCGTTCCCCTTCTGCATCAAAACATGCTTGCTCCCTCTCTCCTCAGTCTCATACCTGTGATCACCTTAGGATAATTAGATCGTTCAGTAGGAGTTAAAACAAGGACAACTCCTTCAAGCTGGAAGCCTGGTTTATATCCTTAACCATTTAGTTTTGCAACTACACTTGGCTGTTAATGCCTCCTGAGCTCGGTTTGCATGCTGGGTTATCAAAAAAACCCAAACAAACAAACAAACAAACAAAAAGCCCACCGGTATTGTTAAGATTGCAGTCGTGGCTAAATCACTTGGGATGCCTTTTTAAACTTCCAAAAGTCCTCACCGGAGTTCCCGTCCTGCTGCTGACAGAGCGCGGGATGCCTCAGCGAGGCGAGTGCACTGGCTCCTTCTAGACTTCTGAGGTTGCTGACATTCTCGTTGCATTATGTGCCAAGTTTGTATTATTATATCTATAATTCTAAAAAATGTTTTAGGCATCCAGATATCCTGCTGGTCATAAGCGTAATTTGAAAGTAAACATCCAAGGAGAAGAATTTATGTAAAGGCTGTTCCAACAAGTTTGCATTAATTTAGAGGTTCTTTCCATGTATCTCTTACAGCCCCAATGCCAAAATTACATTTTTTTTATAAATTCATTTTTCTCTTTATCTAAAACAAAACGTTCCAAAACGATCAAACTGAAGAGCCAGTCTTTTCAGCTACAAACAGGAAGCTGCTATGCTGTGTGTGAAGATTACCTCTACCCTGAGAAGGCAGTTTCTCCAGGCAATTAGTTCCACCCTTATCAATTAGCTCTTGTGACGGAAGGAATTTTATCTAGCAGAAATTAGACGCAGTCTGAAAACTTACTACATTTTGCCAACTGAACTCGTAGTAGGGACACTACTGTGCATATGCAAGGTCTCAAACTGTTTGAATCCCAACAACTTCTCCGACCAAGTGTAAATAAAACCCAACAAAAATTATCTAGCAAGTTCATGAGTGCTCGTATTAGTTTAATTAGATCTCTAGTTTAGGACAAGTTAAGAGCCAGACTCAAGACAGAGGAAGGAGTAAGCCCCCATCCAATGAACAAGTCATCCAAAATCTTTCTTTACAGCGTATTTTTCAGGAGGGCTCATTAGAGGAGCTGAGAAGATGTTAATTTCTCTACCAGAGCAAGTCATTATTCAGACACGGCAGTAATGGCAATGATGTTTCGGCGATACATGGAGCTCCTCAGAACCCTTCGTAAAAGTTAGGGAGGGACAGAGCAGTTTTTGTGCTCTCTGCAAAGCTGAGTGACGGATGTAAGAGCAGCATACGATATCGGTCAGAGAAGGCTGAGCTCAAGTGGGTCCTTTTCATTGCCTGCCAAAATACAGCAGCCTTGAAGCGTTCCTGTAGGAAGAGGACAATTTAGAAGTGTCTCGCTGAATCCCGCTGTTCCAGCTGCTTCTCAGACTTACGACTTCGAACTACAATCCAGCTGCTGCTATTTTCATTCCAATTAAGTTCTGAGTGTTTTTTAAACAAAATATTTTCGTAGAGCAACTATTAAGAGATTTCATCACGATCTGATTTCAAACAACAAACGCTGACTGAACTGCAGAGACTGAGTCCGAGAGATGAAGAAACGTGTGTTTGGAGATTATAAAAATGCTAAAAGGATTTAACTTGGCAAGGAGAAGCCTGAGAGCTCAATTTGACTCAAGGGATGCCAAAGTATTGAGGGCTGTGGTAAACAGTAACCCAGACCTCCTCTGTAAGCTGTCCATTAATAAGGGACCTGAGGGACACATTATAAAATTAACAATTGGAAAATTGAAAACAAATCCAAAATCCAGCAGTGTGCGTGCAGTGTCCAGGCTATATGGTCAATGCAGTAGCTGTCTTTAGAATATCATACCGCAGAGGCACTGGAAGTGGTTATTTGTTCTAAAATAAAATTGACATTCATTTTTTTAGGAGGTGAAGCGGCAGCCAGCAAGGCTGGGATGAAAGCTCCTGCAGTCAGCGGTGTTGATGTGGGTCAGGCACACATGAGTCGGGGAGCTTTAACAAGGGTGGGGGTCCCTTTTGGGAGAAAAAACAAATGTGGGAGAACACACTTTTACCCCCATCAACCGCCTCTTCCCCTGATGCTGCTGCTGTAGGCAGAGAAGCTGTGGGCGGTTGGCGCTGCACCAGGGAACGGAGAAGGTGTTCACAGAGAGAAGATGAACCTTACAAGCAATGTTCCTCTCAAGGACTTGGGTTTGGAGTTGCAGTGCCTTTCTCCGAAGCCTCCCAGCAGCCCTTCTGGAGGAGGCAGCAAACAGCAGCGAACTGCTCCGGGCACTGCGCACCCGTAGCAGCAAGCTGTCAGGCTCGGTGGTCCGAGAATCTGATCCAGAATTGCAGCCAGTAAACCCCCTGTCACAGCAAGTGATTCATATGTGAACGCTTACCATATCACACCAGTTACCACGAGATTCCAGAGAAACCAACATTTTTCTGTGAATTATGGGAAATGAAAATCTCTGCAGTGGGGTGGCTCCTTTCCGTAACTCCTGACTGCTGCGCTCGGACACAGCCCGCCTGTCCGCTCTGGAGCCATCTGGGGCATCATGGTTTTGGGGGGTGGCTGCATGTTTAACACTGGTCAACACAGTCCTTTCATGTGGACCTTCTCTGTAGCTAATTATTATCATGAGATGGCCAAGTACATGGGGGATAAACACACAGTGATAATTTCCTACAAACTCACGGTCTCAGCATTTGAAACGCTCCCACCTATCTAGATGTCCACGGCCATTCCACCATCAGAAGAAGGTTACTGGTGCACGATGCTTATTTTTCAAAATGGTGCACCAAAAGCCAAGCGTCACACCCTTCACAGATGCTTTGCCTTTCGAAGAACAGCATAAAGTGGGGATTTAGAGATGGAGACAACTTCCTCACCGCATTGCTCTGGCACCATGAGAAACTTTATCATAGAATCATAGAATCGCTGAGGTTGGAAGGGACCTTTAAGATCATCAAGTCCAACCATTCACCTACCCTGACAAAACCACTTCTAAACCATGTCCCTAAGTACCACATCTACCCTTTTTTTAAACACCTCCAGGGATGGCGAATCCACCCCCTCCCTGGGCAGCCTATTCCAATGTTTAATAACCCTTTCAGTGAAAAAGTGTTTCCTAATATCCAATCTAAACCTCTATTAAGATGTGGCTACTGGCAAGAGGCCTACTTTTAATGGCATGAGATGTACATAGATTTTGCTGAGAGAGATCCTTGTTACTTTTTTTGTGTGGAGTCTTGGGTACTGGCTCCATGGCAGATTCAAAACAGAAGTTCAGATAAAGATGGGATTGTAATGAAAAATAGATATACGAGAGTGCCTACTGGCCTTTCTTGCCTATCAAACACAGAATGAGGTGTCAGAAACACCGGAAGATTTATTAAGTGGCCTAACACACAGATGAAGTGAAAAAACAAAGGTTTACTTTTTTTTTTATACTTTGTTTGTTTATTGCTGCGAAAATTGAGTCCCATCTTCCTTCATTGACAGAAAACTGACAAGATTTTTCCGTTGGGTTAAAAAGCCCTTGGGACATCCCTCCCTCAGTGTGTATTGGAATATATTCTTCATCTCCTGTACAAGAATCAACTCAATATGTGGAGTGCATAAGGAGCACAGGCACTAACGTCTGAGCATCTTTCCCTTTTCATACTATACGAAGAGCAAATACTAATTTACACATGCTTCTAATTGCAACAGTTATAACAACAATACTGACACTGCATTTGTTAGTGCATGTAACCTCAAGGAATACTAAGCATTTCTCCTCAAAGGATGTACAATGGATGGAAGAATAAAACCTCAACATGTTTTGGACTTGCTACACGAATATCGCAGCTGCTTTGAGGAAAAAGAATTGCATTCAATAGCCATAAATAAATAAATAAATAATATTAAGCTACTTCTGCTTTATGGTAGTTTTCTGGAAGTCAGTTGCTGAGGTATGGGTGTACACAGAAACACTGTGGAAATCAAGAATTCCACAACTATTCAGGAAAGTGTTTACAAATCCAGCGTGCAACTTTGCCACGCTTGTATCGTATCTTTGCCATTAATTAATGAAGTGGGAATGTTCCCCCCGACAAGGAACATACCGTTCATGACTGCTGTGCCACTCGGAGTGAAAGCAGACGTTGCGCCTGCAGAAACCATACAAACTCGGTGACTTACCACTTCGTCATCTGATGCTCCTTTTACCCCCACTCCTACCCCAGGACTGAACATACCCCTAGATCTAGTCTTCCCCTTGGCTCCTTATTTCTTAAAAAGTACATTTAGATATTTGGGGGTGTATTTTAAGAGACTGAAAATACCCTGGAAAAACTACCATCTTTTCTTTGTTTTCACTCCACACTTCTCGAAGCCCCAACTCTAATGATATTTGAAAAGGATTTCGCGAGCAGTATCTGGAAACTTCAGCTCAACTGATTGATTGTGTTTAATTGCATTTTGGTTTCATCCACGCAGTACCATAAATCTACCGCTTGTCAAACAGAGGGAGTTGATTAATGGAGCAACGGCTGTCTGTAGTCGAGTTACAAAGAAATCTCAACAAAATATGAAAGTCTTTGAGGATGTATGTTTTTTAACTACTGATGTGGCGCGTGCTCGGGGCTGCGGGTGCGAGGGCAGGAGGTGGAGGAGGCTCCAGCAAGAAAGACACAACGCGGCTCTACGAAAAGCAAGGGGCTGCTGCCTCTTCGCTTCTCATCTGCCCGCAGCGAGTGAAGCAAAGCCTAAAGAAAACCACAGCAGATTTTTCCTCCTTGCTTATTGCAGCACCAAGAATAAAGGATCTCGGCACACATACTACGTAACTGTGAAGCCAACTTACATACATGGAAAAACAGAGATTACAAGATCCAAGTCTGGAGCCAAGTGACATCCTTCATATTTAGGGCAGTCGGTATCGAAAGAGAGACCAGGCATGAAATTCTGGGGTGATTTCAAGACTTGTTGGAACCATCCTGAATATAACTGTTGTTTCCCAACTATTAAGTCAGATGAGGATCCACAGAGTATTTGCGAACAATGAAGCAAAAAGTCAAATGAGGAGCAAGTAAAGCTCTGCCAAATACTAAGGGGGGGGAAAAAAACCCAACACTTTTAACTCACAATAAAAACATTTCTCCTTCAGAATTTTTATCTGGTTAGTAACATTTTTATTGACTTTTCCAGAGCCCTGTCATGATTACGTCTATTATGTGACTACTGAACATTTATAAGGCATTAGCTTCATGATTTAGCAACTTGTAGGGCTGGATCTACAAAAATTCTTGTACAGATCTAGTCTATATAGATAATTAGAGACAAATACACTATTTTTACTGAAAAATACCAAAAAAGGGCTTCTGAACATTTAAAAATAAACCAGTGGATCATACTTCATTGACCAGCTGATAAATAAATATTACATCTCCTCTGACATGAATGAAGTCTTGGATTACATCAGCTGAAGAAGTCCACCATTTGTTATAACAGCTGTCAGGCAACAAGTCTTGGAAATTTTAACTGAGAGGGAAAATATGAATTTGGAAAAATACATAGGCAAATTTTTATTACTTACAATTGCCTAGCAGAACCCCTTGGTTGGGTGGTTGGTTTTTTTCCCAAATCTGTGACCTGAAAAATACAAGTACTTTTTTAAAAAAAATCTTATTTATAAGTAAAGGAAATATAGCCAAGAAAACTGGTAAGAAGAGGGAGTATTGATGAAAGAAAATGCTTCAGAGAAGTTGGATGCACCAGGCAAGTTGCGTGCTGGCAGTTTCATTTCAACCCCACTGGCAGCTCCACAGGAGACGAGCACGCAGGCATTCGGGTTGGCGGCTTCCTGGAGCTGATGAGGAGAAAATGAGCAGTTTCATAAGGAAACACTTTGAATTAAGAGCCAGCGCCAACTGCACAAGTTTTCTTCTCTCACCTCTTTTCTCGCAGTGAGCTGCTCGCTTCCATCGTTCTCCCTTCAGCTGAAGGCCTCCGAGTGCATCTTCTGCACCACCAGTATGAAGGTTGCACCAAAAAGGTCCCTTGTCTCCAAACTGATTTTGCACCAGCAGAAACTGCACACTGTGGGCTCTGTCCTATCCTCCCCAAGAACAGCTGGTTGAGCAAAGAACAAAGACATCCTTCTGCCACGGCGCTTAATTGCTCTCCTCAGGAAACCTCATCGCAGGCCAGCTGCAGGTACGCGTGTTCGGCGTTTCCTCAGGAGCACTGGCACCAGCCTTTCGTGGTGGCAAACTGTTCTCAAGTGCTCTTGGCACTTAGGACTTAACACGTAACGCTTGAAATTCAGGCATGATGTAAGAAGATGCAACTCCATTTTCTCCAGCGGTGTCACACCCACTCTTTCCAGACCTGGATGTAGCTTGCTCTTCTGAAAACCCAAACCATCATTCCCGCAGCAGATCCCTCACTTACTGAATTTAGCGATGCTATTCAGTTTGTGCATCTCTGTGGCAACAAACTTTTGGAAAAGAAAGTACTGTATGTTGCTGAATAGCCCTAAAAAACCCCACAGTTGTGCCAGGGAAACACGTCTAGACAAAATATTGCACCTTGGCTACCGTCTCTGAGACATCTTTAAAACACTCCTTGGCAGTATTGATTTTTTTTCCATAAATTGTAATTCACTTTGGTTCCAGTATAATGGGCCATAGATTTCTCCAGACAGCAGTGACACCGGGGCTTTCGCTTGCTGTCCTATTTCTCCACTCTCTCCTTATTGCCTCAGACAATTCAAAGGCACGGTGCCATAGCAGAAGAGGTGAGTTGCTCCTCTGCTACAGGGAAATACTAGTCCTCCCTGGAAACCCCTTGAGGCTTTGGAAAAGCTTGCCCAGTAATTCACTATTTCAGGGGTGGCAACCTGGTCCCAGCACATAGTGCTGGTCAGTGGAAATGGTACCAGGCTCCTCACAAACCCTCCTGAGATATACTGGCTCCTGGCCTTGCTCACAGCGGTCTGGTTGTAGGGACCAATAGCTAGTGCATCAGGAAAAAACCTGTCAAAATATTGATAGGCGCTCTGAGAAATAAGAATCATTGATACTTATTCCTCAAGAAGTTCTGGTACTTGGCGAAAAACTCAGCAGCAGCTTGAACTGGAAATAAAACATTTTAAAAGTGCAATTATTTGCAGTACACGGGTGTCACTTTGAGTTAGTCGAACCATTCTGTTTTGGTAAAATCAAAATATTCCGTTCTTATTTTGACTTTATATATTATTGTCTACTGCTAAATAGTTGCAACATAAAATGACTTCATTTCCTTCTGACAAGATGACTCTGATAGGGTCGTGTCACTCTGATAAGGTCAAAATACTTTATCTTCTGGAAGACACTCATGCTTCAGAAAGCTTTTGACAAAACAGTGTTTTCCACTGCATAGGCATTCGATCAGAAAATTTTTGGCCAGCTGTGACAATCAAAAGCAAGCCAGGACACGACTTCTAAAATTCAAATGCCTTAATAGAGAGGGATCTCTCTCTCTTGTTAAATGCATCACTAAATTGATTTTACTGAACAATACATCCCACTGACAACCTCAACATAAGCCAGTGCAGCTTTCCAGAACTCCTCTGCAGACCTGGGTTACCTTTGGCCAATAACGCAGATTTGCAAAATCACAGGAAAGTTTCAGCTGGAAGGGACCCCGGAGATCATCTTGGCCAACCTTGTGTTGAAAGCAGGGCCCGAGATTAGGTTATCCGTGGCCCTGTCAAGCCAAGTCTTGAATATCTACGGCCAGGCAGGTTCCACTGCTTCTCTAGGCAGCTTATCCCAGTGTCCAAGTGGTCTCACAGTGAAGAAATGGTTTCTAAAATCCAGACAGGAATGCCCTAAAGTGACAAGTGCCTCTTGCCCCTCCTTCTGTCTTCACGCGTCCTTGTGAGGAGAACGACCGCCTCCATCTTCTCTCTCCTTTAGGAGTTTTATGGAAAATCTGGTTAACAGGAGTTTTTGCATAGGTAAAGGGGGATAAAAAAGACTTGCTCCACAAAGTCTATTGCATTTAAGCTGCTTGTAACCTTCAGGACTCACGGTGACAAAAGCTCCGAAGGACCCAGACATATTTTCAGGCGCAAAAGGACTGACGGTGTTTCCAAGCACAAATTGTTGGAGGTAATCTATGCTTCATCACAACAAATTTGTTACATGTACTGTGGAAAAATCAATGAAATATTTTTCTAATAATTAGATCAAATTATGCAGTTACAGAGCTTCCTGATTACAGAACGGACAGATGGCCTTTCAAAAACAGGTGTTGGTTGGCTTTTTTTTCCTTCTATGAATAGCAACTTTTTTGCCTTAGTTTCTCCGAGTACATCAGGCTACTTAAAAAAAATCCAAATGCAACTAAAGCATATGAATGTTTCTGGAAGGTTCGCTAGAGGACTTGTCTTCTAATGGTTCTATACCTTTCCTTAGCGACAACCACCAGACACTGATTCAGGCAGCCGTTCCCTGCTCATACTTGAAATTTCCTGTACTACGGAAAGTCTCCAACTCCTGCCCTTCAGGATCTGCATGACACGAGCTTTCCCACCACAGACGTGGAAGAGATGAGGACACTTTACCACCAGCTCACTTCACTGCTGGATGTCCCTTGCTATTGAGCCACAGATCGTGTTTGCTCCAACTGGGGGAAGGTCAATGACACCCATCGGTACACTGCTCCCACCACCCAAAAGGTGTGCCTTTCCACCTAGCCAGGATGGGTCTTAAGAGCAGTTTATACACCCTGATCAAGACAACACTTAACCTTATCTTGGATTAATTAATTACATCAAGATCACTGAATCTTTCACTAAAAAGATCGTCTCCGCTCCTCAGGTTTTTGTAGTGCTTTTCTCAATAACCTTCCAACGGACAGACATGAAAATTAGTAGATTTTCTACAAAGACTTGCTCACATGACTTCCAGAAATAAAACCATAAACTTACTTGTCTTTTGACAAATTTGAAACTCAGAACACAGTTCAACTCTTGTTTTTGTAAAGGCATAACAAAACAGATACTGAATGATATCAAACCAAGAGGAAAAGTGACAGAATAGCATCTATCTCCTTATCTGATGGCTACAGCCCATGCTACTTGTTATATTACAGTGAAAAAGTGAAACAAAACATAGCAGGCAATGTGAACCTCTTTGACCCATAATAAGTTTGCTTTCTATATCCATATTTTCTCATATATTACACATAGTTGATTTGAATCAATACTTAAACAAGAGACAAGAAACAATTAGATGCTGCAGGAAACTGATTATACACCGAACTTAATCCTCATTATCCACATCAATATAAATCCATTTCCTGACATAATGCTACTCTTCATTATTTCTCCTGGTATTAACGGCAACTTTATTTTTAGATGAGATAGCAATCCAAATTCCTAACCCCTTCTCCTCAAGAAAGAGCCAAAGGTAGGCAGGGTGATAAAGAATATGTCCCCTTCAGACAAATTTCAGTGCTATGCCAGATTTTCTGCTGCCTAATTTCCTCTTGCAGCTCCACACACAGAGGATGTTCTGCTTCTCCCCCCGAAACCAAATTTGTGAAAGTGTGGAATTTGCATCTCCAAGGTGCAAATCTAATCTTTGAGAGCTAAAATAAGAATGAACAAAGGAAAAGCAAATAAACTATTTAAAACGAAACAAAGGTAACCAAATAAGCCTACATTATTTAATAGCTCCTTTCCATCATGTTTCTGATTGTTTACGTACTTTTATTTTAAAAAGGTTTCAAAGGTATTCAACACAAGCACGGCAAGATTCAAGATCTTCCAATACCCCTTAAAAGAATCTTAAAACCAGACTTGTGTCATTAACAATACTGTGGTTTCTGTCAGACGGCAGCTACCATTGCTGCCCATAGTAATAAGGAATTGTTATTTTTTGGTAGAGCAAGTGGGAATTTTTCAATCAGATAATTCTTAGTTGGAAAACACCAGTTTCTAACAGGTCCCTTTTTATAAAGTTTCTTGGGATTGGTACGGGATTTCTGGTCAAAGCAGAAAGAGATGAAAAGAAACCAAAGCCTAGTGTGGTGTCTGCAGCACTTTTAGAGCACGTGGTGAAGACCGGGTTCAAGAAGCCTTTTCTGGCTAACCTGCAACAGTAATGTGACCATAAAGTTCCCATTTCCGCCTCAAGCACTAGCTATTTTGGTGTCTTCCTTCTGTTTTCAAGTAAAAAACCCCAATTTTTATACTCTTTCCATGACGACTGTCTTTCCATCTGTTACGATTTTTTTTTTAAAATCTCCCCAAACAAATGGTCCTCCAGCCTCTCCAGTATGAATGAGAAACCTCACTAATTAAAGGATAGAGCCTGACTAAATGAAAAGAGAATATATTTTATGTCTACGCTATGAACACTTCAAACCGTTTTCCAGCAAATAGCGTCCCACCCCACAAACACCAAAGATCGTACGTATGTTTACTCAACTAACCCATGTTATTCATGAGCAGACATTTTACAAGACAGAGGCAAAAGTATTATTCCTGAAAGAATTGCTTTGTAATATAGGATCTATGAGAAGGTCAAAAGGAAGCATTTCTGGACGTGTTCCATCACTTGATGTTCAGGAAACCATTTTGTACGACACAAAGGATTAGGAAAAATAAGCTGCATGACATTTATTTTGTAATTTTAACATTAATATCTGTAGAAACATTTTATTGTCAGTACAAAAGTTAACAGATTTCAATACTTCTTTTACCCAATTTAAAAAAAACAAAAAACAAAAAAAACCAAAACCAAAAACACCACCACATAAAACTGTGTAATTTGCATTCATATTGCATGGCCATATCAGTGTGAGTGTTCTGAAAGTAAAAACACGAGACTTCCGTAAAAAGATACAAACAACAGTGATATTTTAGCAGAGGCCAGTGCTATACCTACTGTTATGGAATGGATTAGAAGGAAATACTGGAGTCAGCATGAATTAATCCCTTAAAAAGATGCTGATATTCCTATGGCAAATTGTCATTATAAACAACTTCTCTCTTTTTAACTTAAGTTACAATAGAGGGATAGTCTAAAAGGCAAAAGATCCAGGCCAAAAGATCTGGAACCTATTATCCAACTCAGGGAAGAGAATTGTAGTTAATTCAATGCATGTGCAACCCAGGGTGGAAGCTCAGCTCCTTTTAGAGCAGTATGTTCTGCTATGGTTATAGACAAAGTACTGTCTTTCCTTACTTTAGGAACCCTCTTTAATATCTTCTTCTTCTTTTTTTTTTTTTTTTTTGGTAAGTGGAATGATTCTGCTTTTTGGCCATGGGAAACGCTGCTAAAGAGTTAAATTGTTAAAGTGACGGGTATTGAGAATAAAAGGCTTTCTTGTTAAAGGATTTGGTTTTGATAAGAATAATCATCTGACACCGCAGTTTTTATCACAAATAAATCAAAAGTTTAATTCCCCCAAAATTAGTTATATACTGTAAATATTTCTTTTTTTAAAGATCTGAAAACTAGTAAAGACTGAGCAATATATCTACTAGTTCTCTGTGCTGCCTGCATAGAAATGCCATTTAAATTACAAAAACACAACAACCCTATAAACGATTAACTGTTTTGTACATTACCAATTAGTTAATAAATTAATGATATACCATTTTCCCTGAAAGCAAAGTATTTTCCACCTTTGGATGGTGAAAATTAAGAAATTCTGTGTAAGAACAGCATTTAGCAAATAGCTGTTAAAAAAGAGACTAATTTGCTAGGTGGATTGGGACATCCATTTTTAAATCAATACAAAAAATAATTCATTGTAAATATATATAATATATATTTATACATATTTTGAATATATTTACATACATCCAGCACCTATATACTGCATTTGTGCTCTGTAAGTGTGTGCCAACATATATTTTCTCCAAATATTACAAAATAAACAAGGAAGGCAGACCCAGAGTTTGCCTCAAGTCCAACTGGTCCATTGTACAAACAAAGTCTGTTGCAGCTTACAGGAAGCCAGAAAATTGATAGCGATGGGTATCTAGACACAGCTCAGAAACATTCTTCTTTGTTGGGAATATTTAAAAGTTGCAAATTATGAGATCCTTTATGTAAGTTCTGACTGCTTTCCTCCAAGTTGGTTTTTTTTTTCCTTTTTCTTTTTTTTTTTTTTTNATTTCATATGTACAAGCAGAAACATTAAGGTCCTGGAGAAAAGATTTTGCTTTGTATATGGTAGGTAGCTTGATGTTCTTGTTTCTTTATTCCTCTGCATGATTTCTTTTCATGTTTTAACACTTCCATTCATGTGTTGGTACTTGGGAAGACAAGGTTCATAAGGCATTGGATCGGGAGAAAAAACAGAGTCATCACCTGAAGAACACGAACTCCTGGTGTCAGGGTAACTAGGTGAATACTGTTCGAGAGGTCCACTGAGGTCCAGATACTCCTATGACAAAAGAAATACATTTGCATTTTTGGACAGTGAGTAAAACTGACAATAACACGTTACCGCTGCTCTGATTTGGCTTGATTACATTGTGGGTAAAAGAACAGTTTAAAAATGATACTCGTTCCTCTAACGCAATTGCATTCAAAACTGCCTGTTGCTTAAATATGTCATAAAACAAGGAGCTTGAATAGAGAAAGAAAAACCAAACCAATAACACGGTACTTTTCTGACGTCCAACATCACCAGCATTCGCCGCGTCAGTGGAAATAAACATGCCAACCACATCAAAAGAGGACTTTTCACTCGCAATGATAAAAATGAAATTTCACCCTAAATAGAACCATTTTTCTTTAGCACATGGTAATGATTTGGAGAGGGAAAGATACTTCCAACTTTATATTCCTTTGGTCACTTTGAATATCTGTTTTGTATTCTGTGATATTAAATTTGTGTTTAAACACGCAGTGGCATACGTGCAAAAAAGAACTGAAAGGAAAACAAAATTAAACTCACTAGATTTGGGTTTTTACACTACATATTCATGTGTGTGTGTGTGTGCGCGTGTGTGTCCCAGAGTAGCCATGACCAAAGCAGTCATTAAAAAAGGAAATAATATCTGCTGAATCCAAGTTTTGGGTTAAGGCTCTTTTGCTAGTAACAACAGTTTTGGCAGGAGAATAAAGTTATTTTTCCCCTTGAAATGTTCCTTCTCTTTCAACTTCTAAAGGCAGCTGCATTCATTTAAATGCAATCTCTTCATTTGCTAAACCACAAGCTATGATCGTACTGACGAGACAAGTCTTCCACCTCAGTCAGTATTTTATGCTGCTGTGCTCAGGTTTGGGGTAATTCAGTTCTTCGGTTAACATATTTTTTTAAGTCAGAAATTCAATCATTACCATATTATACTAAAAAAAGGGTCACCATTTTAAAAGAGGAGGGGAATGTAAGTTTTAAAATGCCGACAAATACAGTAGGCAGCAGGAGAAGGCAGTTTGGATCTATGATTACTGCCTGTCTCGCTGCCTAGGCTTTTAAAAGATCCACAAGGACAATCTTGACCTTTATTTATGTATTAGCAAACCAGTCCTACGTGACCAGAAATAATCAACCGCTTCCTAGGTAGACAGAAGAAAGCAGTCCAGTATGTGAAGGAAGAGGGCTTTCTCATGGGGTATCAGGCACGGCTCATCATATCAAAAGGCTTGATACAATTCAGTTATGAATTCAGAATTGAAGGTGGGATCCTCAACCCCTCTCCAGCCTCCTGATCTGACGTCAAGGGCCAGAGTCACAGAAAGGGCGGCAAGAAGTTTCCAGTATGAGGATGGTTCCTGGTGGTGATATAACCACACAGCCACGAGGCTGACTCTTGGTGACTTCTGCTCATGCGGCTCAGGGAAACATTGCACGTTACTCTGGGAAATGGGGTCTTTTGGGGGGGGGGGGGAAACAACAACAAAAAACCCCACCCAAAACCAAAACACCACCAAAAAAAACCAACACGTGATGTTTCAGCATGGAGAAGAGCAAGATCTTACCATTTAAGCAGAAATAATTACTCGCACAAATGCAGAAGAAGATATTATTGGCTGCCTTGGCAATTCTTTGAGCTGTTGGGGGAACTAGGCTGACCCTGTATCAACAGTGTCATTTCAGGGGGAAAGGGAAAGTGCCACTGTGGAGAGGACGAGCAGAAGTATTGTCAGACTGGCTCCTGAAGGACCCGCACTTTGGGAAAACTCTGCAGATTACACAAAATCAAGAGGTCTCAAAAGCACAAGCTATGGAGGAAAACAGGACACGCTGGAGTTCTCGGGGACACGGAGTGAGAACATGACGAGTTTTCAAGAACATGAAATGTGCTGCAAAGACAAGCGAAATAATTTGCTTTTTCGTCCAGGGTAAATAGGACAAAAGCAATATCTTATGTTGAAAGATTAGAGATTAGGAAAAACTTGCAAGAAGCACAGCTAATGAAACAAAGCAATCGACTGTCAGGGGGCGATGCGGAAACACAGCAGTGGAGATCTTTAAGGACAAGTTACGTAAACATCTGTCAGGAATGACAAACGTATAGTGGATCCTGCCGTAGGCCCATCAGATGGACTGGATGTGTTCCTAAGCTTTTTCCAGCCGTTTTTCCTATGATTCTAGTCTAAAGTAATTTACATAACCTTAAAGGCCTTTCCAGGTTACCTTTGAGATCATTCCAGGTCCATGAGCAGTACAGAATCAGGAAGACAAGACGGTTAAACACACACAAAAAAGAAAGCAACGTCCTTTCCCAGGCTCAGAATTGCAGCCCAGAACCTCCCTCTTGAATTTGCAAACACGCATCCAGTCCAAGCCACCCAGCACTCCGCGGTGGCAGCCAGCCCACCTCCAGCCCGTCTTGTGAAATCGTATATAAATTAGGCAGGAAAAGATGCAGTCAGGACTGGATGAGGGGAAAATGGAAACAGTACGCAGAGCTGTGTTACTGACTCCACCGGGAGTGTGTATTCCTGCCCCATCTCTGAAGGTATCACTTTTTAGAGGAAGCCTTAACAACAGAATCCAGATAAATTTATAGCTGCTACTGAAGGCAAAGAATCTTTTTCAACCGGTTCTACTGAGCATAAAAAATGGCATCTCTTTACTCAGGTTCTCCTGTCACCTCTATTGCATACAGCCTTTCCTAATGCTCCTTAATAATCCATTTCTTATTTCTATGGCAATTCTGAAAAATTAGAAAGTGATGTTGAGGCCCAATATAAAGCCATCCAAATATTTTTTTTTCTACCTTCCCTCCCCGCCTTATAAAGAAGTGCTATAATCATAGCAAATCTGAAAAATTTATTTTGAAATAGTCAAAACAAGTTGTTGCAACTTTCCTCTGTAAGGGGTTTGTTCTTCTTTTTCCCCTCCCATTACACATATCATTTCTCAGAAATGCTAGGAATTTGTAAAATGTTTCTGTGACACCAAGCATTTTCTCTCAAAAGAAGTTTTCCACCAAAGGAATCAACATTTCCATCACTTGTGATCTCCCTCAAAGGTGCATGTGACTCAGTGATAAGAGAACCGATCCCTGTGTGAATACCCTAATCAGCGTGTTCCTTGCTAAAACTAATAATATCTCAGACCTCTAAAAGAATGCTTTTCAAATAAAACCTTTCGCATGCATATATCCCAACCTGAAGCTGTGTTAGGCAGGACCTTTGGATAATTGGATGGCTGTTTGCACGTTCCCCGCGGGTCCTCGTTCCCTCCACAGAGAGCTCTTTCAGTGAACCTAATTCACTCGCAGACATATAATCTGAAATCTACCATTGACGATTTCTCCTCTTCTGACCTAGATATCATGGCTGGGAATCAAACCGAGTCGATAAATGAAAAACACCATGAACTCTACATCTCTCCTTCACATGAAACTCACGTCAAAACATAAACATTGCTCTCAACCTGCCACGTGTAGTCCCTCGGTACTGCTATGTTAAAACATCAAAAGATGCAATGAGAAATAAACAAAAACACTTTAAAGATGTGTTTCTGTTTAGTTACATAAATCACGGCATAATGGCAAGAAACCGAGGATTTCATAGGATACATAGTTTAGCTGCGTGTAACCTCAGAGGACAACAACAAACAGAACAAGAAGAGAACTTGAGCAGGATTTCATAACTGAATAAATTCCATCTGTCTCCTGAACCATTTCTCCTGATCAGCAGCTTATGGAGGGAAACAATTTACCTACCTCATTAGTTGTGAGAGTGAGAATCCGATCCAAGTCTTCTACCAACTGCTTAAAAGTTGGTCTCTGTGAAGGCACAGCATGCCAGCAATCTCTCATCATCATATAGCTGTAAGAAATACACATTTTCTTGGCTTAATTAAAATCACACGTCCTTCTCGTAAACCTTTGCATACACAGTCAATGTTCTTCATCACAAGTAAAGCTGTGAGCACCCACAGCCCTACACGTGGACCACTGACTTGACCCAAATTGCGCAATACTCCCTTCCTTCAAAGGTGCATTTCTGCTCCTGGATCTCTCTTGCCCAGTGCCTAAATTACCTTTTTGGGGACCCAATTCTGTAGCCTTCTGCCCCAGGAATTTCAACAGTATTCAGTTACACATGCTGAAATATTTTTGCACGTCAGGGGATTGCCGTCTTTGTGAAGTGAAGAAATTAAAATGGGAAAAATATTTAAAATAGTTAAGGGCTATATTGAAATATCAGAAAGGGAAAACACTCTCCCCTCATCACCAGGAGATAATGCTGTGTTAATGCAGAAGTTCCCAGATGTATTTTGTTGTGTACAAAACCAGACTGATGTACCTTACATACGAATAGTGGTACGTCTGCCATTTAGGAATTTTCATGTTAACGAAATTAAAATAAAACAAAGATGGGTGTAAAAACACTGACAAAAACTGGCTTGGCGGTGATCTCTTCTTTTTCAATGGGATCACAGCAGGGTGTGCAAAGAGGTATCCTCGGTCAAACATTTCCTAAAGACCTTTTCATACCCTTTATTTGCATATCTACACGCACACATATAGCCACAATTTTTCGAGTCAAGCGACTCTGAAAATGTTAGATTCTGCCAGGGGTAGCATTAACCATGTGAATTCAGTCCAGTTTGTGCCCTTCCATCCTGGTACGGCAGCAAATAAGGGTCCTTACAGTTCATTGGTGCAGTTGGCAGGTTTATCCATTCGGTGCCCTTCTTTAAGCAGCTTAAAAAGTTCCTCCACTGGGATTCCTGGGTAAGGGGATCCTCCTAACGTGAAGATCTCCCACATTAACACACCAAACGACCATCTACAAATCAAAGAGAAAACTGCATTAGAAGATCTGCCTTACTGCTGAAAACAAGAGAGGCGTCTGCGGCAGATGCAATGATTGCAAATCCATCTTAGGAGATGCTTAAACCAGCACCTGCCCAACTCCGACCGCCCCGAGCGGGACACATCAATCTGTGAAGTGCACCAGATGCATGGGTGGCATATAGAATAGGGACGGACCTCGGCACGTTCTCAAACACGCTCTTTGCCTTTGTCTGGTGTGCTCCGAGCACCCCAGTTTCCAGGGCTACTGCGAAGAGCTGCGTCTTCACAGCTTAATTATTTACAGAACACTCACAGCTGCGCTGAACTGCAATTACGTGGCGGGATATTTTGGAAAAAGCAGACTGTTCAAAATAAAAAAAAATATTTCGCATCGTTCTGCTCTTCTTTTCGTATTATTAATTTTTGTTAGGAAAAGAAGGAGGCTAATTTGAAGCCAGCTTTCCTGCCTGCTTGCCACCTCCTCCAGAGCCTGCCTCATCACGCCTTGCTGGCAACCCAGGGCTCTTTGGCAGGCGGCTTTGCCAGGTGAGCGCGAGCACACAGCTTGCCCTGGCTCCCGAACCCCTCTGCAGCTCTCCCAGCTTCGCAGCAGTGTATTTTAGTAAACTGTTTGCACAAACTTACAATAATATTATCTTTAGCCATCTTCAAAGCCACCACGGGGCCAAGAGCCTCCAAGTTCCAGCAGTGAAATCCTCGTGCTCCGGGGCTGCTGCGGAGCTCAGCCTGACTTTCAGTCCTCAACCAGTGAAGTAGTTTACTTCACGTTCGCTTAAATATTTTGCCAAGATGTTATTTTTAAAACAAAAGTTTGATCCACCCTTAGCCTGTGTATATAGTTTCCTCGGTAAATAACATAAAGATTGCAGGAAAAGCCTCAGTAAGTGCTTTTCTTAAGGAAGGAGCGTCTCGGGAAGTGCACCCAGGTTAAAGAAAGAGGAGATACCTCTTATTTTCTCTGCCCTGCCCTTTTTCTTTTTAACCCTGCACTGACACGCATAACCTTTTACACCTGTGCTGGGAAGCATCCAGCCCTTTACGGTTAACAGCTCCTCTCGGAGAAATAAAAAAACCATAAGATACTCATCTGCGCCGCATAAAAACTACACGTCTACTTCAAGCGCAGTGCACGCGAGTACTGTAGATGGGCTTAGGAAACTCTAATGGGAAGCAGAATAACTCCTGAGCGGTTGCATCAGCCAGCAACTCTGTGCACACATTAAAAGAATTTGAAGTGTCAGAGTCCAATGATTTCCCACTACATGTGAAGCACTGCTGGGAAGCAGCAACGCTTCTAAAAATCACAGAAAACTTTTCCAGTGCATCCAGCCTATGTTTTATTATACCTAATCTTAGCACAAATTTTTTATAAGACGTTTTCAGGAACTTTCTTTTCTTTCTTTCTTTTCTCTCTCTCTTTTTTTTTT